>JALPQD010000296.1:1202500-1649845 GCA_023101885.1 Typhlomys cinereus | reverse complement strand
GGTAGGGCTGAATCTCAGCTGTCATTCTTAGCACTTGGACCCATTATAAATCTCTTTATTAACTGTTTCTCACTGCAAAAGAAAAGCTTCTTTGGCCAAGGCTGAGAGCATTAGCTAAGGCTATACACATAAAGATGTCAAAAGTTTAGATTGAAGATGAGGTGAGAGAAAATGGGACTTACTAATGTTACATCGGCTTTATGATGAGAGTGAAGAGGATGCATGCATTTGACTGTTGTTGAAAAGAAAGAATGAAAAGTAATAAAAAGACCCAATCTGCCAATAAAATTGATCTAATTCATCAAATTGTAGAGATTAATTACTGGCCTGATTTAAGAAAGCATGTCCTTTCTGATTCTGAATCTTGTTTTTTGCTTATTTCACTATACCTGTTATTGTCTTTCATTCCCATCATATCATCTCACAGCTGCTCTGTAGCTCACAGGGACCCTGGGAACAAATGGCATACTTGACCTTTTCAGTGGCTTGGTCTGAACTCTGGCTGGTAAAATGAGAATGTGACTATTGTCGCTTTACTACTGTCGCAGGGGTCAAAGGGCATTTTCAATCTTTAATTTCTTTAAGAATCTCCAGATGGCTCGCCCGAGTGGCTGTATGAGCCTGCATTCCCCCCAACAATGTAGGAGAGTTCCCCTCTCTCCCACATCCTCTCCAGCATTTGTCGTTGTTTGTATTGTGGATTTTTCCATCCTGACCGGGTGAGATGATATCTCCGGGAAGTTTTGATTTGCATTTCCCTGATGGCGAAGGAAGTGGAGCATTTTTTAAGATAATTGTTACATTTTAATTTCATCCCTGGTAAAGTTTCTTTGAAGTTCCAGGGCCCATTTTTTAATTGGGCCAGTGTTTTCCTTGGAGTTTAATTTTTCTAAGTTCTTTGTGCACTCTGGACAGTAGAGCTCTGTCGATATGTGGTTAGTGAAGATTTTCTCCCATTCTGTGGGTTGCCTTTGAGCTCGTGTGACAATCTCTTTATCTGAACAGAAGCTCTTTAATTTCACAAGATCCCAACTTTTGAGAGTTGGTAGCAGTGACTGTGCCATTGGATGTCTGTTCAGGAAGTGTTGGCCTAGCCCAATCAGCTCGAGGGAGTTCCCCTCTTTCAACTATGGTTTTTAAAGTCTCTGGCCTGATTCAAGGTCCTTGATCCATTTGGAATTAAGTCTTGTACATGGTGGCAAGTATGGGTCCAGCTTTAATCTTCTGCATGTGGAGATCCAGTTTTGCCAGCACCATTTGTTGAAGTGCTGTTCTTTTTCCATTGGATTCTTGGGCCCCTTTGTCAAAGACCAATGGCTGTACTTTGTGGGCTTATCTGGGTCTTCAATCCTTATCCATTGATCTGTGTGTCTATTTTGGAGCCAAACCAGGCTGTCTTTATAACTATGGTTTGTAGTATAGACTTAGGTTTGGTATGGTAATACCTCCAGCTGTGTTTTTGTTACTCAGGATTGTTTTTGCTATCCTGGGTCTTTTGTGCCTCCATATGATCTTTGAGATTGTTTGGTCAACTTCTTTGAAGAATTGCTTTGGGATTTTGATTGGTATAGCATTGAATCTGTACATTGCCTTTGGTAGGATGGTCATTTTTACAATGTTGATTCTGCCAATCCAGGAACAAGGGAGGTCTTTCCACCTTCTGGTGTCTTCTGCAATTTCTTTCTTGAGGGTTTTAAAGTTTTCATTGTAAAGGTCTTTTACCTCCTTAGTTAGGTTTATACCAAGGTATTTCATTTTTTTAGGGGTTATAGTAAATGGCATGGTTTCTCTCAAGGCTTTTTCACTTCTTTCATTCTGGGCATATAGGAAGGCCTCTGATTTTTGCACATTTATTTTGTATCCTGCCACCCTGCTGAACTTCTCAATTAGTTCCAGGAGCTTCCTGGTGGAGTTTTTGGGATCCCTCAGGTATAAGATCATGTCATCTGCAAATAGGGATAGCTTGATTTCTTCCTTGCCGATTTGAATCCCTCTTATGTCCCTTTCTTGTCTTATGGCTTCAGCTAAGACTTCAAGTACAATATTGAATAGAAGTGGTGAGAGTGGACAGCCTTGTCTAGTTCCTGATCGAAGTGGGAATGCTTCCAATTGTTCCCCATTGAGCATAATCCTTGCTGTGGGCTTGTTGTATACAGCTTTTATTATATTGATAAAGGTTCCTTCCATTCCTACTGTCTCTAGCGTTTTGATCATAAAAGGCTGTTGGATCTTGTCAAAAGCTTTTTCTGCATCTATCGAGAGTATCATGTGGTCTTGGACTTTGGACTGGTTTACATGATGAATTACATTTATTGATTTGCGTATGTTGAACCAACCTTGTGTGCCGGGGATGAAGCCTACTTGGTCCCCATGAATGATCTTTTTAATATGTTTTTGAATCCGATTTGCTAAGACTTTGTTGAGAATCTTTGCGTCTGTGTTCATCAGGGAGATCGGCCTATAGTTTTCTTTTTTAAGTGAATCTTTATTAGGTTTTGGGATTAAAACGATATTAGCTTCATAGAAGGAATTTGGTAGTGTTCCTTCCTTTGCTATTTGATGGAACAGTTTAAGGAGTATTGGTGTTATTAACTCCTTAAATGTCTGGTAGAACTCTGTGCTGAATCCATCTGGTCCAGGACATTTTTTGGTGGGAAGATTCGAGATTACTTCCTCAATTTCCTTATATGTTATAGGACTATTTAAATAATTCACAACTTCCTGATTCAATTTAGGTAAGTTGTGTTTACTTAGAAATTCATCCATCTCTTTTGTGTTGTCAAACTTCACAGAGTATAAGTTTTTGAAATATGATGTTATAATTCTCTGGATTTCTTGGGTATCAGTAGTGATAACTCCATGTTCATTTCTTTTTTTTTTTTTAAATTTTTTTTTTTTATTAACTCCATGTTCATTTCTAATTTTGTTAATTTGGGTTTTCTCTCTCTTGCTTTTGGTTAGTTTAGCTAGGGGTGTATCAATCTTGTTGATTTTTTCAAAGAACCAGCTTTTTGATTGGTTGATTTTTTCTATCGTTTTCTTAGTCTCGATTTCAGATATTTCTCCCCTTATTTTGCTAATCTCTTCTCTTCTACTGCTTTTGGGATCAGATTGCTCTAGTTTCTCTAAAGCTTTAAGCTGCATTGTTAAGTTGTTTATTTCTGATGTTTCCATTTTTTTGACGTGGGCATTAAGAGCTATGAACTTACCTCTTAGAACAGCTTTCATTGTGTCCCAGAGATTTTGGTAAGTTGTATTTTCGTTATCATTCACTTTCAGGAAATCTTGAATTTCCTTTTTAATTTCTTCCTGAATCCAGTTCTCATTCAGCATCATAGTGTTAAGTTTCCAGGAGTTAGTGTATTTTCTCTTGTTTGATGTGTTGTGGATGTCCAGCTTTAGGCCGTGGTGGTCTGATAGGGCACAGGTTAGAATTTCAACTTTCTTGTATATGTGTAGATTCATTTTGTGGCCCAATATGTGATCTATTTTGGAGAAAGTTCCGTGTGCTGCTGAGAAAAATGTGTATTCTTTGGTGCGTGGGTGAAAAGTTCGATAGAGATCTGTGAGGTCCATTTCTTTCAGGGTTTGATTAAGTTCCAAAGTGTCTCTGTTAAGCTTTTGACCTGTTGATCTATCCCATGTAGAGAGGGCGGTGTTGAAGTCCCCAAGAATTATCGTTTGGGGGTTGATTCTTGCTTTAGACGCTGTAGGGTTTTCTTAATGAATGTGGAGGGGCCCGTATTGGGTGCATATATGTTCAGTATTGTGAAATCTTCCTGGTGAATTGTACCTGTGACTAAAATGTAGTATCCATCCGTGTCTCTTGTAATTTTTTTTGGTTTGAAATCCACTTTGTCTGATAGCATAATGGCTACCCCTGGCTGTTTTCTGCTTCCATTTGCTTGTAGAATTGTTGACCAGCCTTTTATTTTTAGAGCGTGCCTATCTTTTGTGGTGAGATGGGTTTCCTGCAGGCAACAGATTGATGGATTGTGATTTTTAATCCAAGTTTGTAATCTGTGTCTCTTGATCGGTGAATTAAGTCCATTAACATTTAGTGTTATAATGGAGAAACTATTGTTAATTCCAGACATTTATTATGTTTAGTAGCTTTTTTTTTTTTTTTTTATTAATGCCTTAGAAGAACCTATGTTTAGTAGCTTTTATAAGTATATTGCTTCGCTTTTAATGGTGTTATATTTGCCTTCTGTTCTCCTGGATATGCCTGTTTTTTTTCTTCACGCCTGAGTATCATTTCTAGCAGTTTTTGAAGGCCTGGTTTGGTGGCCATGTATCCCTTAAAGTTGTCTTTGTGCTGGAAAATTTTTCTTTCTCCCTCGATCATGACTGATAGTTTTGCAGGGTAAATCAGCCTGGGTTGACATTTTTGCTCATTCAATACTTGAAGTATGTCTCTCCAAGCTCTTCTTGCTTTTACTGTTTCGACTGAGAAGTCATTTGTTATTTTAATAGGTTTGCCTTTAAAAGTGACTTGTTTTTTCTCCCTTGAAGCTCTCATCACCAGTTCTTTATCTTGAATGTGGAGTGTTTTAACTATTATTTGCCGCGGTGTGCTTCTATTTTGGTCGTATCTGTTTGGGGTGCGGAATGCCTCTTGTATATGAATGGGCCTCTCTTTTTTTAGATGAGGAAAGTTTTCCTTGATGATCGTTTGAAAAATTTCCTCAGGGGTGGTATTTTGAGATTCTTGCTCCGGTATTCCATGAATATGCATGTTAGGCTTCTTCAGGGTGTCCCATATCTCTTGGATATTTCTCTCAAGTATCTTTTTGGCTTTAACAACCTCTTCCATTGAGCTGGTTAGTACTCCCACTTTATCTTCAAGGTCTGAAATTCTGTTTTCTGCTTCATTAGTTCTGTTGATAAGACTCTCTGTGGCGTTCTGGGTTGAAGATAACTTGTCTTTTAGCTCAGTTTTAAACTCTGCTTGAGTTTGTTTTAACTGCTCTATGCCACTTTTTGTTTCTTGCACTGTTTTTCTCAACTCCTCCAGATGTCTGTTGTGTTCCTCTTCAAAGCGATTGATTCGATTATGTAATTCCTCCCGGATTTCCTCTTTCATAGTATTGAACATGGTAATGATCATATTTTGAAAGTCGTTATCCTGGGTCAGGCTTTCTTGGCCTTTTTCCGCGGGTTTGTTCTTGTTGGAGTCTAACATTATGGGATTAATTTCTTCAGTGGGAAATTTGTTTACTTGAGTGTTGCTTCTCATGGATTTGCACTTTGACTTTGGCATTGTCATTTTAACTCTTAAGATCTCTCAATTTCACTAAACTGAATTATTTGGCCTGGGGTACTGGTGGGCGGGGCCCGAACGGGGACTTACCTAGGGCGCGGGGTGAGGCCCGGGTGGACCGCGCGCGTGTCCCGACCGGCGGAGCGGGGTGGAGTGAAAAGGGAGGATGGGCGCGTCGGCGTGGAGCTATTTAACCCGAGGGCAGCTGGGGCGGGGCCCGGGCGCAGGGGGAGGTCCTCCTGGTCCCTCGGCCCCCGCGCGGCTCCGGCTGGATGGTGGGAGTCGGAACCGGGTCCCTGTGGGCTGACCTGGGGTCCTAGAGCACGCGGTCTCTCTCTTTCTTTCTGTCTCTAATAAATAAGTGAACGAACTATTTAAACAGCTACAATTCATGACACAGGAGTCTTGAATCTGAATCCAGGTATTCCGTCCGGTGCATGACTTGGCAGCATGTGCATGTTTTTTGGTTATGTGTTTAGAAACTTTCTATAGTTGCCAAATGTTTCAGAACACCCCCATTGAGTTATGCGACTCAGTCAGTGTAGGGTCTCAACCCACCTTCTAAGAAATTTTGGGATAAGTGATGTGACGAACTTTATTCCTCAGTAGACCAATGTCCTAGTCTGTCGCTGATCATCTTATTTCTCTTTCTTCATTCTTTTTCTTTCCAGGGTCATATATTGGTGCTTTCCAATCCTTGGAGAGCTGAAATACCTTGTCACAATTTCTTTGAGTCTAAGGCATGCTTCCCTTCAGCAGAAGGGGATAAAAAAACCCAGCCTGGTGTTTCTTAATTTCAAATGAAATGATCTTGAGGATTCAGATTGTCCTTTGTAAAGGTGATATCTTGGTATTGACAAATACTGCAGAAGAAACTCCAAGTTATGTGAACAGGTGGATACAGTCACTGAAAATGAGTAAAACGCTGAGGTGTATAATTCATGCAACAGAGCCTGATATAATTGTGAACATAAATGAAAGCACCCTGTCATAGTTTGAAATGTGTCCTCCACAGTCTCATGTGTTTGGAAAAGGTCATGGCACCTTTGACAGGTGGAGCCTTGCTGGAGGAAGGTGGTCACAGGGGTGGGCTTTGAGGTAGATTAGTTACACCTTCTGGAGAAGCCTGCTTTTTGCACTACCTTTGTTTGTCACCTGGTCAATTCCAGAATTCTTGTTCTGAAATATGCACTCAGATCCCTGCCTAGACAAATTTATAAAATATTTACTCATTTTATTAATTACCATAATTATTCTAGTCTCAGCCAACAACCCCAAGATGGCTGCAGCGATCCAAGCTCCTCCAACTTTTGCCAGCCAGCCATACTGCCTCTGCCGTGAACTGGAACTGTAAGCTGAACAAGTCTCTTTTCTCCTTTAAGTTGCTTGACTCTGGGTATTGTCTCATAGCAACAGAAAAGAGTCACCATTACAGAAATTGGTACTGAGAAGAGAGATATTGCTGTGAGACTAAGAGCACCTGATACCACAACATGAGGTGTTTTGAAGTTGAGAAAAACTGATACCAGAGAAGTAGATTGTTGCTGTGTGAGACTAATAAAATCTGATACCCCAAAGTGAAGCTGTTTGGTGCTGAGAGAAGTTGGTATTCACCAGTCTGGTCAATGCCATGATGTGGCTGGTGTGCCTTTGGAACTGTTCATTGGGAGAAATATGGAGAACTTTGGGACTTTGTGCTGGGAAAATCTTTGCATCTTGACGATTGTGCCAAATGGGCCTTTGTCATGAGAGCTTGGAAGACAAGCTCTCTGTAAGAGATACAGGCAGTGGAAGCCCAGCTTGTGATGGGGAACAAAGACTGTGTTTGGAACTGGACGAGTGACAAATGGAGCCATGGATTGGCAGAGAGTTTAATGAAGTTTTGCCCTCATCTTGAAAGTTTTGAAGTTAAACTGGAATGCTTGATGGAGGAAATTTCAAAGCAAGGTAGTCTTGACAATGTGTTATAGATACTTTTTTTGTTCTCTTCTTCAGAGTTATAAAAAAGAATAAGGAATTATGCAGAAAGAAACAGAAGCTGTAAGATCTGATGAGAAAAATGCAAGCTTCAAGAGTTAAACCAGGAAGATGGAGAGAGCAAAATAGCTGTTGTAAAGATTAGCTCTAGTAGCAAATCAAAGCCTATTTTTCATTTGGATCAGAGAGGCCCTACCTTGAGGGCAAGATTCTCAGAGAAAGCTCCCATCCATGAGAATGCAAATCCTTTTGGAAGGAATGGGCTAAAGGGTGGAATTCCAAACTCCTAGTTGCTCCTTTTTAGGAACAACTTTTAGGAGCAACTGCCCAGGAGTAAAAGAGATTTTTCTTACAGTCAGCACAGAGAAACTGAATTAATTGTAATCCAAGAGGACCAGTCTTGGCAATGTCATCCACATGGTTCTGGTTTTAGAGGCATCAAAGATGCAAGAGGAAGAAGGTCATGGATCTCTCCTCCAAGGTTTCAGAGAATGGCAGAATCCAGGCAGCATGTGGCAGAAAGCCTGCAGTTTAGAGGCCCAAAAAGGGCAGTTTGTGCTGTGTGTATGTGTGTGTGTATGTAGAACTGCCGCCCCCGCTTCTGCCCGGCGTCTATACGTGGGGTCTAGGATCTGAACTCAGGACCTTCTGCCTGCAAGGCAGAGGCTTAACCCCTGAGCCACCTCTCCAGCCCCAAGAGTGATGTGTTCTATGTGCAGCTGCATTGGACGGTGGAACCAAAGCCCTTTGGAACTGTGATGATTTCAGTAAGAGGCTCACCTGTTGGACTTGGAGCTGCAGGATTTGGAGTTTGTCCATAGCAAGACTGATCTTTCCTGGATATGCCCCCATTCCTCCCCTTTGGAATGGGAATATTTATTCTGTGCCATTTTATATTGGAAGTATGTAACTTGTCTTTTGATTTTACAAGTGGCTTTGGACTTTGAACTTTTGAATTATGTTGGGACTATTGACGTAGTCTATGGAGACTTTTAAAAGTTGGATTGAGTATGGTGCATAATGAGATGTTAATGAGGGCTAGGGTTGGAGTGTCATGGTTTGAAATGTGCCCCCCACAGTCCCATGTGTTTGGAAAGGTCTTGGCACCTTTGAGAGGTAGAGCCTTGCTGGAGGAAGGTGGTCAGAGGGGAGTGGGCCTTGAGGTGGATTAGTTACACCCTACCTTCTGAAGAAGTCTGCCCTTGTAGCAGACAGTCTTGCAGCTCTCAACCTCCAAGATGTCTGCAGTGACCTAGGCCTCCTCCAGCTCTGCCAGCCAGTCATGCCACCTCTACCATGAAAGACTGTATCTCCCCTCTGGAACTATAAACTAAGTAAGTCTCCCTTTTTCACTTGACTTTGGGTATTGCCTCATAGCAACAGACAAGAGTAACCATTATATATCCTCAACTGCAATAATGCAGATAAACCTTAGCAACATGGCAAAGAATTAAGGAACGCTTCTTTCAGGGCACAGCAGTCAGCAGAACAAAGCATGTAGGATGATGGTCCCATAAGTCATACTCCTGCTGACATTGCAGTTAGCCTGGTTCAAGGATGCATGCTCAACGATGTTTGCACATCTTAGAACAGATGCATTTCTTAGAGTCAGATCTCCTTTGTTAACTGGTGCTAGACTGTCATATGTTGCTCAGGACAATGTGGAGGAACTTCCCAGGGCTATCTTTTCTCAGACACGTGACAGGATCACATCTAGTAGCTGAAGGATGCTTCATGACCAGCTCTGGTCAATGGGCCAAGAATGCAAGGAGCATGTGTCACTTACAAATCACAGGGAAACTGATCTTGAGAGGCCACCTCTTGTTTAAACGGTGGCACCGTAAGGTTAAAGAAGTCTGTCTGTGGAGTTGCCACGTGGAGGGCAATTGTCGTACATGGGCAGCTGACCTGCAGTAGATTTTACTTGAGAAAGAAAAAAAAAAAAACAAAAGAAATAAAACAAAAGCCTACCTCGACTGATGGTAAAGCAGCCGAGATGTCAGGATGTTCTGCTGCTGCAGCTTTCTTTCACCTCCTGTGTCACTGCAAATAAAACCTACCAAAAGGTAGCCTACAAGATGGTTCAGCAGGTAAACTAAGCCTGATGGCTTGAGTTCAATCCGGGAAATTCCCAAGGTGGAAGAAGAGAACTGATCTCCTGAAAGTTGTCCTCTGACATTCATACATGAACTAGTAGCATTCATATGTGTGCATGCACATGCACCCCTTCTTTCTCTCTCTTAATAAGTTAGAAGAGGGCTGGAGAAATAGCTCAAGGGTTAAGATTGCCTTGCAAGCAGAAGGTCCTGAGTTTGGATCCCAGGTCCCAGATAAAAATGCTAGGCAGAAATGGTGACAGCCTGCACTTTTTGCCCCGGTGGACAGAACCTGGGAAATCCCAGAGAAAAGCAAAAAGGAGGTAGAAGCAATCTAGGATGATTCCCAAAGTCACCCTTGGTCCTCCACAGGGACACACAGTGCCCTCTGACACACACACACACACACACACACACACACACACACACACACACACACACACAAAATAAAGTTTAAGAAAATTAGAAGAAAAAAGTTAGCAAAAAAGTGAGGAAAACCAGGACAAGCCACACTTCAAGACATTTCCTGCAGTCCTGGGAGAAGGTCAGTAGTTTGGGGACCAGAGAGAACCCAAAAGTCACAGTAAGAATGATGGTGAAACTGTGACCTCTGATTGATGCTTGGGTTTTATAATTTACTCACATAAATGTAGTACTGTGAAAAAATTTATATATTCTTAAAGAGTCTCAAAACTGAACAGCCTTAAAGGCAGAATCTAGATGGGAAAGGAATGCATACTCAGTGTGAAATGCCTTCAACCGTGCTGTGTTTAAAATTTTTTTTTTAACAAAATGTTGGATAAACAATTCTGAAAAGTCAACAGTTACACCAAGAACATTCTGGAAAAGCTTACCTCTGGTTCAAGTACTCTAGTACAACAATCAGTTTGATTTGATTTGATTTTTGGGGGGAGCCCTTATCTCTGTAAATACAGAATTTTCAGAACTTTGTGGCTTGCTTTTTTCCTTCAAGTTTTTTTTTTTTTATCATCTACATTTTCCCACTAGCCACACTTTTTTTTTGGTGCAAATATTTATGGTTGGGAAATTCCCTTCCTCCCAGAGAAGTGTGGACATTCGCATTAAACCACAGACATACTCCCAAATCCCAAGACACGGTTGAATTGGGTGTTAAGAATCAGAACCATGGATTGGGGACTGGCAAGATGGCTCAGAGCGTAGAAACGCCTGCTTGCAAACCTGGTGACCTGAGTTCAATCCTCAGAAGCCACAAACCTACATGGTAGAAAGACAGCCCCCATCCCCACTCTTAAATAATTAAAAAGAAAAAGAATCAACTGTTTTCTTATGCACTGATTCTGCTAAGCTCCCCAGCTACTGCTGTTGGCTCCCCTTCTCCAGGTGCAAGAAAAAAGTAAGTTTCAGACATACTGGGTAAGTCACAGCTTTTCTTATCACGACTGAATGCCTGTTACACGTTAGGTGTTTGCTGGGGAAGCCCATTACTTCCTTCTTGACTTTTAGCCTTTACTGTCTACCTCTCCTATTTCCATCCCACCCCACTCCCAAAGCAGTATTGTATTAAAGTTCCGGGGGTGGGGGTATTTAAACTCTCAACCTGCTGATAAAACTCACATGCTTGTAAAAATCCACCAGATACAATTATTCATGTTCATGATAGATAATTTAGAGGTATATAGAAATAAAACCTCCTGATCTTTCCGCATTTAGTCTTTCAAGAACTATATACCCCCCAACCTTCTCATGGCCAAAGCTGTAGTGTTAAGAAACGGGAGTGATCTACCCTTTCAGAGTCTGCCCCATGCCTGCACGTTCACAGCCCTGATGAATTTAACACCCGTGCTGTTTGGCCCAGGCTTTTTATCCACGCGGTAGCTAAAACAAGAAGTCTTCCCAGCCATCATTAAAGGATGATTTAGCATGTCGTCAAGTATATGAAAGGCTCCTCTACTCGGAATAGCAAACAGCTGTTCCCCGTCTCCAGCAAGCCTGGAGCCAGAGGAGAGGAGGAGGCGCGGGGGGCTGCGGGCGACATCTGGCACTGTGTAGTGAGAACAGACAGTTCCTGAGGGCGCCGGGCTAAGCCTATGCCCTGTGCCATTTAGCTGAGGCTGGGGTTTTATGGCTTATGCCTATAGGACAGTTACTTCCTTCCCTAATCCGTTTCTTTTGGGGACAGCATGGCTGGCAGTCTGCAATGGGAGGGTCAGAAGCTGTCTAGTTCTTTGAAGATCTTAAAAAGTACTGTCTTCTCATTTGACGTGGTTAAGTGTATCTTGCTACGGGAGAGGGCACTGTGTGTGCCTGTGTAGACCTAAGGGTGGCATCAGGGATCATTCTGGATTGCTCTACTTCCTTACTGCTTTATTCTGGGAATTCCCAGGCTCCACCTTCCAGGGCTTGAATGATGGGTGGTTAACATTTTTATGTCGGATCTGGGGACCCACAATCAGGTCCTTTAGCTTGGAAGGCAAAAGTTTTGATCCCTGAGCTATCTCCTCAGGCCCAGAGGGAAGAAATTTTTGTGACATCCAGGGATGCTCTCAACACATATCTGCCTTTTTTTTTTTTACTTAGCTTCCATTCCTAGAACCCAGTGGTCCTCTGTTCTGTTTCTGCTGGCCGCCATATTGCCTGCCAGGGTCCCAGTCCTTCCCACCTCTCAGGGAGGGGGTGGCCACACGGCAACAGACTCAGGGCGCGGGCTTGTCTGTTTACCCACCTGTTCTCACGCTGCAGCGTGGGGCTTCAAAGTGTGGCAAATCAAGCGTAGCTGCAACCTAGGTCTTGGGGTGTCACACTATGGGTGTTGGCATTTCATGTATGACCGTGGGGGGGAAGGCGTGTGCCGAGCCGGTCACCGTTGTCTTCAGGGAGAACAGAGACCTTAGCTTTTCAACCTCACGCTCCCCGTGTCTCCCTCACAGCGATATCTGCCTTTTATGTATGACAACGTCACCCTGAGTCTCCTTGTCCTTTAAGTTTCTTGAGGGACAGATTCATCTTCACTTTTGTGCCATCAAAAATTCCGGAACATTCCATCAGCGATTACAAACACCCATAGAACGCTTTGCCTATGAACGAGAAGGGGAACAAGCAACATGGCAGTTCTAGATCATTCAATACTGGTAGGCTCTTCAGGACCATGCACTTTTTGGGTTCATACACTTTAGGTGGCTGCTCATTCTTTTGACTGCGATGGAATCGTTTAAACTGTCAGACAAGTGTAGTGAGTACCTTTGCATATCATGAGCAGGTTCATGAGTGCCCATCACATACGGTCGACAAATCACTGTCCAAGTCCAATGCAGCACCCAGAACTTAGGCTTTTCTCTGCTGCTGTGGGGGTAACGACAGTCTCTGGTGTGACAGGACAGACATGCCATGCTCAGCACATCCCAGAGAAGGAATATGCATGAGCTAAACCTCTGGATCTTCAACACTTACTGAGAGCCCTCTGTGTGTCAATCCATGTAGAGGACACTCAGTGACAAAGACGGACAAATCATGGTGTTCTTCCTTGACGTGTTCACCCCCACTATAGACAAGGAGCAGATACATTGGATTGAGAGATTGCAGTGATGTGCAATGATTGCATCTCTGAGGACGACGCTCCATTGTACAGACTGACAAACTGAGACCCTAAGCAAGCCTGTAGTCTGCAACTAGATCAAAGTTGCATAGCAAGGATTGGGACCTGACCCTGCGCTCCAGTTCAGCTGTTAATTCATCTGTGTGACCCCTCACATGTCACTTGTGCAGCTCTGACTTCTAGTTTCCTTTTCTGGAAATGAAGCTGTCAGGCTGGACTATTTTAAAGATTCCTCCTGTTAACTCTGAGTACTTGAAACTTTCCACTGGAAAATGTTGGACCCGCCTTCCTGATATCCAGTGAGAATTTACCTACACCTTCCACTCTGAGCCGGGCCTGTCGTAATCTCCAACTTGGTTCTGATTCCCCATGGACCAGCGTGCCACGCCAGGGAGAATTCTCCAGCCAGGCGTTCATACCTCCGGAGGCGCTGCCCGGGGTTCTGATTGCTGAAGTTTCCGTTAATTTCCTCCGACCTGTTCCGTGGGGGAAGCTTATGATTACTGATAATTCTAGTTAATCCTTTAACTAGGAAAAGGAAACTAGCCGTCTAATAGGCAGAATGAGGGAATGACTTGGCACACCATCTGCAAAATATAAACCTAAAATATTCCAGAGTGTTCTCTGGGAGGCCGCAGCCATTAACGCCCAGAGAGCCAGCTACTGCATGGCCTGTCTTCTGGTGGCGGGCAGATTTCTCAGCCCAGGTGGGAGCGGGCACTTTCCCTCTCTGCGTGCCTGTGGCATGCTCATTTTACTTGCTAAAGCAGAACATCTCCAACCCTATAAAAAAAAAAAAAAAACCTTCTGACATCTCCCTCAGCAACTGGCCCCCTCCATTTCAGAAGATGTCATGGTTTATTAATTCTTTGCAGAAGCAATAAGAACTGGGTATTGGCTTAATTTGGGGCCAATTTACTGTTATGGTAGAAAAATTGGCTCTGTCTCCTTTTATTCAACACAAGGACCTATAGTTCCTGTTTTAACCCCTCCTGTACTGGGCTTTTCTCCAACTCACTTCTACTTGGATGATTTTGGACTGGCTATTAAACTTCTTTGGGCCTCGGTTTCCTCAACATAAAACTGAGGTGAATATAGCATTTATTTCCCAGGATTGGCTGTAGAGAATATTAAGTTCTGGAGCTATTTTGATGTCCTTCTCTGTCAAATGCTAACACTCCTTTTTTTTTTTTTCTTCCAAATGTGAGGGACTTTAGAGATGGTTCAGTGGGTCAAGGCGCTTGCCCACAAACCAGAGGACATGAGTTGATCCCCTGAACCTGCATGATGGAAGGAGAGAACGAATTCTTGCAAAGCGTCCTCTGACCTCTACATGCATTGTGACTTGCACGCATACCGCACAATAAATAAACAAACAAAAATAAATAAAATCTAAGAAGATCTTTGAAAACAATCTGAAAAGTTTACTTTATAAGCAACCAGATGTTTGGCTTCTTGTAGACAGCTGGTAGCTTGGGAACCTCTATGTTCATGCTCTCCTGCAGATAATTATCTGGAGTTCAGTAGAAGGTGCACGCTTTACAAAGGATGTTGGTATCTGCCCAGGTCTCCGGACCCTTCTATTCTACAGGGCCCTATGGCCTGGAACCAGAGCTGTGCATTCTCCTGTTTCCTGGAGGAGTTGAGTGTAAAACCACATTAACTAAATTCTCTTAAACGTTGCTTTTTAAGAGCTGAGGTGGGAGGGTTGTGGGCTCAAGGACAGCTTGGGCTACATAGGGAGATGCCACCTTAAAAAAAAAAAAAAGAAGAAAAAAACCAAATCTAACTCCCTGTCATGATTCGAATGTGAAAGGTCACCATAGCACTCTGTGTTGGAACACTGGTCCCCACCTGGTTGTGTGTTTGGGAAGGTTGTGGAGCCTTTAGGAGGTGGAGCTTTGCTGAAGGAAGGATGTCCCTGGGGGTGGGCTCTAAGGTTGGATTTTTAGCTCATTTCCTGGTTTCTCTCTCTCTCTCTCTCCCTTCCTCCCTCCCCCTCCCTCTCCCACCCCATTCTCTCCTGAGCATGGCTGAAATGCAACAACTGACCTTCTCTTGCTGCCTTCCTTGCCGGCCAAACTGTGTATTTCCTGCCACGATGGACTATACCCTCTCTGTAACTGTAAGCCAAAACAATAAACCCTTTCTTCCTTAACGTGCTCGGATCAGAGTATTTTATCACAACAACAGAAGAGTGACTGGAACACGTGCAGTGTTCTAGCTTTATCTGTATGAATGGCAGCAGGCAGTGATGCTCTGTGGGAGAGAAAATCCAAACTAAACAAGGGCGTCCTCTCCTGGGGCAGATGAACCTTTGTGGACTGAGGGTGAGACAGTGATTTGGAGGTGGAAGAAAAGAAAAGCAGAATGAATTGGCAGCGCCGCCCCCAGATTCTCATCATAATGCTGTCCTCGATACCAACCAGACTTAACACCACCGAGGAGGAAGGTTATCATGGTTTCTGTTCGGATTTTGAATTTGATGATGATGATGATGATGATGTGTGTAGGTGTGCAAGAACGTAGACATGCACATACCGTAACACAGGTGTGGAAGTCAGAGGACAACTTTGGGCGGTCTATTATTGTCCTCCACCTTTTTGCACCAGGGTCTCTCACGTTTCTGGGGCTCTGTGTACTCCAGGCTACCTACCTGACTCAGAGACTTTTGGGTTATTCTCCTGTCCCTGTCACCCGTCTCACCATAGGAAAGCTGGGGTTACGGATATGTGCAGCTGTGTCCAGCTTCTTCCATGGGTTCTGGGGATAGACCTTAGGTTGCCAGGCTTGCAGGACAGGTGCTTTTACCCGCATCTCCCCGGCCCACATTGCTCCTGTTCGGCGGATGAGAGGAATGCAAGCTCAGCTTGAGCGATCTTCAGCAGGAAATAGTAAAGGCAGGATTTTTCAGGCTTCGGCTGGAACATGGATCAGGTAAAGTTCTCGAGAGGAGGAAACTGAGGCCTAGAGAAGAAAAGACCTTGCTAAATATTGTCAGGCTAGGGGCTGGAGACATGGCTCAGGGGTTAAGCCTCTGCTTCACAAGCAGTAGGGCCGGAGTTCAGACCCCAGATCCCAGGTAAAAATGTCAGGCAGAAATGTCAGCGGCCTGCACTGCTGGTCCTGAAAGATGGAGCCTGGGAAACCCTAGAGCTAAAGCAGAGAGGAGGCAGAGCAAGCCAGGATGATTCCCAATGTCACTGATGTCCTCCATAGATACACACAGTGCCTTCTGATACACGCAGACACACACACAGATACAGACACAGACAGACAGACAGACAGACAGAGATTGTAAAGTTAGCACAACTACTAGGCCTGAGCCTCATTTCCAGGACTAAAATAGGCAATACAATGGCATGTAGATGGGGGTAGGTCTCACCCCTGTGTGAGTTTCTCTATCTGTAAGAGAGGATGGAGAAGCCTAGACCTAGGGAAGTCCTGGTGATACTGAGCAGGTGTTGGTATCCCCTGGAGAATTCAATGAAATGGAAATTACTGGGCCTCACCTACACCCTGAGAATTTAGGGGACGACAAGTGCGGCTGGTCTGGACAGCCACTGGGAGAAGGGGCGAGTACATTGAGAGCCACTTACTCCTGGAGGAGCCGAGCCTTGCCTTGGATTAGGGAACAGCCATGGAGAGAGTCGGGACAGCCAGCCTGCACGGCACAAGGAGCTGGGCAAGGAGAGCTGATAGGAAAGGAGGCGTTGCTTACAATCCCTTGGAGGCCAAGGGTGCGGACCTGTAACCGAGGCACAGGAAGCCACTAGGCTGCTTGGCCTCTGGGAAATGGCTGGGGGTCACACGGAACTTTAAGTTGTTTTCATGATGTGTATACGTGCATGCGGGTATGCATGTGGCATATGTGTGTGCTGTGTGCATTGGTGTGATGCGTGTGCATGTGTGCATGTGTGTGGTATGTATGTACATGTACGTGTGTGTGTGTGCAGGTATGTACATGTGCATGTGGAGGTTAGAGGACAATCTGCCATTGCCCATCCTTTTTTTTTTGAGATGGGATCCCTCATTGGCTTGGAGCTCACTATATGGGCCGGACTGACTGCCTGGCAAACTCCAGGGATCCATCCTCTTGCATCTTCCTCCCCAGTGCTGGGATTGCAAAACTGGCTCTTTTCCACGGGTTCTGAGGATGGAACTCAGGTCCTTAATGCTTGTGAAGCAAGCTCTTTGCAGATGGAGCTGTCTTTCTAGCTCGGTCACAAAAGTTTTGATGTGGTTTCTATGGAGATCAGAGAGAGTGCTGTACTCCTCCCGCAAAGGTTTTTAGGAGACTTTGAGATGTGTGGAGGAGAAGTTAGCATCATGCTGCCGGGGAAGGAATTAGGACCTGGAGACCACCAAGGGGCCTCTGTTTCATGCCCTGGACAAACTATGTGACCAAAGCCAGCCTCCTCTACAGGATTTTGCCTTGTATGTATGACTAGCCGTCTGGGCTGGAAGGACCTGGCAGGTCCATGCAACTCAATATGTCAGCAAAAGGAGAGTCTGAGGATGTGTTGAATGTCAGAACAGGAGAGGGAGCTGAACCTGGTCTCCCAGGACAAGCAACTTGCTTCTCACCCTCATTCGTGACTGTACTGGACAAATAATATCTTCCAATGGAAGCTTTTTGGTCTTTAGATTGCTTTTCACTTGGGGTTTTCCCTCCCTCCTTCATTCTGTACAATGGATTAGAGCTGCCAAGGAGGCCCGCTTCTCATTCTGGAGAGGCCTGATGAGCTGCGGCAGCTGGATGAGAGCACACTAGGTGATTGGCGCAGATACTCTGGGTGGAATGACTGGGCGCGTCTCAGACTTGGTTGGCATGTGTCTGGAAAACGAGGGACTCCAGGACCACGTCTGGACAAGAAGAGGGTTTAATATCACAGGACACACAGCTGAAGGCGCCCTAGGCATTCTATAGACCAATCCTGTTGTGCAAATGGAGATATTGGAGAGGATTTTTCTTAAGCACGAGGAACTAGGTGTATGCTCTTTCTCCCTGACTTTTCATCAGGCCTCTTTCTAGAACATTTCCTTGGTGTTAATTGCCAACCTCACACCCAGGAGACAGGCCTCTGAGACAGATTCTGTAAGTTAAAGTTGACCCCTGGGCATGCCTGCGAGGGACTGTCGATTGCATAATTGATACGAGAGGAATCAACCCGTTGTGGGGGCACCATTCCCTGGGCTTGGGACCTGAGGCTGTATAAAGATGAAGGAAGCGAGCGAGCTTGCATCATTGCTTGTTGCAGTTACTCTTTCTGCTGCTGTGAGCCAATACTCAGACTCAAGCAACTTTAGGGGAGAAAGGGAGATTGTTTGGCTTACAGTTCCAGAGGGCAGATTTGATCCATTATGGCAGGAAAGACATAATGGAGACAGTTCAGATCATATCCATCATCGTGGAGACACAGAGAGCAAGCAGTAGAAATGGGGTGGGTCTTGAAGTTTGATAGCCCCGCCCCCACGTGATATGCCCTTCCTCCGTCAAGGCTCCATCTTCCAAAGTTGCTCTGACCTTCCCAAATGTTAACATCAGCTAAGGATGCAAACGTGAGCCCGTGAGGTACAATTCACATTCACGCCATGACAGTTCTCTCCGCTCTTGCTCTGGACGTAATGTGACCAGCTACTTGGAGCTCCTGCTGTTATAACGTCTCTGAAGTGATGGACTGTAACATGGAACTGTGAGCCAATCAACGCCATTCTCTCCTAAGTTGCTTGGGTTGAGTATTTTACTGCGCTCATGTATTGGTTCCTCTTTTCTGTGTTGCTGTGAGTTAAACAATTTAAGGGAGAAAAGGCGATTTATTCAGCTTATAGTTCCAGAGGGGAGATTCGGTCTTTCATGGCGGAGGCGGCATGGCTGGTGGCTGAAGCTGGAGGAGGCCGAGGTCACTGCAAGCATCTTGGAGGCTGAGAGCTGCAAGCCTGCGCTACAAGAGCAGATTTCTCCAGAAGATTAGGGTGAGACTAATCTACCTCAAGGCCCACCCCCTGTGACCACCTACCTCCAGCAAGGCTCCACCTCTTAAAGGTGCCATGACCTTTTCAAACACATGAGACTGTGGGGGACACATTTCAAACCATGACAAATAACTTGTAATGAAATGAAAACTCATCTCCCAAATTTCTGAGATGTCAGTATCAGGGACCTGCCTACCCTTCTGATGTCCTGTGTCCCCAGAGAGGGTCTCCTGCTCTCCTTCTGCCGCATGAGTAAGGGCCCTGGGGCTCTGTTCAGTCGGATGTCATGCGACTCAGCCTTTATGAGTGTAAAAACATCACACAACCATTGTTTCCTCTCGCCACGGCTCCTGAACGGGGTTCCGAGACCAGTTGCTTCCCTTCCTTGGCCTCTTGCATGCATCTTACATTTCACCCCTTCTCACTATCCCCAGCTCTTCAGCAGCCCCCCTCGTGGTTCTCCAACTGCCAACACTCGCTTCTGTGGAAAATGATAGGTGGCAAGTTGCTCCCCAAGACACCCGCCATCAGATAAGCCAGGAGGGGGAGTGAGTTCTTCTGGAAGAGAAACAGGCTGGACTGTGGAAACGAAATACTCCTCAGAGGACAGCAGGAAACTCTAGCTTCCAGCCTCGGGTTTCTGAGGAAGCCTCACCAGAGAAACTGGGGCAGTCCTGGGGTGCAGGCTGGGAAGGATGGCAGCCGCTTCTGACATCTGCAACTGTCATCTGGGGCCCAGACCCGAGTTCAGCCCTTCCCTTCATCCCCCCAACACAGGCAATCATCAAAGTCCTCCTGTATGATCTTCCCAAGGGCCGAGGAGCCCAGCCCCTTCCATTCAGAGCTCCCGGTGCTTTCCAGCTGCATGCCCTGCATGCAGTTTACCTGCCACTGGGACTGGGAATGGCAGCTCTGTCATTGCCAATCCCAGAGTGGGGAAACTGAGGCACCAGAAGACTGAAGTGGGCAGTTGTGTGGGTGCCATTCTAAATAGAACTGGTACTCTTTGCTTCCCCAGATATGTGTATATGTACATACACACACACACACACACACACACACACACACATACACACACACTGAGTTTACAGCTCCCTAAAATTTATAGAGAGAGCCAAGTACCAGGAGATCTCTTAATTAAGCAGTCTTCCCTGAGGAGAAAGGAAATGGCTTCTATATTCTTAGCACCGACAGCGGATCACACTGATTTACTACCCGAGGCTCGAGTTTCTCCCCGGATCACCTCCCCTCTGGTATAAACATTTATCACTTTGAAGGTGATTCAAGCAACCACTTTGCCCTCCGTCCTCCCCCTTCCTGGTGCCCTCCAGCCTGCCGGCATCAACTCTGATCAGCCGTCCTGCCCTCCAGGTTCAAGGGGAGCGGGGAGCCCTGTGCAGACATCCCGCTATCAGAGGGCCTTGTGAGAGATGGGCAGTCTGGTGTGCCCATAGCGGGCACTGTAGGGCTGCCCCACTCTCGTGGGAATGTGGGGACTGATGCCCGGGTCCCTCCTCATAGCTCGTGGTAGCTGCTGGGCTGTCACGAAGATATATGGGTTTAATCAGGCCCCTGACAGGTATTGGCCCTAACGGACGAGGACGGTCTGTTCTCCCAAACTGTTGAGGATCTAAGCCCAGTGTTTACTTTGGAGTTGAATGAATAACATTGTTCTGGGAAAGGAAATTGAAAAAAGCAGGCTTGTAATTTGTAGGAGAGAGGAGAACAGATCTGGAGGACTTGGCCACCCCCGCCCCTGTTGCTGAAAACTTTTTGCTGTGTCTTTTTGCTTCTCTCGGCTTCTAAACACACCACAACTGACCGGCTCATCGGCACAACCCTGCCAGTAAAGGGCGCAGCAGACCAGGCTCCTAAGAGCTGCCAAGACAACTCCGTGCTTCAAAGCAAAAGTGGTTTTTTTTTCCCTTTTCTTTTCTTTTTCCCTCCTTCTTTAAAAATCAAAACCAAATGCCACCAACATTCCAAATATGGCAAAACCCATTCCAAATGTAGAGTGAAGGAAGACCATCAGAGAGGGGAGCCGGGGTGGCAGGGGTGCATTGCTCCGCCCCCCACTAGCGGATTGAGTTCCTATCGAAAAAATTGCTTTTGGGGGGGGCAGGGATAGGGGAGACAGATCCACCAAACCCTCCAAAACAAAGTCTACAAAGCAAAACACAACTCTCTTGTGGGGTTGATGAAGATCTTTGCTGAGGATGGTCGATTTGACTTAGATTTTGGGGGGTGGGCAAGGGGGATTCATTCCTTTGGACTAGACTTTGAAGGCTAGCCTCGGCTGAAAGGGGGGGGGCTCTGAGCACTGGTCAGTCAGCGTCTGCCCCAGTTGGTCTGTTTCTTTCGCACTGGAGATTAAAGTGTCTGACAGAAACGCTTTGACTGACAAAACAGTTTTGATCCTTGAGGATCCAATTGGTCTTTGCCCACCTCCCAGGAGTTGCCCTGACTGCCCGGTTGGAGCGAGGGGTTGTTGTTCACACGGGCTGCTGAGCTGGGGGAGTCCTATGAGGGGCATCCAGGGCTAGCCGGCCTGACCCAGGACCCTCGGCACTCTTTCTGGCCCAGTGGGGCAAGACACTGTCTCTCCCGCCCTGTCTAAGCCGACGTCTGCTGCCTGCCGGCTGACCTACCTCGAATGCCTTGGATTAGCTAATTGTGGGGGGAAGCCCACTTTGAACATTTAGAGGCCTGGTCAAGGGCCAAGTCTCATTTCTTAGCTTCAAAGTTGGAAATTCCATAAAAAGTTCATTGAAGGGGCTGATTGCTACAGATTGTCCCAACGGAACTGAGCCCACCCCGGCACCCGGGGCATCTCATGTGTGGCGAGAACACGTGTGTGGTACTGGACTAGAGCGGCAGGGAAGCAGGAGCCGAGACCCTGTTTACGGTTTCTCTTTTCCACCACTTAAAAATTCCAGCAGACCCGTTACCACACCACCCAAACGCTAGAAATCACAGAAAAGAAATAGAAAATATTCCAGGATCCCATACCTGAAGAGAACAGTATTTTTCTAGTCATTTTTCTTGAGTATATTTTATGTATGACTAACCAGCATATGCACACAAAATGACAATTTTTTAATTTTGCATTTAAAATCAGTATTAAATCGCAAGTATTTCTATATTTCCGAATGACTCTATGATGTTCTGTTCTGGAAACATGTACTAATCGTAGAACATGTACCTTGCTGCTTTTACGTTTTTATAGATTCTGAGAATGTGCTCATGTTTCTCTGTGATTAGCTCTTGATTTTTTTCTTTTTCTTTGTTTTTTTTTTTTTTGAGTAGCATTTTTTTCTGACTATAAAAGTAACACGTTTTTATTTAAAGTGTGGAAAATCAGGGAAGTATAAAAGAAGTTAATAAAAATCACCTGTAATTGTTCTACCCCTGAGAGAATCGCTGTTAACCTCCGGGTGTATTTCCTTCATATATACATATATTAGAAACAGGATCACACGGCGCACAAGTTTTGTAGGTCCCTAGGGATGGGAAAATAAAACTGGCAGAGGAAATATTATTTCCAGGAGACATTCAGTGTGTGATAGCTGTGGGTTTGAAACTGCACGGTCTTTTCATCCAGAACGTGTGACTGGGGACGGACCTGCAGTTTGTCCAGGGTAGGGAAGTGGTGATGCGGCTATGCCTAGCTCCCTGGCTTTGTTCAGGGACCGGCTCCAGGTCCGCAGCAAGGCGGTGGTGGATGTGAGCAGGCACACCTTCCTCGCTTTTGACAGGCTCTGCGGGCCCCCTGATTGATAGCCACACTTCACAGGACACTAGTAAATGTCCCATAGTATATTTTGTAAGAGTAATGAAGTCACGGTAACCCCAGCCCTCGCCGCCAGCCTCTGCTCGTAAATCTCCTTTGGCGAGAGGGGAGCTGCCAGGGCTGTAGATCAGCGATGGGGACCCAGTGACCTTGTACCCCCTCCTCTCACTGCTTCTCTCCCAGCCTTCCTCAGAAGGACTGGGGGCAAGGGGAACTTTGCTCTACCCTTTCCAGCACCCAGAGGATACGGGCCTCGTAAGATGGTGTTGAAATTCCGGAGGCAGGCAGACGATTTGAAAAGCGAACCAGGAAGGTAGCAACGGCAGAACCCACCAGAGCCAACAGTCCCCCTCCCCCTGAAGCTGGGGTCACGGTCAGGGGCAGGCAGTACAGGCTGTCTACCGTTGCTCCTGAGCTCTGTCAATGAGCTATGGTCTGCAAGTGGACAGAATGACCCGTGGAAAGGGACCCAACTGAGGTGGGATACGGTAGTTTCTTCTGGGCTATCTAGAGGGAACAGCAAGTGACGGTTATATCACTCCCAATTCCCTGTTCACAAACTGGGGACAGGGACTATGTCTGTCACTCTGCCAAGGGGCAGATCCCCGCTTACCTCCTTTGCCTGACAGTTAAATGTGTCTTCAGCCACTATTTGAACGTAGCTGTCTTTTTAGCCCATGCCTGCCATCGAGGTATGAGATACGTAAAAGTGAGACCGACACCTGTGCCTCCCAGAGAAGGGGCCCTTCTGGGCTCTACGTGACCCACGGGCTAAGGCCGTCCAACTGCTCACCATGTTACCACGTACCAGGTACTGTTCCAAATGCTTCACTATATCCACTCATATTCAGGCCGCCCCAAAGAAGGAGGCTTTTTTTTTTTTTAAGCCAGTATCTCCGTGACACTCAGGCACCAAAGGGTTAAGTGATTGACTGGAGATTTCTCCAATTCCTGCTTGAGCTTTCTAAAGATCTCTCAAGCCAGAGGAATTCAAAACAGGAAGGCTAGCTAGACTCTACCTGCAACAAGCCAGTGATCCTATGAACCAGGAAACTGAAGCTCAGAGAGGCATGGTAATTTGCTCAAGACTAACACAGCAAAAATGATCTAGCTGGCACTACTGCCCACCTACTTATTAAATGCACAGTTGCCTCTTCAGCTGTTTGGAGCCCCCAGCACATATTCCGTGAAGCCAGTGATGTCTGAGCTTCTTTCTGATGTTGGGAAGTTTTCTATTTGAGCTGGAAGGACCTGCGGAGTGAAAGGAGGCTTAAGGAAAGAGACAGGGGACCTTGTATTAGTGGGACAGGGAGTCTCCAGGTTAAAAACTCATGTTTTACTAGTCGGAAATTCCCCATGAGTATCATATGAACTTTCAGAGAATCAGAAAAATAATGAATGTCATATACTTTTAGTACTACATGAAACTGGACATAAGCATGTGATTGGAGGGGCGTGGGGGCATTCCTATCCTTTTACTTAGTGTGGAACCATGGTTGTATCAAAACTTCAGATTCTCCCTGGATCTAAAGCCCAGGGCACATCCCTGTGGATCACAATGCGATGTGAATGCATGTGTTGGAAGCACGCACATGGATGGGGCTGGAGAGATGGCTCAGGGCTAAAAGCCTTTGCCCTGCAAGCAACAGGACCTGAGTTCAGATCTCCAGATCCCATGTAAAAATGTCAGGCAGATGTGCAGGTGACCTGTCGTTCCTGTTCTGGAAGGTGGAGCCTGGGAAACCCCAGAGCAAAGCAATAAAGTAGAAGAAAAATCCAGGATGACTCCTGAACTCACCCTTGGGCCTCCATAGGTACACAGTCAAGTGTCCCTTGTACACACGCCTGCACGTACATGTACACCCACCTACATTCAACACAGGCACACGCATACACTCAAAAGTAATGTGCAAATGCTCTGCGTAGATGCAAGAACTGTTGCTGGGCGTTTGAGACTGAACTTCTGAGCACAGGGAGTTCAGGGTAGGATTATTTTGGTCCCATAACAAAAATCTCCCAACCTTACAAATAGTGGCAAGTGCCTGACCCAGACCTTGTGGAGAAGCAAATCTCACACATTAAATGTTTGGGATTGAGGGGGCTGACAAGATAGCTCGGTGGGGGGCCTGAATTTGATCTCACACAGTAAGAGAGAGCTGACTTCCAACATTTGTCCTGGAATCTCCTCCCACAGGTCATGGCAGTTCTCTCTCTTTCTTATAAATAAATTAAAAATATCAAAAAGGGCTGGAGAGATGGCTCAGGAGTTGAGATTCTGCCTCACAAACAGAAGGTCCTGAGTTTGGATCCAAAGTCCCACATAAAAAACACCAGGTGAGAGGCTGGAGAGGTGGCTCAGGGGTTAAGCCTCTGCCTTGCAGGCGGAAGGTCCTGAGTTCGGATCCCAGACCCCACGTATAGACGCCGGGCAGAAGCGGGGGCAGCCTGCGCTTCTGGTCCTGGTAGGGCGGAGCCTGTGAATCCCGGGGCTGAAGGAGGTGGAGGCGTCCATGGTGGTTCACGAATTCGTCCGTGGTTCTACACACAGACGTACATACACACGCGCACACACGCATACACACACAATTGAATAAATAATAAAAAAATTAAAACAAACAAACAAACAAAAGAACACCAGGTGAAAAAGGCAGCGGCCTGCATTTCTGGCCTTGGTGGGTGGAGCCTGGGGAATCCCAGAGCAAAGCAAGAAGGAGGTAGAAGCAATCTAGGATGATTCCTGAAGTCACCTTGGTCCTTCACAGGGACTCACAGTGCACTCAAGACAAGCACACACACACACACACACACACACACACACACACACACACACACACGAGCAAAGAATAAATAATTAAAAATAAAAATAAATAAATGAATAAAAAAAAATCTTGGAGCTTGAAAATAGGATGCCTGGCCTGATTTTATGGCAGCTGCCTTCCTAGTGTGTTTGTGTGTGGGGCTGTGCTTCTTGATGGAATTCCCTTGTGTTCTTGGAGGAATGAGTTCGTCAAAGGCTGCTTCCAGGGGCTGGGGAAGGGCTCTAGCTAGGATCGGACATGAGGCCACCAGCCAGCAGCCACACGTCACGTCTCTGTTTAGACAGAGAGTGAGGGGCAAGAAACGGTCCAGTCTACTTCAAGGCATGGTGGTGGGGGCTGGTTTGGTGGGGGTGCTGTAGAAGCTGGGCTCATGTGTGCTCTCAGCAGCCCCAGCAGCGTGCAATGCCGTTTTAGAGATGGAAACATGGACGCTCCGAGTGGTTCTGAGACTCAGTGGCAGACGTGAGTCGGAAGGTGGTGTGGGAGTACAGAGACAGTCTAGAACACGGTGGTCCCACCAGAGTTCTTCCCTTTCCCCCTTCCTCTCTGGAGTTGGGACAGGTTATAGCGGTCGGAGCACTTGACTGTGAAGATCTGAGACCTCTAGTCAAGTCGTGCTGTCATGTTGGTTGGTGACAGACAGTAACTGCTCCCATCCAAGCACCTTCCTTTCCTTGGAAATGAAGTATTTTCTGAACCCTCAACTGGACCACAGGGTCCTTGCTGCCGAGCCCCGTGCTAGGCTCATAGTAGCCTGTGGTAAATAGCTGCTGAATTGGTTTAGACTTCTGCTTTCTCTCTTCTTAGTGACGGTGTGGGTCACCTGTAACCAGTCAGAGCATAGCGATTGCCTGATGCGTTTGGAGGATATTTTGTCTCGTCCACAAGTGGAAAGGCAAAGTGAAGAGACTCCCTTCCCCTTCTCTGCATTCTGCACCAGCCCTCTTGGGGCCGGGGGAGCGTGCTCTGGGCAGGGGTAGGTTCATTTGTGGGATTTCTCCATCTTTCTTGATGCTTTTTGAAACTTCAGAATAAATGAAATAGTGACTTAAAAAAAACTCAGTGGTAATTTTAGATCTTGCTTTCCTCCAAACTTCTCAGGTCCCCCTCGGAGTCAGGCCAACACAAAGCAGGCCCTGAGAAAGGCTATTTTTCACTCCAGGCAAGCGTGGAAATTGAGTTTGTCAGGTATTGCCTGGGCTTAGGCAGGAATGAGAGGCTTTTCTTGCTGAGGGGTTTTGGGGTCCGGTGGATTAGGCGTGGTAGGAGTTGCCTGGACAGTACTGCTTGGTCAGGGTGCGAGTCTCTGTGGCAAAACAGGGTGTTCCCTGACATTATGTTACTGATGTACTTTGATTACATATGACTGTTTTTGCATTAGTCCACACTTCATTTTAGTCTTGACTTTGGCTTCCTAGCAGGCATTAGTCACGTGTAACATAGGCAGTGTCTCTTTGCTCCTAATGTCTTTTTGGTCTGATTACCTCTTGTGTCTTTTCTTTTCTTTTCTTTTCTTTTCTTTTCTTTTCTTTTCTTTTCTTTTCTTTTCTTTTCTTTTCTTTTCTTTTCTTTCTTTTCTCTTTTCTTTTCTCTTCTCTTTTCTTTTCTTTCCTTTTTCCTTTCTTTTTCCTTTCCTTTCCTTTCTTTTTCCTTTCCTGTCCTTTCCTTTCCTGTCCTTTCCTTTCCTGTCCTGTCCTTTCCTTTCCTGTCCTTTCCTTTCCTGTCCTTTCCTTTCCTTTCCTTTTTCATCTCTTCCTTTCTTTCCTTTTTCTTCTTTTCTTTGTATGTAGTGTGTGTGTATGTGTGTGTGTGTGTGTGTGTGTGTGTGTGGGTGTGTGTGTGCGCGCGCACGCCTGTGGAAGCCTAAGGCTGACATCAGGAACCTTCCTGATTGCTCTACTTCCTTAATGTTTTGTTCTGGGGTTTCCCAGGCTCTGCTTTCCAGGGCTAGAATTGCAGGCTGTTTCCATTTCTGCCGGGCATTTTTAGGTGGGCTTTAGAGATCCAAAGTCAGGTTCTTTTTGCTTGTAAGGTAAAGGCTTAACCCCTGAACCATCTCCCCAGCCAGCATATCTCTTCTTATGGTTTACTTAATTTGATTCACTGTTTCCTGGGTATCCATGATTCAAGATGAGGCTTAAAAAGGAACCCTGCCCCAATGAACTTGGCTTTGTGAGGTTGAATGACTAGGTGTTGGTATATGGTATAGTACATGGCTTTCTATCCAAGATAACTAATTATTTATTTTTTTAAAAACTTTCCTCTCCCCTCCCCTCCCTTCCCTTCCCTTCTTTTCCCCTCCCCTCCCTTCTCCTCTCCTCCCTTCTCCTCTCCTTTCTCCTCTCCTTTCCACAGCCAGGACAAATTTGGCCTAATGATGAACATGGACAGCTCATCTCACCTCTTTGAGCATTGGTTGATCTGAACACAAGGTGAGTACAATGACCATATACTATCCCTTTGTAATCCAGTGCTGGTGATGCAGAGATGGAAGAATCTATGGGATTCACTAATCTGTCAGCTTAGCTGGATTGGGAAGCTCCAGGTTCAGTAAGAGACCTTGCCTTAAAAAATAAGATAGAGCAAGATGAAGGAAGACACTGAGGCCAATCTCTGGCCTCCGCATGAATGCATGCAGTGGGAACACACTCACACGTACGTGCACCATACACACAAGACCAAACACACATACACACCATACATGCATACACATTGCACACATACCACACACATGCACTCATGCATATACATGCATACATGCATGTCACACACACACACACACACACACACACACACACACACACGATCACCTTAATCTCATACTTGCAAACCTGTATGAGTTATCCATTACTGAATAACAAGTTGCTCCTGAGTTTGGGAGCCTAGAACACCATGTATGTATAATCTCACAGTTTCTGTGGATCATGAATGTGGATCATCCGTCCTAGGATCTCCACCTCAGGGTCGTGAAGGACCACAGTGAGGGCGACGGCCAGGCTCTGGGCCCCTCTAAAGGCTCCATGGCGGAGGATTGAATACCCAGCTCACTTCGAAGTGTGGGCAGCTCGGGCCTCATAGACGTGTCTCGGGTCCTGGGATGTGGATCTCTCTGTGGAGCAGATCAGAACATGGTGCTGGCTTCTAACAGGTTGACTGGTCAGAGGAAAAGAAAGAATGTCCAGGAAAGAAGTCAGGGACTTTACATGGTTTAATCTTGGAAGTGACTTCTGTTCATTGGAGGCGAGTCAGTGGGCTAAGAGGACATCACACACGACATGAATCCAGGGGTTTTTAGACTCTATGTCCCCTGTCGCCACTCTTTTTTACATCTTTAGCATCTGCTTTTCTCCTGGCTCATGTCTCTGGCCTCCACATGCATGTACACACATGTACGTGAACACCTGTGCACACACAATAAACCTGAATCTGAATTATAGACCCACATTGGGACCCAGGACACCATATTACTAAAAGCAGGAGATGCTGACAAGCAGGCAGGTTTCAGAATCTGTGGTCTGGAGGTCTGGGCTCAGGACAGCAAGTCAATAGAGTTAAACGTTTCTTAATAATATTCCCTGCAGGAAGAGGGAGAGCCCCCCCTGCGCTTCAGCCACTAAATTTCTCAGATATTTGTCCTCTGTGGACTGTGTCACCTTTAGAATAAGTCTCCAGCTGTCCCCTGCGCTGCTCTCTTGGGGTCCTGTCAGCCCCTTCTTCATGGATGGTCCAACTCAAGTCTCGCCTACCATGACATGTCACCCAGGTTCAAGTATTTAAGCGCCTCCAATGAGTGGCTGCTCCCCTCTTCGTGGACAGTGGGGTCCTCTGAAGAACCTTCTCCCCATCCTGAGTCTAGTACTTTCCATGGTACTTGTTACCATGGTACTTGTACTGCGCCTGAGAACAGGTCTGCTTTCCCTCGGAGTTGTACGGGCTGTAAAGAGGACATCTAGGGGTTGATGTTTTGACCTTTTACTGCCTTCAAAGTTTAGTTTAAATACCACATTTTCTGTGAGTCTTTCCTGGACACCCCCTTCAAATTCACTCTTGTCTCCTACATCCCCAATCCCCTGAAAATGCTAACCTGCCCCTACCCCCCAGCACCCTTGCTGCCTCTAATGCACCTCCTTACCTCTAATGAACCACAACACTTCATTGTGTACTTGTCTCGTCCTCAACTTAGACCACAGAGCACAAGTGCTCAGAAGGCGGAGCTTTCTGTCTCCTCTGTCCACGGATGTAGCCCAGCCCCGACATCTGCACCATGTCTGATAGAAAGTAGTTGTTTCTGAATGATGTGTCCAGCATATGAGTTTCGAGCTGTTGTCTTGTACCAAGTAGCGCTCTATAAATGCTTGCTAATTAGATAGGGCAAGCCTATCATCTCCCCTTCCAGAAAATTCCCTGGCTAGATAGCCGAGCCTGGGAGACTTTATTTCTCAAGGTGGATGGAGTCAGCTGTGTTGGACTGCCACGGCCCTTCCAGCTGGGTTGAAAAATGCCTTTGGAATGAGATGCTGGGAGGTGATGGCCAGTTTCAAGACTTCCCAAGGAGCTGGAGTCAGGGCTGGCTCCACACCCCGTTTGTCAGCCTCGGCACGCCGACCAGAGACGTTCGGCTGCCAAGGACTTTGTTTTATTGTCATTGCAGTTGGCTCCCTTCTGGGTTGGAGCTGCCAGGGCAGCAGCCATTTAGCCTTGGACGCTAGGCTGGGGTAATAATAGCACTTCCATAATTCTCACCCCGGCCCTGGCTGGGAGGTGACTGAGGAAACAGGAGCCGCAGCAGCAGCAGCAGAGGAGGAAGAGGAGGGAGAGGAGGGGAGGAAGAAAAGGGGGAGGAAGAGATGGAGGTGAATAAGTAGGAAAAAAAGGAAAGGGAGGAGGAAAAGAAGGGAAGAAAGAAGAGGGGAGAAGAAAGAAAAGGAAAAGGAGGAGGGAAAAGAAGAAGGAAAAAGAAGAAGGGAAGGGGGGGAAAGAGGTGGAACTCGATGTTTCTTCTCACTTCCTCCTAGACCTGGCCTTGGACAGAGCTTGGGGGCTCCTTTTAACCCAACCTCAGTTCATTCTTCACCCCCCTGCCCCCAGGGCTTTTCACAGAAGGAGTACCAGGATGTTATTCTTAAGTCCTAGGGACATGGCAGAGACTCTTGCTAGGAAGTTCTGGTATGGTCACGTAGACCCTGGCATCCACAGCCTGCATCATGGCCGCGAGACTTTGCTGCCTGGGATGCGTTGGACATGCTAGTGCTGTTGTACTTGCCTCCCAGACGGCTGCAGAGTGGTGACACCGGCTTGATAAATTACCTGGGGACTCATTATCCTGAGCTGGGAAACCCTCGAGTGTGCTGGACAATGTGCTTTTGCATCAGCCCTGGTCTGAGACACCCCTGGCTTCTGGCTTTGCAGTGAGCAGGTGTACTGTGATACAGGGGCCTCCTGAGCGAAGCTGAGTCATTGCAACGCACCCCTGCCCCTTAGGAAGACCCGAGCAATGTCCAGAAACCTGTTGTGCCAGGAGGTGGGGCCATGAGAGCTAAGAGTCCAGAGAATCTCTTTCTGAAGGTGACGTATAAGAGCCTCAGTTCCTGTGCATATCACTTGTATAATTGCACCCTCTCTATTCCTCTAAGAGTTAAGGCTGCCTAGCAACCATCCCCGAACCCTGATATCCATACTGCCCAGCGTTCCCTGAAACTATGCCCTGGCACAAGAGGCCCACAAAGAGCTTGATACAAGCAGTCTTCTGGGGGGCTGGCGAGATGACTCAGTGAAGACAGTGCTTGCTGCACACGCATGAGGACCCGAGTTCTCATCCCCAAAACCCATGCAAAGCCAGATGTAATAGTATGCACACGGGATCCCAGTGCTCCTACAGTGAGCTGGGACACGAAGAAAGAAGGATCTCTGGAAGCATGCGGGCCAGCTAGCCTGGCGTATGCTGCAGTGAACAAGGGACCCTGTTTCAAACGAGTGTAAGGTGGGAACTAATATCTAAGGCTGTCCTCTGAGTGCCACATGTGCACTGTGTGATATACGTACACATGTTCACCACATGTGTACGAGTGTATACACACACACACACACACACACACATACACACATACACACACATACATGCACCCCAGAAACCAAACAGGCTTCAAGATCCCAAACATGGAGGAAATAGTACCTTTTAAGAGCATGTATTAATCTGTGAAAGATCCTGGGAGGTTTTCTCCTGTGAAAGTCTCTTTTGGTCTACTTAATTCAGATCGTCTTACAATCAAGCCCTTTATCGCTTTTTCCTCTGGAGCTCCCAAACACCCCAGCGGGAAATGAATCCTGCGGATGAGCTCCCAGAAATACTGATGACACAGCTGGACCTGCTTGGCGCCGTCAGATCTGGGCCCTCACGGTTTCATTCACGCCTGCAGGGCTTCCCAGGGATTTGTCCTGGCCAGGCAGATAGAGCAGATGGCTGGGCTCACGTGTGGGGCCAGGAGCAGAGCCTGGGTACTGGGTGACTGAGCCTTTGCTCTGAGTTGTTTCTTGGGCCAGGACGTGTCTCTGACATGCCTTCAGATGGAAGAGCCACACACCTACAGAGGCAAAACTGCATCATGGTCGGGCTCGAGGGCCGCGTCAGCGCTGCTTCTGACCCTCCTCTCTGGTATTGTCTTCTGCTCACCCTCCTAAGGGAAAGCAGTGCTCTGGATTATGGGTTTTGCTTTATTATTATCTCTTTATTAAAAATGTTTTATTTTGAGCGTGTGTGTGTATCAGAGGGCACTGTGTGTGCCCGAGGAGGCTGAAGAGTGACTTCAGGAATTATTCATCATTGTTCTACCTCCTTTTTACTTTGCTCTGGGATTTCCTAGGTTCTGCCTTCCAAGGCCAGAAGTGCAAGTTGCTGCCATTTTTATCTAGAATCTGAGCCCAGTTCCTTCTGCTTGGGAGGCAGAGCCTGAACCCCTGAACCATCTCTCCAGCCCTTCATTCTCTTGCATCATAAAAATCTCCTTCATTTGGAAGGCAATGATGTTGTCAAATTCTCCAGTCCTAATAATTGGGTGTTTCCCGCTAGTGTCCTAATCTTGTAGGTCATCTCAACCACACCTGAATCAGTGGAAACTGCCCTGCCCGTGAGTTGTACACCTTGGTCTGTAACTGACTGCTGACACTAGATCCCATATATGAGGTGACCAGAAGATATCAGCTAGGTCAGCAATACATTCCTTCATGATGTTATTCTGCATGTCTGTGTGTGTCAGAGGGCACTGTGTGTGCCTGTGGAGGCCCAAGGGTGATTTTGGGAATCATCCTGAATTGCTCTACCTCCTTTTTGCTTTGCTCTGGGGTTTCCAGATTCTGTCTTCCAAGGCCAGAAGCTCAGGTTGCTGCCATGTCTGCCCAGAATTTATGTGGGATTTGGGATCCAAATTCAGGTCCTTCTGATTGGGATGCAGAGGCCTGAGCCATCTCTCCAAACCTAAAATTTTTTAAAATGTTAATCAGACCCCATCTCCTGTGCTGTGGTGTGTTTCTGTCTTTAGAGGGCAGATGGAAAAATCTTCCCTTGGTCTTAATACCTGTTAGACTATTAATAATTGAAGCTCAGGAAAGACCAAAATTGATCACACACACACACACACACACACACACACACACACACACATGCACACACACGCGCACACACTCACACACACACACTTCTCAAAAATATTAGCATGTTGCCAGACCTGTGTCATGGTCCATGTCTTGGTTCAGCAACCTGTCCTTCATAAATCAAAAAAAAAAATCAACTTAGCAATGAAAAGCAGAAAAAGAAGGTTTATGCAATATGTTCATTTTGGGAAGAGGTAGCTAGAATTATTTCAAAAGTTCCTCTTGGAGATGTTGCTGTGGGATCTGGATTTTATAGGGGTGGAAACTATGTAGTGGAGCTGTGGCTCCTCCCACTATGATCTCATTGATTCCTTGTTCCAAGTCTCTCTCCTCAGGTGGTCTGACAGGTTGTCAGAGCTGTGCGAAATCTCTTTTGGGAGACGAATTCCTCCTCACACTGGCCAGTCCCTCTCTGCTTCCAGAGTGAGATTCTCTGGGAAGTTTCAAATTTTCAGAATCCATTCTTTTGATAGTTCACATATCCAGAGTTCACATGCAGAGAGGGGAAGGCCGGCCATCTTGCAACAGCTGGATACCCATATGCGCAGAGGAACTCATGCTACATCAAAAATTTACTCAAATATAAAATCTAAAAATCGAGAACTCTTTGAGCAAAACAAGGGCATAGCTTCAGGGGCTTGCACTGCACAATACATTCTCAGACATGACCCAAGCGCATACACAAGAAAGAAGAGGTGGAGATATACTGGGCTTCACAAAGTGTTAAGCTTTGTGCTTCGGCAAGAAAGGGATGGATATGGGACTTTGTTATGGCTTAGATAGGAAAGGTCCTCTACAGTCTCATGTGCTGAATGCTTTGTCTCCAGGTGGTGGTCCTATTTTATGAAGTGGTAGAAACTTTGATAGGTAGAAACCAGTGGTAGGAATTGGGCTGCTGGGGATGTGCCTTTGAAAGGCCTACCTGGTCCTAGATGCCTCTCTCTCTATCTCTATCTCTCTCTCTCTCTCTCTCTCTCTGGCCACCAGGAAGTGAAGAGCCTCTTCTGCCACAGGCTCCTGCCACCATGGCATTTGAGTGCATGGGCCAAACTTCAGATGAAACCCTCTGAGACTGTGAGCCCAAATAAATTCTTTTTCCCTTAAGCTGTTCTCTCAGGAATTTTGAGCAGGACAATGAAGAAAATAACTAATATAGACATATTCAGAATATACAGTAAAAAAATCTTTGTGACTCAATATTAACAAGAAAAATCCATTTCAATGGGCAATGTATTTGAATAACTATTTCTATGAGGGAAAAATATATACACATGATTAATAGATATAGAAAAGATACTCAATATCACTGGCCATTAAGGAAATGCAAGTCCTCTGGGCTATGGCACTGAGTCCTTATCCCTCACTAGGGTGAAGGACTCAGAGGGAGGTTTGGTATTCACACAAAAGAATGCTCCAGGGGATGGGAGGGAGGAAGGAGGAGGCACTGGGCAAAGGGGAGGGAAAGAAGGGGGTGAAAGGAAAGGGAAAAGGGGGAGAGTGCAAGGGGGGACTGGGGAGTGAAGGAAAGAGGGAGAGGACGGGGGTACCTATTGAGCTTGTATGATTGGGATAAAAAAAATGTGGGAGGAAAAAAATTAAAAAAAGGAAATGTAAGTCAATTCATAATGAGATAGTGTATGCTGAGGATGTAAAAGGTTATACATTCGGCATACTGCTGGAGGGAACGTAAACTGGTGGGACTGCTTTGAAAAACTGCTTGGCACTTTCTGTAAAATTTCATGTACAGCTAATGTAGGCTTTGGTAATTCCTTTCTTAGGTAAACATGTGTATGTTCATATGAGAATGTTCATAGTAGCTTTTGTGGCTTGAGTGCATGTAAAGTCTCCTATAGGTTCATGTGACTGGATACTTGGTCCTGAGCTCGAGGTGTTGTTTAGGAAGGTTGTGGAGCCTTTAGGAGGTGGAGCCTTGCTGGAGGAAGTGGATCACTGGTGGGCGGGTCTTGAGGCTTTATAACACAGCCCACTTCTTATCTGCAATTGATTTCCTGATTGTGAATGTGTTGTGATCAGCTACCTCACATGCCTGCTGCCAGGATTTGCTCACCATGATGGACTGTATCCCTTCAACCTGTAAGCCCAAATAAAGCCTTTTTCCCTTCCAAGTTGCTTTGCTAGATGTGGAGTGTGTGTGTGTGTGTGTGTGTGTGTGTGTGTGTGTGTGTGTGTGTGTGTTTGTGTACAAGAGGACACTTGAGTATGTGTGTGTGCTTGTGGAGGTCCGATGATGGCTTCTGAAATCATCCTGGATTGCTCTACCTCTTTATTGTTTTGCTCTGTGGTTTTCTAGGGCCCACCTTCCAGGACTTGAAGTGAAGGCCCCCGCTATTTCTGACCTGCATTTTTATATGGGATCTGGGGTCAGACTTCAGATCTTTTGGCTTGTGAGACAAATACTCTAGCCCATGAGCCATCTCTCTAGGCCTGTTTTTGCTAAATAATTTTTGTCATAGCAATGAGACAAAATATAGCTGCATTATTTATAACAGGTAAAATGGGGAAACAATCTAGTATCCATCAACTCTGAATGGATATGCAAAATACATTGTCTCCATACAATGGGGCATATTGAATATATAAAGGAATGAGGTACTGTGACATAGGGTGACATGGGTGGCAACTGAAGACATTATGCAAAGTCTAAGAAGCCAGGAGCAGATGGTCACACATCCCAGGCCTCCACTGACACAAAGTATCCAGAAGAGACACATTCGCAGAGCCAGATGGTAGATTTTTGATTGCCAGGGACTTCAGAAAGGGAATGAAGAATGCTTACACATGTGTACAGGCTTTCTTTCTACAGGTGATAAAAAGTTTCAGGAATTAGATAGCGATGACCATTGCACAACTCTGTGAATATACAAAAGACTGAGTTGTACACTTCAAAAGGGTGAGTTCCATTTTATGTGGATTGTAGATCAATGAGCCTGTTTTTAAAAATAAAGTATGGAGGCTGGAGAGATGGCTCAGGGGTTAAGTCTCTGCTTTATAAGCAGAAGGACCTGAGTTCAGATCCCAGATCTCATGTAAAAACGCCAGGCAGAAACGGCAGCTGCCTGTACTTCTGGACCTGGTAGGTGGAGCCTGGGAAATCCCAGGGTGAAGCAAAAAAGAGGTAGAAGCAATCGAGGATGATTCCTGAAGTCACCTTTGGTCCTCCACATACACACACACACACACACACACACACACACACACACACACACACACACACAATAAGTATGGATGCCCAGATCCCACATAAAATGCTGGGCAGATCTGGGGTCTGCTTGTTATTGCAGCCTCAGAAAACGGAGCCAGCCTAGGAATCTCAAGAGCAAAATGGCTAGACAAACTAGCCCTATAGGGCGAGTTTGGGGTTTGACTAGAGACCTGTCTCAAAAGAATAAGGTGGAAGAGTGACTGAGGGTGATTCTGGATATTAACATGGACTTGCATATGCATGCAAAGTGACATGCACACACACTCTCACACACATGTACCCACTCGCATGCATACATACCTTCACACACCTATGTGCCCACACATATGCCAAAAAACCCCCTCATACGTGGACATATGCACAACCCCCCCCACACATGCAAAAATGAAAAAGAGGGAGTCTTGAGTTCATACCCCAACTTTTATTATTTGTGTGATCTTGGGCTACTCATTTATCCACCCTGTGCCTCAGTTTCCTCATACGTTAAGCAATGGACAGCAGTGATACCTGCCACATAGAGTTAATGTGAAGAATGTGGGCATAATGGACTGACTGTAGGCCCAGAGTAAATACCTCCTAGAAACTGCCTTTTGCTTTTACTTTTAGTGATTTTTGTCACAATGGACAATGATTTTGATTCTCCGAAAAAATAAATGAAGGTCCAAAGGAGACTTATCACAACTTGGCTGCTGGGTGGGGAGCTTCGTATGAAGCGATGTCCACAAGCTGGTCCGGGCCTGGGAGACTAGGTAGCTTTGCCATTGAAAGAAGAACTCCCTCAAAGTGCAGAGCGAGCATATGTAAATGGTGAGTCTGGCTCAGGACTGTTTGGCTGCAATCCATGAGAGTTATGAATCCCTCTTTGAACAATGGCAGCTCTTATGAAGATCTAGAGACTGTGAGTTGGATGCTTTCTGCAGCCCAGACACTGATTCAGAGTCGCAGCATTCGAAGCAGCAGGGCTAGAAATGGATGCCTCTCTTAAGCTGATTTATCGAGAGGTTTCTCAATCTGGGTCAGGTTCCTGCAACATTTGGAAAGTGACGACTAGAGCATCATTATTTCCCCCAAATGACCAAAATTATAGCCGGTAACTTGAGGCCAGTAAATTTCCCAGCAGCAGATGTTAAAGTCTTTTAAGAGGTGATTCACAATGGGAGACTTGGGCTTGATGGCAGAGCGACCATTGGGCTGGTGTGCCTGAAGTCAACGTGTGAGGTGAGAGGCACATCTAGACCCCACGGGGTGTTGGGGAGCCCAGGTTGGAGACTGTAAACACCTACAGGTTAGAGTGTAAATCAAGCCTGCCGTCCTGGGTGGTTACATGTGTGACGTTGTCGAGAGACCTAGACTGGATGTCAGGACACCTGGGTTTCATGCTCCTAACAGTGTGACTCAGGGAAAACGATTTCCCTTCTCTGGGATACAGCTTCCTCATCTTTAAAATAAGGAGCCACTACATTAAGTGGTCTGTAAGGTAGTCTATAAAATTTAGACTGACTTATTATGTTCCTTAAGAAGAATGCAGGACTGGGGTAGCTCAGTTGGTAGAGCACTTGCCTAGCATGTATGAAGCTCTGGATTTGATCCCCAGCATCACTTAAACCAGGAACGGCGGCACGTGCTTGCAATCCCAGAATGCACCAGCATTCACTTCCAAAGAAGAAGACCAGAGTGAGGAGCAATGCAAATGAGGGGAAAGTGATACAGAAAAGGTAGGCAGAGGTCAGGTCAGACAGAATGGTCTGGCAGGTCGTCCTCTGCTACAGAATGGGATTGAGCCCAGCCTGAACTACATGGACCTCTGTCTCAAAGCAACAGCAAGCATGGAAGTAAATCATTTGTTCCTCTCACATGACTGCGCAAACTTTAGAGGAAGCAATAATAAAGGATCAGCAAGAGTTATAAACTTCTAACAGTACCTGCTGAACATTGCCGTGACGACACAGTGAGAAAGCAAGAGAGGGTGGATGCTGAGAAGCCAGCCCTGTGCTGCCCAATCTGGGGTCTTGGAGTCAGGCACAACTGTTTGCTGACTGAGAACTCAGACGCTCTTGGGGAGTCTTTTGAGGAATGTTATACAGTCCTCATTCACTGTAGGTAACTTTTCTACCTGTTCATCTTGTCTCTTCTTTCCTGAAGGGTTATCTTCTATCCACGAAATTTGCGGCTCAGCTCCTGAAGGCACGCACATTCCCAGAGAACACATGTGTACATGCAGTGGTTTGGGATAGCTGAACGATGTCCTTACAGACTTCTCCAGTGAGGCGGTCTTTGCTGTCTGTGGTACGGATATCAACTTGACGACTGAAGGCTCAGGCTCCAGGTACATTTGTAAAGAATTAGCAGTTGAGTTAGGATCTGGGCAAACCTGTAGGATATTGTCTAGTTGGGGAAAGACCCATCCCATAGTGGGTGGGGCTACTCTCTGGACAGGTAGGTAAGATGGAGAGAGGGGGCTTAGGAAGCTGGAATTCGTTGGTATACTTGGACAGACATGCTATCTGACAAGTGAGTTTGTTCCTTTCTCAGCCATCCTGTGAATAGTCCCCATCCCCTAGTGTTGGTATGAGCTCTCCTGCCAAGACAGACTAAAGAAATGTAATCAGACAACTGAAACTAGAATAAAATCTCTTGTTCCCATAAACTGTTTTGTCATGAATTTATCAGCAACATACAGGCGAAGGGCAACACCATCTGTCCCCATTTCTTCAGCTCGAGGTCACTGGAGAGAAAGAACACAATACATAGGGTTCCTGAGTTTTTTGTGGAAAGTTCCAGCACGTCTCTGCAGATGGGTAGCTTCATCTTTTCCCAGGCTGCCATATTTCACAGCTATTCAGATGCAGCAGCTCTTAGGAGTGGAGTGTGAGTTCTTTCCTCCAAGTTCCTCCTTCCCTGTGAGATTCAATATAGAAAACCTCTCAAAGGACCCGTCAATCCTTCACGCATGCATTCATTTACCAATCATTAATCATTAATTCATAATTCAGCACCAGCCTTGGAGAGTAACTAGATGGGAAAACACTTTGAATGTTCTTAAGGATGAAAGGAGACCAGAGTTGGGAGTGATGCAAATGAGGGTAAGAGGCCGAGGACTGGTCAGGAAGGATGGTCTGAGAGCGCACCTTGCCTCCTCCCTCATCTACTGTCCCAAGGGACCTGGCACACATAGGGACATGGCCTCAGCCATGGCTGTATCTCAGGTCTCCTAGAGTGAATTTTTGAGTCAGATTTAAAACACAATGAAAAAGAAAACTTTAGTGAAACGAGTTATTCAACGTACCTGAGAATTCTCTAGAGCAGAGAGCACAGCTTTGGAGATGGAGATGGAGATCTTTTTAATCTGGGCTTTCCTAGTTTCTGGATGGATGATTTGGGACAGGTTGCCTTAAGCATTGAGCTGTGAGTTACTCCCATGTGGATAGTGGAGGCAGTCGCATCCTATGGGTTTGTTCAATGGTCCACAAGCTTGTTTTTGCACCATCTACATATAGTTCCTGGGTTGGTGCTTCTTTCTCTACGATGCTCCTTCTATTCCATGGATGCCAGATATATGTATGTATAAGTATGTATGTATCTATATGTATATATTGACATATATCTATATGTATGTATATGGATATGACAGGTCTCAGTCACAAGTCACAGAATCTACTCTAGCTACTTTAGTCAGGAAAGGGATGTTTTACGAGATGCTAACGCCTAGCTTTCTTGGAAGAGCTGCTGTGTTCCTGGAAGCTTTGAATTGAATGTCTCTACTTAGGATGAAGCTTCCAAGAATGCTCCTGGAACCATACTGCAGAACTGGCCTGATCTGGGGTCTGTTACCTCAATGGATGACCTAGATGCCAGTAAGACCAGCAATGCCCAAACCGCAGATGTTTCCTGTACTGCACTGGTGACTCTTTTGTTCCAGGCAAACTTCTGTTCACAGAGTACCTGGCTGATAGGAGGCTGGAAGGCCCCTTCTATTTCTGGCCATATCAGCTCAGGCCACGGCTGCTAGTTGTTCACAATGGGCCATTTGGTTCTCTACAAGCTTGCTTTGATGGTGCATCTTGTGTAAAATTTTATTTTTTTAAAATCTTTTTTATTATTATTTATTCAATTGTGTGTGTGTGTGTGTGTGTGTGTGTGTGTGTGTGTGTGTATGTGTGTGTGTGTAGAACCACGGATGAATTCGGGAACGCCTCCACCTCCTCCTTGTTTACTCTGCCCCGGGATTCACAGGCTCCGCCCTACCAGGTCCAGAAACGCAGGCCGCCCCCGCCTCCACCCGGCGTCTATAGGTGGGGTCTAGGATCCAAACTCAGGACCTTCCGCCTGCAAGGCAGAGGCTTAACCCCTGAGCCACCTCTCCAGCCCCTTGTGTAAAATTTTATATACAACCAATGGATGTCAGTCTGCAACCACCTTCCCATCTTCTAGCAGGCAAGAAAGATGAGCTACAGCATTTTTTAAAAAAGTATCCGCTCTTCTCCCCATCCCACTTCATTTTTTGTTTATCTCTTTTATTTCTATTTTCATGTGTGTGTGTATGTGTGTGTGTGTGTGTGTGTGTGTGTGTGTGTGTGTGCGTGTGTGTGTGTGTGTGTATGGTGTGCATGTATGTATGCATGTTGGCATGTGCAGAGGCTTGATTTTGATAGAATCATCCTTGATTATTTCCCACTTAATTCTTTTAAAACCCAACTTAGGTCTCCAAGTTTACAAGCATGTTTTTGAGAAGGCACCTCACCTGCTGAGCCATCTAGCTGCTTAATCTTTTGAGCAGGGAGGATGGAAGCCTGAGGGTGATGCCAGCAATCATATTCTTCCCCCTTACTGTTTTGAGTGTGGGTCTTCAGTTAGCCCCAGAGCGCAACACTAAAGCTAGCCCAGCGAGCCAATTTGCTCTGGGGATCCCCAGTCTCCACCTTCTGAGACTAGAATTGCAGGTGGATGCCACATCCAACCAGCGCTCACGTGGGTTCTGGGGGTCTGAATGCCAGTTCATCTGCTTCCTCAGCAAGTGCTTTAACCACTGAGCCCTCTCCCTAGCTCCTGTTTCTCATGATTTATTTTTTTCTTCTCCATTGCTTTCAGTCAAATAAAACTACAGGCTTATTCATTTATCATTTCATGTATGTGTGTATGCATGTGGGTGGGTGTACATGTGTGCAGGTGTGTATACCAGAGGGCACTTGAGTATGCGTCCCTGTGGAGTCACACGAGTCACATCTGGAATTATTCTGGATTGCTCTTCAACTTTGTTACTTTGCTCTGGTGAGTCCCTGTCTCTGCCTTCCAGGGCTGGAATTAAAGTCCACTGCCATATCTGCCTGGTATTTTTATGTGAGATCTGGGGATTGGAACTCAGGTCCTTTTGCTTGAGAGACAAAGGTTTTAACCACTGAGCTGCCTCCCCAGCTCCTGCACCTTTATTTTTTAGGAGAACTTTGCAACTTTTGCGACTTCACAAGTAGCTCAGAGCAGGGTTGTGACTTGCCTGAGGTCACTCAGCCAGTTGAAGTCCTGGGCAAGGTGGAGACCTTTGGTAGGGCACTTCCTGTGATAGTCAGACCTCCAGGCTGGATGGGACAGGACCTTGACTGGAACTGACTTGATTTAAGGGGCTGCAATTGTGCATGCGAGAGTAGGATTAGAGGATGGTGATGGGGGGACATGAAGTTTCCAGGGGTTTCTCTGTGGTTTTGCTCCAGTCTCTCCTCTCTGAAGTTGGATTTTCCTACTTACAGGACCTTGGCTGTGCCCTGAGCTTGACTCATGTTTCCCAAATCTAGCCTTGGAAAGGGCCTCTCTCAGCAACCTGGACTGCAAAAGGCCAAGCAAAGTTTTTGGTCACATGATTCACCCTTTGGACCAGTTCCTGAGGTTAGCCACTAGGCTACCTCAACCAGGGATCTTGGAGGTCTGAAGGGACAAAAGATGGGCAGCACTCCCAAGAAAGGGTGCAGATGGATAGCAGGGCACGCTTAAAGAAAGGACCCCCTGCATCGTGTGTTTTCTAGCTCTCTGGTTCCACGGAAAGAACAGACCCCAAGGAAATGAGACACAGGGGTTGGCCGTTTTTTATGGTGGGTTAAAAAATAAGTGGCGTAGGTGCCTATTTCATCCAGCAAGAACAAAATCCACGGTCCCTCCTTCTCCTGCTTTGTGTGTGTATATTTCCTTCTTTCCTTCTTCTCTCCCTCTCTCTCTCTCCCTCCCTCTCTCTCTCTCCTTTCTTCTTTCTCTCCTTCCCTCTCTTCCTCCTTCCCTCCCTTCCTTCTTTCCTTTTCTTTTTCTTCCTTTCCCTTCCTCTCTCTTTCTCTTCTTCAGCAGAGGATAAGGGTCCTAGTATCCCTCAAAGCCACCTAAGACCCAGTGGTAACCTTCTCACAATCAGGAAGAACTTGTTGCCCAAGAGCCAGGTGTTGAACTTTCACTTCATCTGCACAGGGAGGAGGCCTCCTACAAATGAGGTTAGGTTTCATGTGTTTTGCGGTAGGTGGGCTGTTGCTTTTTATCAGTTCAGCTGTTTGGGGGAGGAGAGAACATCGACCCCCAACATATGATTACGCATGACTGGAAGAAGCCACGTGCACCACCTCTCTGTTCAGATTTCACCCTAGAACATGGGACTGTTCAGCTCTTCCCATCTAGACTGACCTCCTGCCTGCGCATCCGAACACCAAGCAGGTCCTAACTCCTTTTTTAGAACTTTTCAGACTCCCCAGGACCTCAAGGCTACATTGCCTGATATTGTTTTCCTTTCCAACTTGCTTTTGTGTAGGATTTGACCGATGTAACTTTTTCCCTCCAGTTTTTATTTGTTTTTGACTCACATCCTTAACAATTTGTGTCTCTTAAAACCATCAAAAAATAATTGATTTAAAAAACGTATTTTGCGTTTGCATGTGGCTATGCAAGCATGAGGGCGTGTGGAGGTCACAGGACAGCATTCTGTGAGTCTGCTCTCTTGTTCCAACTTGGGAGTCCCAGGGTCTGAACTCGGGTCGTCAGCCTTCCGCAGCAAGTGTCTTTGTCTGCTAAGCAGTCTTTTCAGCACATGTGCAGTTGATTTTTTTCTTTTTTAATTTCAGTCTCATAATTCCAGTCTCATAAGTGAGACATATCAATCTTTGTATATTTGCTGTGATTACATGTCTGCTTGGACTTATTGTTATCATTTACTTTGTACTTTTTAGCAATCCTGCTTTTTCTAAATATTTTTCCATTCTTTGACAGTTTCATGCATAAGTGCAATGAATTTACGTTTTTCATTTATTTATTTATTTATTCAATTGTGTGTGTGTGTGTGTGTGTGTACTTGTGTGTGCGTGTGTGTGTACCTGTGTGTGTGCGTGTGTGTGTGTGTGTGTGTGTGTGTGTGTGTGTAGAACCACAGGCAAATTCGGGAACCACCATGGACGCCTCCACCTCCTCCTTGTTTATTCTGCCCCGGGATTCACAGGCTCCGCCCTACCAGGACCAGAAATGCAGGCTGCCCCTGCTTCTGCCTGGCTATACGTGGGGTCTAGGATCCGAACTCAGGACCTTCCGCCTGCAAGGCAGAGGCTTAACCCCTGAGCCACCTCTCCAGCCCCTCATCAATTTTTTTTTTTTACTTTTGGTATTTTGTTCTGTATTTTTAAAAACCTTGAAAAGTAAATATTGATATATTTTTAAGTGGAAAAATTTGGGGGCTTATACATAGGTCTGTTAATATCTGGCATAAATCCTTCTTGTTTCCTGGGTAAAAATATGTAGGCAGTTTTAGAGCAGCCATGCTGGGATGTCTCTGAAAGTCTTGGAAGGTCATCCCCTACGTTACCCTGCAGGAATGCCCCCTGCAGATAGGGAGGAACTGACTTCAATCTTCCACAAGAGATAAGGTGGTCAACTTTTCCCAACCCTTTGCTTATGAAAAGATCTGGAGATTAGTTTTCCATAGCAGATAAGCTAAATCTATCAAAAGGTGGGTAGAAGATCAACTGAGTTGGCCCCAATGTGAGCTAACCAGTGAGAAAAAGCCATCCCCCCCTTACCTAAAATCATAAATATACCTGACCTTGGCAGCTATCTTTGGCACCTGCCCCTCATGGACTTCAGATGTCTGGAGTCCATGAGCTCTTTTCTAAAGCTCTTTGCCCTCATGGATTCCATGCTTGGAGTGATAAGTTCTCCAGGGTGTCCTTGCCCCTCATGGTACTTCACGTCTGGAGTCTGTGAGTTCTATTCTTTCTCTCCTCTAATAAACTCTACTTTAATCCCTTACATGTGTTCTGTTTCAGTCTTGGATTCTGAACACAAGAACCCAAATACATACAAACTCCTAGTGAGTCAACCCCACAGCAATACTGCCATGGAATAAAGCCAAAATAATGAATATGAAAATGCTTAAGAAATGATAAGTTCATTATTGCTGCAAAACAGTGTCAAAGGGCTGGGGAGGTGGGTCAGAAGTTAAAGTGCTTGTGTCATAAGCAAAAGGACTGCAGGAGTATAGATTCTTAGATTCCAAGTAAAAAATGGTAGGCAGGTGTGGTAGCAAGCCTGTAATTTCAGTCCCAGTAGGTGTACCTGGGACTCCCCAGAATAAGTCGCCTATCCAGAATTGCCCTAAGGATGAGTTCTGGGTTTAGAGACCCAGCCGCAAATGAACAAAGTAGAAGAGTGATTGATGGCAATTCCTGATTATCATCCTTGAAACTCTACTTGCATGCATATCCACACATGTGTATGCCCGTAAGAACATATATGCATATGCATACACCTCTCTCCCCCACACACATGAAATTAGAAAAGCCTGCAGATGATGCTATAATCACTACATGCAAGCAACAGAAAGTAGTCTTTATTTGGATAAAATAAAAGCAAAAATTTTTTTTATTCTGCTTGGTTTTTAAAAGTTTGATTAAAAATATGATTTTAATCAAAAAATACTGAGAAGTAGAAAACAGTTTTTTTGGTTGCAAAAGTAAAAGAGGAGAGTTTAGAGGCCAATTTAAAACTCTGAATACCTTGGACCCACTTGAAACTCAGAGAACTCTTTAAGTCACATATCTTCTGACCTAAGAGGCAAGCTTATAGCCAGGAAGAGTAAAGTAGCAGTAACTCAGGAGAGGATTTAGAATACTAAAACAAGCTTCAGAACCTTAAGAATGCAGAATTCTTTAAAAAAATATTTATTTATTTATTTTATATGTGTGAGTGTGTGTGTGTGTGTGTGTGTGTGTGTGTGTGTGTGTGTGTATCAGATGGCACTGTGTGTCCCTGTGGAGGACCAAGGATGACTTCAGGAATCATCCTGGATTCCTTCTACTTCTTTCTTGCTTCACTCTGGGATTTCCCAGGCTCTGTCCACCAAGGGTGTAAGTGCAGGCTGCTGCTGTTTCTTCCTGGCGTTTTTAATGTGGGACCTGGAATCTGAACTCAGGACCTTCAGCTTGTGAGACAGAGTCTTAATCCCTGAGCCATCTCTCCAGCCCCAAGAATGCTGAATTCTACTTCGAGCCCCAGGTTTTGGTGAGGTTGCTGCATTTTGGGAGATCATCTTCTTTGATGCAAGGGGTTAGAGGTCAAAGCCATGTGTGAGGCTAGCCTCTCTGCTTCTGAGCCCTCTGCCAGATCAGTCCTCTGTGGGGTCCGTGGACTCAGATCTTAGAGCTTTCCTACGGGGCATTTTTTTTCGAGAGGTAATCTTATCTGAATGTTTATGGCAACAGAAGTAGAGCAAGTGATGTCATACAGTGTATATCTCTTGTCCTGTTTGGATTAAATAGGTCGTTTTTATAGACATAATGATATTTATTCTTCTCAACCAATAATTATCTTTTGAAATGAATAGGAGAGACTAATGTCTGGTTTTTTGCGCATGTTGTGTAAGCATGCAAATCAGAGGTCACTTGGACGTCTGTACCTATGGAGGACCAATGATGACATTAGGAATCATCCTGGATTGCCCTGCCTCCTTATTGCTTTGCTCTGGGGTTTCCTAGGCTTTGCCTTCCAGAGCCAGAATTGTAGACTGCTGCCCTTTCCACCTGGCATTTTTACATGGGATCTGGGGATCTGAACTCAGGTCCTTTTGCTTGTGAAGCAAAAGTTTTAACCCACGAGCCATCTCTGCATCCCTAATATCTACTTTTATAGATGAGAAAATGGAGAATTTTATAGATGAGAAAATGCACCTCCGTGGCTAAGGTGCAGATGATGTCCTCTCTATTCTCCAGTGAGTGTCAGACAGGAGAAGTTAGGGTGCTTATCACCCATGAACAATGATCTCACCATCATGGACCTCCCAGTAGCTAAAAATGGTCTATCAGAAAGGCTGACTGCAAATTCTATTTCAAGTGAGATAATTGAGGTTTAACAACTTACCCATGGAGGTAGCTCATGGGGTGCTGCCATGTAAACTTTTGTCCCCCACTTGTGCTGCCTAACCTTCATCTTCAGCCTGCATTGACTGGACTGGCAATGCATCTCTAGTTGTGTTTGTAGGGTGTTTCTAGAGAGGCTTCACTGAGGAGAGAAGACCCTCCTTGAATATAGGCCTTGCCTAGGACTAAGTTCATGAGCTGAATTACAAGGAAAAAAAGAGGGGAAAGAGATCCACGCACCAGGTTCAGCTCCTCTGCTTCCTGGTTATGGATGCCACGTTTCCTGCTGTCTTATACTCTGGTCACCAGGCCTTCTCCGCCATGATGGACTGATTTCCCTCAACCCCTGAGCCAAAAATAAATGCTTCTTTCCTGCATGGATGTTGTCAGATGTTTTGTCAGAGCAATGAGAAAAGTAACTAATATAATGCAGAGTAGATTTAGTGTTCTGGATTCTGATTCTATTTATTTATTTATTCAATTGTGCGTATGTGTGTGCGTGCGTGCGCGCGTGTGTATGTGTATATGTGCGTGTGTGTAGAACCACGGATGAATTCGGGAACCACCATGGACCCCCTCTACCTCCTCCTTGTTTACTCTGCCTGGGGATTCACAGGTTCTGCCCTACCAGGACCATGAACGCAGGCTGCCCCCGCTTCCCCCTGGTGTCTATATGTGGAGGATCCGAACTCAGGACCTTCCACCTGCAAGGCAGAGGCTTAACCCCTGAGCCATCTCTCCAGCCCCTGATTCTGATTCTTTTATGGAGTGGAAATCTGCACTGTTGAGAAAGAGTGGGAGAAAAGGGAAAGAGGGAGAGGGGAAGGGAGGAAGTGAAGGGAGGGAGAGAGAGAGAGAAACAAAGACACAGAGAGAACTTAGATTAGGAGGAGCCCAGCATATGAGTTCTAGTTGCATAGCACCACCCAGCGCTGATAGGTTGGTGAAGGAGTCAGTCTCGGGCTTTGCTCCACAGAGCTCTAGCAGACGGGTTGGTAGTTTTCCTCCTGAAAGTACCATGTTCAGTTAAAGTTGGGTTCAGATCATTCGACCCAACCATCAGCAAAGCCATTGGTGCTACTATTTACTGCATATTCATATGCTCCAGGAATTGTGGAACGCAGCAAATGATCAAAACTGGGTGGCTTAATGCAGCAAAAAGTTGTTCCTCAGGGTTCTGGAGGCCAGAAGTTTAAACTCAGGCAGCTCCCTAGATCAGAAGCTCCAAAGGAGCCTCGGAGCTTTGCCCCAAGCATGTTTTGTCAAGCTGTCTCTGTCTGCGCGGGCAGATTCCTGCCGGGCTGAGGGGGAAGGAGGAGTGTGGGACATGCATTGAGGCGTGTGTGTCCAGAGAGAAGGTAGTAACGACTGGAAGGCAGTCCCAAGAATGATCATCTACTTCCCAGTGTCTGGATTTCCCACGTGCCTGTGGGAGGAGCTGGAGTGTCTCTGCATGTCTATGCAAAGAAAAAGGATCTCTGAGGCCTGCAGGGCCCGGCAGTCTGGGCTGTCGGAGGTCAGAGAAGGTCACCCAGGAGGATGAGGAGGAAGAGAACCCCTCCCATGTGTGGTGACAGAAACCAGCGCCCTCCCAGAAAGGAGGGCAGGGAGGAAGCAGCCCCTCGCAGCTGGCCATCCTGGGTGGAGAGCAGATGTAGAGCCCTGGGTGGGAGCAAGCTGCCCACCCCACCCTGCCTTTTCTGCTCCAGGCTATTCTGGGCAGGAGGGGATGTGAGGCTTGGAGCTGGGGTAAGGCTGGGGACAGAACATGTCTTAATCTTCACTTTATCTCTTTAACACATATCCTTTCTTTCTTTCTCTCTCTCTCTCTCTCTCTCTCTCCCCCCCTCTCTCTCTCCCTCTCTCCCTTTCTCTTTTCTCTCTTCTTTCTTCTCTCTCTCCCTGGTACTCACAGACGTACATGCATGTGCCCATGTAGGCCCAGCTTCTCGGGGCCCAGTGTCTTCCTTAATCACTCTCCACTTTACTTTTTCGAGACAGAGTCTCTCGCTGAACCGGGGGCCTCACCGATTCTGAAGCTCTCACCGGCGCCTTCCTTTCAGGATGGAACGCGCCCTCCCCAATGAGAAGGAAGCCCGGTGACGCGGAAGGTCCTACGGGGCTTTCTTCGTTAATCCCTTTGGTCCCTGTGTCCTTTGCTTTTCAGGGGATGGTTCCTCTTCTTTTCATTCTACATTAACAAATGGTAGCAGTGGCTCCCCCAGGTTCCCGCAGGTAGACAGTAGTCAGGTAGGACTGCGCTGAGCTGCACGAACCTGCACAGATGACGGAGATGAAAGAAGAGGCCCTCCCCTCTCTGGTTGAGAGATCCAGGGAGCTATGTCAAATGGGGGGTAGAAGAAGGAAAGACGGCAGCGCTCTAGGGGCTCTTGAGAAAGGGAAGCCCCAGTCACCAGGGAGGTAGAACCACCAGAGTAATTCTGAGGCCTCCTCTGTAGTCCTAGGAGGGCTCAGGATGCGAGGGCACGTGTCTAGAACCCTGAGCCTCTGTGCAGAGCTGAAGACAACAGACTGAGCTTCCTCCATTCTAACCAGGCTGCGGTTGCTCAGCCTGGCTCTAGGCTCCTCTTCAGATCACGCCTCCTTTCCAGCCAAGCCCTTCTGGTGAAGCGCCCAAGTGCTGGTTCTGTTTTCCTCTTTCTGTGCTGTTTTATTTTTATGTGTGTGTGTGTGTGTGTGTGTGTGTGTGTGTGTGTGTGTGTGTGTGTGTGTGTATATATATATATATATAGAGAGAGAGAGGTATGCAGCATGAAAGGCATTCTCTTCCCTGTTGGGTCTCCATTTCATCTCACAGATGACCCTTATTATTAATGAGTTCATTATTTCCATCAAGATTCAGTTTGTGAATTTGCAAAAATAATTTTGAAATATTATTAGGAGAATGTGCTATACTATACTATAACCTACTTATTTCCCTTCTTAGAGATATTACCATATAGTTATAAAGAACATAAACATCATTCTTTCTCTCTCTCATAGATGTATTATAGTCTCCTAAGTTATTTAGTCCATTCCTCTTGGGTAGATGTTTAGATGTTTCCAATCTTTGGCTAGTAAAATAATAATACACTCCCTCCCATCCACAGCTATCATTTTGCATGCATTCAAGTATGCTTGAATGATAAAATTTTTGAAATATTTTATTTATTATGTGTGTGTGTGAGAGAGAGAGAGAGAAGGAGAGAGAGAGAGAGAAGGAGAGAGAGAGAAGGAGAGGGAGAGAGGGAGGGAGAGAGAGAGAGAGAGAGAGAAAGAGAGAGAGAGAGAGAGAGAGAGAGAGAGAGAGGATCCTGTGTGTCCCTGTGGAGGACCAAGGGTGGCTTTGAGAATCATCCTGGATTGCTTCTACCTCCTTGCTTCACTCTGGGATTTCCCTGGCTCCACCCACCAGGGCCGGAAGCGCAGGCTGCCACTGTTTTCTGCCTGGTGTTTGTACGTGGGACCTGGGATCCAAACTGAGGATCTTCTGCTTGAGAGACAGAATCTTAACCCCTGAGCCATCTCTCCAGCCCTGGAGGATAAATTCTTAAAAGTGACATTGCCGAGACATGTGCTACTGGAGAACTAGGGATTCCCCTCAGTCCCGGGAGGGTCTTAAGGTTATGGTTGTCTTCCAAGAACATTCTCTCAAAGAATGGAGACCAGAGGAAAGGATAGGAGAGCTTTCAAGAAGGCAGAGGTAGGGAGATGTGCCGAGGGTCCAGATGTGCACCAGAGAGGACGGAGCAACTTGAGTCTTTGTCTGCTGAGGTTTTTATTGATCAGATATGAAGACTATAATTCTGCCCAGGTTGCTAGGAGCCTTGGGTGTGAAAACTGACCTCACCTTCTAGGGTCAAACAAGGAAGAAATGATAAACTTCATTCTTCCAGGTTTTACTTAGCAGTCAGTTGAAGATCTGTGCAGCCCCAGACTTGAAACTGGAGTGTGAGTTAGGAGATAGCTACGTGAATTTATTCCCTTGAGTTAACTCAGGAGGGAGTGGCTCGGGTGCTAGTTGTTACTACGATATCCTTTTCTGGGACTCGTGAGATGCCCCAGCTGGTAAGGTGCCTGCTCACAAACCTGGTGTCTTGAGTTGATCCCCTGAAGCTCACGTGGTGGAAGGAGAAAAGGGACTTCCTGACCATCCCCTGTGTGCCAAGGCATGCATGGCCCCCGCAATCCCTGCACCATCTTTTCTGAATGAAAGAAAAGAAAGCAATTCTGATTCTGTTGCTTGATTCTGTTCTTTCCTTTATATTCTAGATATTCCCAGATCCTTAGAAAGAAGTTCTTTATGCTGTTTTAAAGGAATCTCCCATTTATTTTCTCTAGCACTTTGAAAGTTCTACTTTTTTCTTATCTGAGTCTTTGAGCAATTGTGTGTTTTGTAAATGAGTCCATGTTGCATTTCACTTGGATTTCTACCAAGATATTCCAGTTCTGTCAGTGGATATATATCCTGTTTTTAAACCAATGAGCCTACAGTTCTTCTACCAAATTGAAAGCCTGCCTTCTGTGGGCTGCTTCCCCTGTGCCATCCATTGATCCGTTCATGTGCTAGAGTTACAACAACTTGAAACTGTGAGTATCTGGTGGCATGAAACTTTCATTTCTCTTCTTTTCCAGAGTGGTCTGGGAATCACTTATTTTTCCATGTGAAATTTAGAATTGGGTAATCCAGCCCAAAACACACATGCTAGCTTGTTTTGGCATGTGTTTTTGTGTATGGAGGATGCATGCATACATGTATGTGCGTTTATATGTATGGAGGTCCCAAGTCGATGATGGGTGTCTTCTTCGATTACTCTCCACTTTGCTTATTAAGGCAGGGTCTCTCAATCGAACCCAGAGCTTGCCAATTGACTAGGCTAACTAGCCATTTTGCCCTGGGGAATTCCTGCCTTTGCCTCCTAAGTGCTGGGATTACTGGTAATTGCCATACCCATCCAGTTTATGTAGGTTTTGGGGATTTGAATACTAGGTCTCATGTTTGTGGGCAAGCATGTTATCTACTGGACCATCTTCCCAATTCTATACTAGCTTTTTTAAAAAATTGAAATGTCATTCCTTTGAACATTTATGAAAAAAAGATTGATACCTCCCAATTCCCACTTATGCAGCACTTAATGAGCTTGACCTTTTCTTGCCCACGGCTTCTTTTGTCTCTCCATCAGTTTTAGTTCTGTTTATAAATGGAGGACCTTTGGGTGTCAGGAACGGTCCCACTTCCGAAGCAAGTATAACTGCTCATCCTCTACAGTAACTAAGGCCCTTCCTGGTCTCTCCCCTATCTCCCTCCAAGGCAAAGGTCTTTGGTCTCAACCTCATGTGTCTTTGGGATGGAGTTTGGGTGAGGCCATATTGGTCTCTAAAACTAGAGAAAGAGATAAGGGAGGAGATGTTGGACATGCGCAGAGAGAGAGAGATAGAGAGAGAGAGAGAGAGAGAGAGAGAGAGGAGAGAGAGAACCACCTGAGTATCCGGAACTGAAAGTAGGCAACTTGGGACAAAGATGAAAAGAAGGAGGTCAGCGTGGAGGGCTGCGGGTTGTGGGGAGGCCTGGGAGTAGCAGGAGGAAGAGAAACCAGAAGGGGTGGCGAGGGCAAGGTGTGGGAGAGGAAGAAGAGAAAAAGGGGGCGTCTGGATAGGAGCAGGGTCCTGAGCCTCAGGGTCCTAAGCTTCAGGGAGCAGCTGCAGCAGGGACAGGCGAGCTGGTGGTGGAAGGGACAGGAGAGGGAAAATGGACGTCTCTTCCCCCCTCACCATCTCTGCCCCCTGGGGAGACGGCAACCTTTCCAATGGAGGGCATTGTTTTCAGTTTCAAAGTTATTTTTTCCAAAACTTTATATTATTTTTTACCTAGTTATATAAGCTCAATGAGTACCCTCCTCCTTCCCTCTCTCCCTCCCTTACCCTCTGCTGTCCCCCCAGCCAATCCCCCTCTTTCCTTTCCCTCTCATCCCTCTGTCCTCCCTCCTCCTCTCTTGGTGTTTCCTGCTTGCTCCCTCCCAGTTTCCAGAACAGCTGTTTATATGGGTGCTGAATTTCCCTCTGAGTGGTCTACACTAGTGAGGGTTTAGGACTCAGTGGCATAGCTTGGGGATCCTTCTTGGGCTGACCACTAATTTGGGAACTCTGTTATATCTGTTTAACCCCTTGCCTCTACTGCAGTTTTCTCCCCTGAGATCCGTGATAAGCTTTGAGGGCTTGTTGACCTGTCAGTCATTGTGCAGGACAGGCAAAATTATTTTCGATAGTGATATTTAGCATGCTTCTAGAAATGGATCATATATTAGTGGGTATTCCTTTAAAGGTAGCACCCCTCCCATGCTGTATAGCATTAACCTCAATAATCTCTCAGGGAAGCATGGAGCCCCTTAAGATCTCTAGATTTTTATAATTTATCCATAGGATATTAGTGACTAAAAAACAAACCCTACACATGGTTGGTACCCAGTAAACATTCACGGAGCCAACACAATGTTTCTAACTTGAGTGCCCCCAGATTGAGGTAGCTCCTGTAATATTTCAATGCATCATTCCCAACTATTTTTTTCAGTAGCGAGACTTGTAAGCTAGAAGCACGGCTTCGGTTATGATCATAGCTGTATTTGGAATGTATGAAGTGCTTCCGTATTTACTTATTTTTTATGCACGTCTACACATCTGAAAATAGGTTATATTCTTTGTCTATATTCATTTATGCGGCACACCCCAGCAACCTACGATGGACATATGGATGAATAATTTTGCAGTTCTAAGAGCCCCCAAGGTCCAAGGTCCACAGTATAACACAGTATAAACATTGGCTTTGAAAACCATCGTCAACAATGCACATTTTGATATTTATTTAACTTCTGGCTTTTCAGTTTGGAGAGAGCTACACTCAAAGGGCTAAACTCAGCGGTCAGTGGGAAGAAGAATCAAAAGACTTAACCTCTCACAGGGACTCAACGGGTGACCACAGAGCAACTTTTCTCTCTGTATTGGGTCAAGAAAATGAAATGTAAAGGAGACTGTGCCACACACGGCAGGTGCTTAGCAATACAGATGCTCAACAGATGTTACTTCTCCCTGAAGAGGTTGGAGGGGTGGAGCAGAGTTCAGGAAGGTCTTGGAATCCAGGGATGGGTACTGAGGCAGGAAAGAGGGGTGTAAGGAGACAGTCCAGGGACTGAGAAGGTCTAGGGAAAAAAAAGGTGGTCTTCAAGTGCTCTGGACATTAGAGGACAGAGGGGAAAGTATGTCCTGGTCAGGGCAGCATCAACCTCAGGCAGCCAGGCGTGTCCTTGATGTATTTGAAACGGGTCAGGGGCGCCTCTGTCAGATGAATGGTAGCCACATGCTGCGTGTTGACTGGCTGATGAGCTGCAGTCCCCTAATGAGAGAGGAAAAGTCCTGTTTGAAGCCTCAAACTGAGACTTGAGTTCTAATCAGCTTTCTAATTCCCGTACATCTGGCAAAATAAAAACAGCTGTGAAAGGTCCCTGTCATCCAGAGCCTGGTGACACTGAGCCCTTCTGTTTGCTTTTCCTCTCTTCAGACTTTCCAAGGGAACGTGATACCTGCAACAGGCATGTCTGTAGGCCCCCACAAGACACCCTCCGGGACCGTGACAGGCTTGTCCCTTTGTGCCGTGCCGTACCATGTCTGTCATTTCCGCTGGGCTCGGTAGCAGGAACATCCCACAGATGCCAGCCACAGGGATGACAGTGGGTCTATTTTCAAGTCCTCGGGCTGTGAGCAAGTCCCAGACAAAACCAAAGAACACGACTCATTGTCTCAGAGCACCACTTTTCAGCTACTGAGGGTTTGGCCTCTGTCCGTACGGCTTTGTGGGTCAGCAGCAAAGTGTCCACTTAAGTTGGATGTAATTTTAAGAGCTCCAAAGTGCCCAACTGCCCCTTGGTCTGAAATAGAAAAATCCCGTCTTGGAGAAGACATGGGTGAAGGTCAAGAAGGCTTCTGTCAAAGAGAAGTGGCTGATTAGACAGGGTCATCAACCTACTTAGTGGCAGGCTTGGAGGCCAAGAAGGATTTGACTGTGGTAGGACTGAGTGACATGTCAGCCACCTTTGATAGGGAAGGAGGTGTAGGGAAATGTACACAGCTTTGAGTATGCAAGAAGGAAGCTTCCAGAGAAATTATTGTGAGTTGGTAGGGAGAGGGCAGTTCAAGCACTAGATCATCTTGGCCAAATAAGTGTAAATTCAAGGATAACAGCGTTCATGGAAATAACTTTTCACTTATCCTTCTGGTAATCATATGTTATTAGTGTGTAGTGTGTAGTGTGTGTGTGTGTGTGTGTGTGTGTGTGTGTGTGTGTGTGTATCCATCCATGTACAACATCACAGAAAAGGATGTTCTATGTACTTATTGCTCTATTACTCTCTACCGTGTTTCTTTGAGGCAGGGTCTCTTACTGAACCAGAAGTAGGCTGGCAGCCAGCAATCCCAGAAATCCTTCAATCTCCACTCTTCATAGTACTGGGATTAGAGGCATTTGTGTGGCCATTCTGAGCTTTTACAAGCATGAGCATTGGGGATTTGAACTCACATCTCCATGTTTGTGTTTTACCCATCTCCTCAGCCCCACTCTCCTCTTGTTCTATTATGACGGGTCGTGAAGTGAAACTCCTATGCCTGCCTTCCCAAACACAAGCCCGACACTGGAAGCAAGGCCCAGCAATCCTCTAGATAGGCTCCTAGGTCATGACTATGGGGATGATAATGGAACCCGTAACATGGTCATCCTCTGTCCCCTGGGGAAACCAATCAATGCCTAAGAGAGACTAAGGAAGTTGCCTTTTTCTTGGGTACAGAAAAGTAGGTCACTCTCAAACAATGGTGGTTTCTGTAACTGGTTCAGTTCATGGAAATAATAAAATCTTCTCAGCAGTTTTCAGTGTATCTTATGGGCAAAGCTCTGGGCTAGGTCCAGAGGGGGAAAGCAGGAGGAACATAAATTGGGGAACAACATGTTCTACTTACTTGAGGCAAGTAAGTTGTGGTTCACACCTGGTATCCTGGTGTAATATATAATAGTTCCTCTTTTTTTTTTTTTGAGATAGAGTCTCACTATGTCAGCCTGGCTAGCCCTGAACTTAGAGATCCTTCTGCCTCGGCCTCTTGAGTGCTGAGATTCCAGGCATATGCCACCACAGCTGGCATTATTTCTTCTTTCAGTGAGTTCCTTTCATCGATGGGACGTGAGCATGCAGAGTGGCTCAGGAGACTCCAGAAGGGCTCAGGGGATGGGGCTGGGTTAATAAGTATATGACAAGTAATAGTATTCATGTGCAAAATGCTAAAGGAAGAAAAATAAACTTGAAAAGAGGAAAAGTTGAGGATGCTGGGGAAGAGCAGAGATGTGATCCCAGAGGGGCAGATTCATACTCCATGCTTGCTTGGGAGAAATAAACTCTCTCCTTCTTCCTTTGATGACACAGTCCACCATTGAAACCTCATCCTCTCTCTCTGTCTGCCTCGGTCTCTGTCTCTCTCTCTCTGTTGGCCCAGCTCTCCAGATCCCTTCAATCACTCTGTATTTATGTCTAATGACTCCTGTGTGTCTCGTGTGGTTCAGGTCACCATACTCACTTGCCTCTTCTTAAATTCTGGAAGCTCTGAGAACAACCATCCCCTCCCAATTCATAGCTTAGAAGTGGTGCTATGTAGTTCTGTCAGTGAGGCCTCCCTTCCTCAAGGCGCTATTAGCCGGGGATTATTCCAGCTATAGAAGTAGCTTGGCCACAAGCTCTTGGGTACTGCGATCCTTGGAGGATCTGCAAGTGTTCTTTGGTTTGGTATATGGCGAGAGAAGAACCTGGGGACAGAAACCTAGACTAGGCTCTTTAGATGTTCTAAGCATAGAGGTCTTGTTTGGTTACAAAACCTTCTCATTCATCTCTGGGTGGGTCTAGAAGTCTTATGGATTGACTAGGCCATTAATTTCTGGCCCTCCCTCGGGGTGAGCAAGTGGGGTACCACTTAATCTTAGTGAACTCTGTTTCTCCAGTAGGAGCCAGAGTAAGTAAGATGGTTCCGTAGGTAAGTGTGCCTGTGAGTAAACCCAGTGATCTCAGTTTGATCCTGGGAGCCTGATGGTAGATGGGGAGAACTGACTCTCCAAAACTGGTCTCTGACCTCCATGCACTCACTGGGGTATGAGCTCTTGCTCTCTCATATAAGTAAATAAAATGTAAAAAAGAAAAAAATCGGGCTGGGGAGATGGCTCAGGGGTTAAAGCCTTTGCTTCACAAGGAAAATGACCCAAGTTCAGATCACCAGATCCCATGTAGAAATGTTGAACACAGCTTGTAATTCTGGCCCTGGAAAGCAGAGCCCAGGAAAACCCAGAGCAAAGCAATGAAGAGGTAGAACAATCCAGAATGATTCTTGATCATTGGGCCTTGGGCCTCCTCAGACACACTGTGCCCCCGATACACACACACACACACACAGACACGCACACACACTAAAAAGACAAAAAGAAAAAAAAATAGTGGTAAGTATAAGTTTAGCTGTGCTTGGGGAGAAGAACAGCTGAGTTTATTAGAAAGGTTGCTTGGGAGATAGATGCTGCGTCTGGGTAACTTCTGGGACGGGGCTGGGCTTCACAGACTAACATGGCAGCAGCCAGAGACGTGAGTAGGCAGAAGGCGGTGCTTCTAAAGCAGGAAATGGGGGTGCTCATGGTCAGGGTTCCCCCTTACTCCTGGGACCAGTGAGGGAGTATAGAACACACCATCATTCCAGCTGCCTTCTGCCTGAGCTGGTCTCTGTGGCTTTCTTTCCAGTACAGCTGCTACTTGCTGATTCTTTGAGCAGCCTTGGTAAAGAGGGCAATTTCTAGAGTTATGGTTTCTAGGTCTAAGTTTTCCTGATTCCTTTTCTCCTCTGATGCAGAAAAAAATGTATGGTTTCCCAGCTTCAGTCATAAACACGCACACGTGTATTACATGTACTTGTGGAAACCAGAAGATAACTTTGGGTGTTGTTCCTTAGGTGTTCTCCACCCTATTATTTTTTTCTTGAGACTGGGTCTCTCACTAGCCTGGAACTTGCCCAGTAGGCTAGGCTATCTAGTTAGCCAGTTGGTCAGTGATCCCCATTATTTCATCATACCATCTCTGGTGTTATAAGTACATTCTATCTCTCTGGGCTTTTCTTCTTTTGCATGGTTCTGGGGTTGAACCCTGATCCTTGTGTTAACAATGTGTCGTAGTTTGAATGTGAGTTGTCCCTCACAGCCTCACGTGTCTGCATTGTTAGGTGATGCTAATGTTTTGGAAGGTTGTGGCAACTTTGGGAAGTGGAGCCCTGCTGGAAGAAGAGATGACATGGGGGGCTTAGGGGGTGGAGGAATAGGGGGTGGGCCTTGAGATTGGTTAACCCCACCCTGTTTCCCGTTAGCAGTCTGTTGCTTGTTGTCTCTCTGCCCCCTTGATGGATATGACCTAAGCCGTCTCCAGCCTCTGCTTCCAGACATGCCTTTTCTACCATAATGCACTGTATCTCCCCTCTGTAGCTGTCAGTCAAATAAATCTCCTTTCCTCCCCTTAAACTGCTTGAGTGTGTTGTCTCACAGTAACAGGGAAGAGTAGTTGTGATATTGTGCAAGCACTTTACTCACTGAACTGTCTCTCTAGCCCCTGAATTTTCTGTCCTAACTTGGCATGAGCATCAGAGATGGTGTCTTTGGTCCTGTGGTGACACCCATGTCCTTGGGTCAGAGATGGCCTAGTATGAATACCCCACATCCCAAAATTTCCAAGAAAGTCTTGATTTCCAACAGCCAGCCTGCTTGGGAGACCATGTGTCAGATTAGCGCCAGACAAACATGTCCTGATGTTCGTTCCAGAAAGTATGGTCAGCGTAACCTGAGAGTGAGAAATTGGAAAGGACAGTAATTGGAGCCTAGGCCTGGGTAAAAGGGGAAAGCCACATGGATGCTCATTTCAGTCTGTGTAAGCAACAGTAGCTACCGAAGCCCTCAGGGTTGAAGGACTGCCAAGGGCTGCTCCAGTCTTAGTCTTTCCATAAACATGTCCTGGCCACGAAGCCAGACGCAGATTTGAACTCCAGCCATCCACCGCCTATCAGTGAGTGGCCTTGGACAAGTGGCTCACCTTCATCACTGCAATTTGCAGGCCTGGAAAAACAATGGGCCTGCAGCCGCCCTGGGTTGGGTGTAAGGTTAAGTAAGCAAGCTGACAGAAATGGATTAGCTCAGCACCTGGCTCGCTGCGCAGTCTCCGGAGGTGGGGGCCATTTGCCTTTTCACTTTGTGCCTGGAACTCTAGTGGGTGTGGGACGTCCAGTGTGAACACGACAGAGTCTCTGCTGGTAGAATACATGGCCATCATCTGCTGTGCATTCAGTTTGCCTCTCTCTCTCTCTCTCTCTCTCTCTCTCTCCATCTTTTTTTGTTTACTGATGAATTTGGTTTATTTGATATTTTCCTAAAAAGAAAACTCTCATAATTTGGTGGGGGTGTGGCTGGTAGAGATGACAGTGAGATATAGTTTGACCCGACAAGGAGCAGTTGGAAATCACTGGGTTGGTTATTTATAGCAATATTCTTTTTTCTCTATAAAATTATCTATCTATCTATCTATCTATCTATCTATCTATCTATCTATCTATCTATCTATCTATCATGTATCTGTGTCTGTGTATAATTGCATAGTATTTGTGCCTGTGGAGGCCCAAGGGTGACTTCAGGAATCATCCTAGGTTGCTCTGCCTCCTTTTGATTTTGCTCTGGAATTTCCCAGGCTCCTCTGCCCCAGGGCACAAGTGCAGGTCACCATCATTTCTATTTAGTATTTTTCCTGGGATCTGGGATCAGAACTCAGGTTCTTTTTTTTTTTTTTTCAAGGTAGAGGCTTAACCCTTGAGCCATCTCTCCAACCGTGTAGCAATATTGTTCAAAAGCAGCCAGTCTTCAAGGTGGAGTAGCTACCTGTGACAGGGAAGGACGAACGTGACAATACTACAACAGGAAGAGTGAAGGGTGCTCTTCATGAGAGTCAGGAAGACAGGGTTGCTAGGGACATTGGTCTACATTTGCTTCATCGGTAACGTTTTATTGGAACGCAGCCATGCATGGTCCCACGTGTGTTGTCAGTGCGTATAACAGACTGTGGAGTCCCCAAAGACTACCCTAAAACAAGATGACCTTTTCAGGAAAGGTTTGTCAGTCCCTCTTAATGGGCCAGAGTGTCTGTACCAACTGTGGATACAGCTGTTGTAACCAAGTGTCTTAGCGATGCACGTGAAATCCCTCCTGAGGCATTTAACCTGGTGCTTTGCTTTCTGATTGTCCAAAGCAATACTCAAGTGTGCACTGCTCTGCGACTGGACGGTTTCTAAATCTACAAAAGGGTAACGACAGGAATAAAGTCACACCTGCAGAAACATAAAGTGTAAGTGAGAATTAACCCATGATGCCTGGAGCTGCGAGCTCTGGGGTCATCACGCGTAGCTTAGTTCAGGTGACAGAACGGGACACTGAAACCACTGTGTTTTCTGTTTGCACACGAGGTTCTAACGACAGTGGCCAGGCCCGGCCAGCTGTTTCCTCTACTTTTGGTTCCTCTGTTTAGAAATGCCATGTTTGTGGCTTCAGCTATATCCAGACATTTGAACCCCCAAAATAGGCACCTTGGCCAGCTTTCAAACCCACGGACAACCCCGACTCTAAATGTGGCTGTGATCTGGGGATTCGAGTTTCAAGTTCCCCTGATACTCGGGCCCCTGCACATTTGCTCTATCTCCACCTCCTCAACTTCTCCAAACTTCTTCCTTCCTTCTCCAAACTCCCTACCCTGGTGGCTGCATCTTTATTTGGGCCTTGCTGTGAGTTCTCGGGTGTGCTTGCCCTTTGTTCATGTGGCACCCTCCCGCGCTGTCTCCTGAGACTGGCTGGACATTCTGGTGGCCAAGGCTGTTCTCAGGTCCCTTTCCTTCCTCTAGAGAGATGTGTCTGATGTCCAGTGTTTAAGGTCATGCATAAGACTCGAGGGTAGATTAGTCACAGATTAGTAGAGAAGGTCATTTCCCAGCCAGGTGGCTTCAGACTGGCTAATTATGCCATGGAAGTAAATGAGCCAGTAAGTAATTGAAACCTCTGATGAGTGGTGGTTTGCCTTACAGTGTCTTGTGTAAGTAAGTTCTCAGCAAAGTGGATGAGAACCAAGTCGGGTGCCGGGCAACATCAGTCAGCTCACATTTACCGTCCTGCTATTCCAGTATCGTGTGACTTGCGGGTCTCCATTCTGGGCAAGGGAAGGAGGTGAAGGTTGGAAATTGACGTGTGGGGCAGATGTGGAGTTTAGATCACATGTGTCTTTCGTCTCATGTTTCTGGAGGAAGACTATGTCTATTAGTTTGGGAATCCATCACAGAGGAACGCAAGCTGGGTGGTTTCTGCAGTAGCAGTTAGTAGAGATCTGGAAGCTGGAGGGCTAAGGTCACTGTGTTGGCAGGGTTGAGGCTGTGAGAGGAAGCCTTCTGAGCTTCCCTTCTTGATGATCATTGGTGTTCCTTGATTTGTAGTTTATTTCCTTCATCTCTAAATGGCATGTTCTCTCTCTGTGTGTGTGTGTGTGTGTGTGCACATGTGTGTGTTCATGTAGTTTTCTCCTATGTAGAAGACAATCATCATTGATTAGAAGACAATCATAATTGATAAGGACTCCCCCATTCTTGTGTGATGTCACCTTGACTGGTGACATCTGCAATGATTGCATTGCTGAATAGAATCATATACTGGAGGTTCTGGGGTTGAGAACTTCGGAATGCTAACATGGAGGGGAGGAATCCCCAGTTCAATCCATAAGAGACAGCATAGTCCTCTGCTTCAATGTAATGGTCTCCAATCAAGGTCTGTTAATGTGATGTGGTTGGTGGCACCACTGTGAAGTGTACTGGAAACATCTGGAAAAATTTAAATCAGGGGTTCTTCTCTCCTCCCTCCATCCAGTGATAAAGTCCTTCATCAATTGATGTATTGATCTATCACTACACCCATTAATTCCTTAGTCTCTCGTTGCACACACATAGAGTCTCTCTCTCTCTCTCAGGACTTATGGGGATTCCTAATTAGAAACCTTTACCATACCGGGGACACATTCACATATGTCCCATTCACACATGTCCTATGAGGCATCCCAGAAGAGCTACAAGTACTGTAAGCAAGGCCTGGCTTGGGAGCCCTGCACCTCGCAGCTTTGAGACTTAAGGACACTCTCTTTGAGCTTTGGATTTCCCTGTGTAATATAAGAAACACTAGAGAGGAGTCTGATACACTATAGGTCTTTGGAAGGTCATGGCAGCTTTTGTAAGACAGAAAGAGAAGGCAGGGAAGGAGAGCGACGGAGGCCCAAAGGAGCACCTCAACTGAACCCACTAGGGCCTAGCAATCCTGGGGATTTGATCCCTTTTCTGGATCCTGATAAAAAGTCAAAGACTTGGGCCAGTGAGATAGCTCAGCGATTAAGACATCAGTCTGCAATGTGAACTAGATCTCCAGAAGCCCATATGGTGGAAGGAGAGAACTGACTTCTGAAAGTTGTCTTTCACCCATGCACCAGGACATGCGCGCACTTCTTTCTCTCCATCTCTCTCAAATAAGTAGATAAAATACTTTAGAAAAAGTCATAGGTCGTTCTCCCCATATAACACATGATCCTGGAGCCCTCATAGACTAGTGCCTGATCGTGGTAGGTTTATGGCTCCTCTTCCGCTGGTCCATGAAACCAAGGCTGCTCCCTGGAAAGGGAACAACCTAAGAAGTTCATTCATTCATTCATTCATTCATTCGTTCATTCGACATGTGTCATGTGCATACCGCCACGAGGGGCCTGAGGATCAGGGGAAGTTATATGTGGAGCCTCTCCCCAAACTGCCCACGGGGAGCAAAGACCACAAGGAAATGATTCACTGCTGTGGAGAAGCTCAGCTCTGCTTCTGTGCCAGACCCAAGGGGGAAATTGTTTCCTTCGTGGGTGCTTGTGGGTTCCGTGGAGGGTAGGGCCTCTGAGTTAGGAAACGACCGATGAATTAGAACGTGGGCTCAAATGATACACTGGCATATTGGGGGTTACCCTCTTGATGGTTGCTACCATCTGTTGGCGTTGACCTTCTTCTGAATGATGCTTCTTTAATGGGAAGTTTGATAGCTGTAATTTTTTTAAAAGGTGATTTTCCTAACTCAATGTTGCCCGAGCAGGGGAGATCACTGTCTGCCTCCACCTTTACCTTTGTCACGAGGGACCCTGTGGTATCTCTTATCTGTTGCCGTGAGATCAATGCCCTGAGAGCTGGTTGGGCATAGCTGTGTCTCCTATACACAGGTGTCTCAGATGCCCTGATAGGACTTCCAATGGAGGGGTGCATACCCGTGGGTAGTGTGCTCCCCACTTTCTAAAAGGAGTGTCCTCCATCTCCACTCACGTGTATGTTCTCCTCCCACACCCCCATGAAGGTCAAGGCGAAGAGTCTTTGGAGTTAGAGTGTGGTGGTGCCCGGACAGCCTTGGCGGCTTGGGAAGCACCTCTGTTAGATTCTGGATTCCCAGTGCTTCACTAGGAATCTTTCTGAAAGACTCCAGTTCCCTCTGTGGTTCGGCAGAGAGACTGGTGTTTGGGGAAGGGTGTAGATTCCCGGAAGCCCGGGGTTGAGGTCTGTTTTGGTTTGGGGTTTTACAGGAAGGGTGTTTTCTAGGACCTAATCTCAATCCATCCCAGATGGACAAGGCACAGAAGCATGACCCAGGAACCCACCACATGGGGAACTTAGAGAACAGCCTCTGAGAAACATGCTCCCTCTTGGGCAGGGACATTAAATAGTCCTTGAATACTGAGTCTCAAGGCCTGTAGGGTGGTGTGAGGTTCTGGCTACCACAATGGCTTTGATCTAGTAGAAATTCAAAAAAGCGATTTCTGGTTCAGCCTGGGCCATAAACCTGCAGTATGACCCCAGGGAAATCAACTTCTCTTTCTACCACACGATTCTTTCTGTGTGTGGACCAGAACTAGTCAGTGGCAAAGGTTGTGTTTCAAGGGTCAACGCTTCCATTCTGTGAAAACTATTTCAAATGAGCTCTGGAAGGAAATGTCACACAGGCCCCTTTCCACTCCATATCTGGTTCTTTGTTAACCACTTATCGACCAGTGGGTAGGGACGTGGTTCAGTTGGTAGAGAGCTCGTCTCATACACATGAAACCCTGGGTTTAATCCCCAACAATACATGAACTGAATGCATTGGCCCAGTCCTGGAATCCTAGAACTCTGGAGGCAGAAGCAGGAGGATCAGTAATTCAAGGTCATACCGGGCTACATAGCAAGTCTGAGGCTAGCCTGAGTGACATGAGATTGCCGCAAAACAAAAACAAAAACAAAAACAAAAAAAACCCCTTCCTTCATAAATTCATTCTAGCTCTAACTGAATGGCTTAAGCAACACTTCTGGATGCTGCATGCTTTCGAAGAGCCTGGGGCGTTAAAGCCTGACTCTGCCTAGTGTCCGAGGTCTTGAGACAGAGCTGTGGGCCCATGGGTTTATAAGACCTCCTTCCCCCTTCTGTCTGTGCCAGGTAGACATATGTGTCAACTTGATAACTGAAACTGAGCCTTTAGGCACAGGGGCGCAGATTTACTTATTTATTTATTCATTTATTTAGGGGAAGACCCAGCCCAGAGGGAGTGGGGCATTCCCTGGGCAGGTGGATAAGATGGAGGGAGACTTGGTTCTCATGGGCAGACTGGCAAATTGTGAAGGATGTCCTTTTTTCCTTTAGCCATTCCTGTGGCTGTGATGTGGTGGCCAGGTCCCTCGGTTCTTAACTCTAGTGCAACTCTCCTGCCACAGTGGCCTATCATCTAGGGAATTGCAAGTGGGATAATAAATCCCTCATTATAAATAGTTTGGGCCACATATTCATTACATTCGTGGAAAGACAAAACTAAAACCTCTCTCCCTTTTTCTCCTTGTCCCCTTTCCCTTCTTTTTTCCCCCAATAAACCTTGAGGACAAAATGACAATTTAAAGCAGAATCTCTCTACTCGGGGTTTTAGGGTTCAAAAGGAAATGCACCTGCTCAAGGCCACAGGATTTGTCCAGCTATCAGGAGATGCACTGGCTGGCCTTCCCTGTAGGGTGTGGGCTGGAGTCTAAATGACTAAATAGGGTATCCCCCCACCATTTATTCATTGCTATCCAACTACAAGAGCAAAGTAAACTTTTCTCTCTTTTGAAACTTACTCTTTGAATCATAAGACATTTTTACTCATCCCCATATATAAATACATGTATATGTATATATATATGTGTGTGTGTGTGTGTGTGTATTTTTTTTTTTGAGACAGACAGGGCTCAAGTATCCCAGGCTGGCCTGAAACATGCTATATAGTTGAGAATGACCTTGAATTTCTTTACCGCCTGCTTCCATCTCCCAAGTGCTGGGATCACACGAATTATCGATTGATTGCTCTATCTATCTATGTATCTATCTATCTATCTATGTATCTATCTATCTATGTATCTATCTATGTATCTATGTATCTATGTATCTATGTATCTATCTATCTATCTATCTATCTATCTATCTATCTATCCATCTATCTATCGAGTACGTTTGCGTCTTACTGAATCTTGGCTCTCTCAGCTGGTATCAAGGACACAGGTAAAGCTCCACCCAAGAGGAGGTTTGTCTTGATGGGAGTTGGGTCCGCCTCTCTCACAGTGTCCCTGTGAGTCTGTAAGGAGAGCCTGGGCCTGGAAAAAAGTCGATACGGAACCCAGAGTAATTATTATTGGAATTGCCAGTTGGTCCTAGGTAACATATCAGAGGCAGCTGACTGATGTAGAACGATCATCTCTTCTGGAAAGCAGCACCTGGCTGGGAGTCATTGAATTCTGGGGCAGGAGCCCAGTAGTTTCTCTTCCCCAGTCTTGCCTGTGACATGGCTGGCCTGCGTCTGACTTGGGCCAGTCTCTGCCTCTTTGCTTCCCTCCCCTTTGCTTTCTCCCTCTTCCTCTTTCCTTATATGTCTTTTAACAGTTTATTATGAGAAGTTCATGATAAAATTCTTGTTGCAGAAAATTCGGAGAAAAAATGAGAATTAACTAGAAAGATAATTGCCTGTGATATCTGGGGAAATTTTCCATGTGGTGTGCTCTGCCTCTATCTCTTCCTTTCATAGTTGTGAGTTTTATTTCATATGAGGTTATAATGTAAATGTAATTTTGTATTTGTTTATTCATTATGAAAATATAAGACTTTCCTCATACTAATTTTAATTTACTTATTTTTATTTTATTTCTCTCTCTCTCTCTCTGTGAATGAACATGCTACAACCCTTGTATGGATGTCAGAGGATAACTTTGTGGAGTCGCTTCTCTCCTTCCTTCCTGCATGTGGGTTCTGGGGATTGAACTCACATTGTCAGATTTACCTGCAGGTGCCTTTACCTACTGAGCTGTCGTGCTGGCCCTCCTGACACTGATTTTAAAGGCATCACCTTTAAAGGCATTGTGTGATGGCCTTCCCTCTGCATCCCTTTAAAGTTGATAGTCGACTTTGTTGATAGCCAACACTGCTTTCACCTTTGTCCTGATGAGTCCCCCAATCAAGCATCTTAGCTCATGTGTGAAATAAGAGCGAATGAGCCCTGCCTCCTGACGGGCTTTCTTTGATTTTCCTGAGCCTTTGATTTTGAGTTCTATAATATCCACGCAAAGGTCCCCTTTTATTTGCACGTTCAGTTACAGGTTGAGATCTGAACAGCTGAAGCTTATCAAACAATTAGAAAGTGAGAGAGGGAAAAGGAGGGAGGAGAGAGCACGCTGACGTGCCCTGGTGCACAGGGGAAGGTCAGAGGATAGAGGTCAGTTCTCTCCTTCCGCTGGGTGCTGCTGGGGACCAAGTTCAGGCCGCCAGGTTTGCCAGCAGACACTTTGCCTGCGAGCCATCTTGCTGGTCCATACTTGACTTCTGGATAAATGGTGTAGAATTGAACTAGTGAAAACGATAAAATAGGGACTGAGGAACTAGCGCAGTTGGTAAAGCACTTGCTACACAAGGATGAGCATCTAAGTGCTCATTTCAACATGAAAACCAATGTAAAAAAGGCCGGACACCTGCAGTCCGCTATTAGGGAGGCAGAGAAAGGAGGACCCCTGGGGCTTGCTGGCCCACCAGCCTAGCTGAATCAGTGAGTGCCATGTTCAGCGAGAGAACTTTTCTCCAAAAATAAAATAAGATGAAGCATGATTGAGGAAGACGCCAGATGTTGACCTTTGACCTACACACACACACACACACACACACACACACACACACACACACACACACGCACACGCACACGCACAAGAAAATGATAAAATATTATTTTCTCTTGTTAAAGAACTCTCATTAGAGAGAAGAACAAATAAATTATTAGAAGCTACCCGAGTCTAGTCCAAACTGTCCCATTTCCTAGTTGGGTGATGTCATAGTTAGGCACAGGTGTCAACTTGACAGTTGAGGGTTTGAGCTCTGGGCACATTTGTGGAGAATTAGTAGTTGAGTTAGGCCCAGAGCAACCCTGCAGGAGATTGTCTAGCTGATGGCGAAGATCCAGCCCATGATGGGTGGGACTAGGCCCTGGATAAATCACGGAGAGCTGGTTGAAAGAGTTGGCATCCTTCTGTACAATTGGCCAGACATGCTGGTCTGGCAAGTAAGGATTGTCCCTCTCCCAGCCATTGTGTAGAGATGGTGTAGTTAGTTCCTTTGGCCTGGTGGTGTATGCTCTCCTGTCAAATTGGACAGACTGTAACTGGACTATCATAAGAAAATGAACTCCTTGTTCTCTTAAGCTGTGTGATGGTCATTTATCAGCAACCATGTAGGAAACTACAACAGGTAACAAACATCTGATGAGTTTCTGCCTCTGCCCCTCAGTGAGCTAACAGTACCCACCTGACAGAGCTGTTGTGTTAAATGAATTCATCTATTAAAGTGCTCAGGGAAGTGCTTGGCTTTAACCACAGTATTTAAAATTTTCTTTTAGAGACTGTGAGGTGGTTCAGTAGCAGAGTTGATTGCAAGCATGCCTAACGCCCTAGGTGCCACTCCAATTCTGGAAAAATATATTTGAAAACATTTATATATTATCACATATAATTATACATTATAAATATGTTATGTATATACATTTGTAATATATAATATATAATAAATAATATATATTTATATATTTATAATATATAGTTATATAATTATATGTATACTTCATTGTATTTTATATATACACACATACCACATGTGTGTGTTGTTGGTATATTTATGTGCATATATGCTTAGGTACACATGTGTGTATGCACATGTAGAGGTTAAAGATTGAAGTTGAGTGTATTCCTCAATTGCTGTCCATACCATACCGATTTTGATTCAGGGTCTCATAGTGAGCCTGGAACTTACCAAATTGGCTAGATTGGCTGGCTAGCAAGTCCCCAGGGGAACAGCAGGTTGCCGTGCTTGGTTTTCTATGTGAGTGCTGCAATCTTCACATTCATATGGCCAAAAGCTCTTTATTGTCTGAATCATTTCACCAGTATATCTGTCTATCTAGCATATCTGTCTATCTATCTAGTTGTATGTATTTATGTGTAAATATATATGTATATTTTTTTCTTTCTTTTTCTTTCTTTCTTTTCTTTCCTTCCTTCCTTCCTTCCTTCCTTCCTTCCTTCCTTCCTTCCTTCCTTCCTCCCTCCCTCCCTCCTTCCCTCCCTCCTCCCTCCCTTTCTTTCTTTGTAGAAGTGCAGGAAGAAGCCATTAGAGGAGGAACAGGCGTCAGGAGGCAGGCAGAGGAAGGGGGCAGCCAGGACAGCAGCTGTCTCAAACCCAGTGGCCAGGTTTAGCTGGCTATTCAGGCTGGATCCGGAGGAGGATGTGGGAGTTAAGGGGGATGGGGAAGTAGAGTTGTCAATCAAATTCCAAAGGAAGTAGAGGCTGAAGGGTCACTCCCTTGCCAGGGATTTGGTCTAAGAGGTGGGACTGTAGTCTGTAAATATAGCTTGAAGGTTCTGAGGGGAAAAAATTGAAGGAAAAAAAGGTCTAACTATAGACTTTTACAGTTTTCCTTTCAAGAGGTACGGTCCAATTGCTGTCTGGTAATGTAAGTAAAATTAAAAATATGAGCAGGAAATAAAATTAATTTAAAAATCTCTGAAAACATGTATTGTGGCTCCGTGCTGCTGGCCTGAGCAGGCTGGTGTGGTTTCCCCAGGACACCGTGATTAATGGGACAGAAATGAGAAGGTGTGAATTTATTTTGGACCTGGGTGGGGAGCTGGGAGAAGTTGGCATTAGCCCACTGGGGTTAAATTTGCATTTTACCCCCGCCAAGTGACCACCTACTGGACATTCGGAGGGTGGGAGCTAGAAGGGACAGAGCGCCTTCTCAGAGAACTTCTGAAAGCAGTTCGTTTTTCCCTCCTTTGCGGCAGTGTATGCAAGCAGCCCGGCCATGGAGAGACGCTGGGCCCTTCTCTAAAGTCTAGGACACAGACCTGCTCAGGAGCGCCCAGGAGCATGTTAGCCATCCAGCCCCAGGTGAGAGGGATCCAGCCTAGCACTCAGAGGACCGGAATTAAAATCCCCCCGGGTTGTTTCCCCACCCTACTAAATATGGAGAATAATGTAACCACATGAAACATGGCCGAAAAGCAATAAATAACCCTCCAAATAGGCAAGGCTGGATGGTTGGGAGGTAGAGCGAAGGCCAAGATGCAAAGCATCGATTTTATCTGAGTTGAAAACTCTAGAGAGAGGCTGATTTCACCGGCGTCTGAGACGCGGATAATTAAAGGCAAAGACATCTTTAAGAGAGGGGTCTAAGGGGAGTCTGTCTGTCCCCCTCCCTGACCCTACAACCCCCCCCCAATATCCACCCCCAGCTCCTTTTCCTGGAAAAGGCTGGGAACACTCATAAAAGTTAAAATCACCCTAATGAGAGAAGACACGTTCTTGAAGAAATTTTGACTTGCAGTTTACAGTTTCATAAGCATTTCGGTAGAAAGTTGTCCTGGGCTCAGGCCCTGAGCTAAGGCAGCACAGTCTCAATGGTAGCTCAGTCTTCTGCATGGTTATTTTACTTTACAGCGTTTGCAATTAAATGCAGATTTTCTGTTGCCTGATCTGACTGGACAAGGGGCTTGGGAGCTTCTGGAAGCCTCTGTGCACAAGCTTGCACACATATGCAGTCACACGGAGCCCATGTGTTAGTGCCAGGAACACCACACCCAGGCACGCTTGCCTGTGACCTGCCTAGGACCCACACAGGGTTACAAAGAGCTGCCTTTCCCAAGCTTTGGTCACTAGACATAGATCTTTTGTGCTTTTCCTACTTATTTGTGATGCTTGAAATTTCCTCAACCCAAAGCGTAGGAGTACTCTCTCCCTCTCTCCCTCCTTCCTTCCCTCCCTCCCTCCCTCCTTCTTTTCTTCCTTCCTTCCTTCCTCTCTCTCTCTCTCTTCCCTCCTTCCCTTTCTTCCTTCCGTCATTCTGTCTTATCTGTCTTACTGTGTATGCTAGACAATTCCTCTACCACTGAGCTACATTCCAAGTCCTTGAAATGCTTTTTATTTTAGGCATCAGAAACGTGGAAGAAAAAACCGATTAACATGCATTGTATATGGCTTGCTCTGTGTGTGTGTGTATGTACATGAACGCTCTTGCATCTTGGCAGGTTGGCGGGCGAGGTTCCTGGAAGAGAAGGGCAGGACTGTGGGCAGTGAGGAGAAATGGCAGATCTGGTAGAAAACTGGAGGCAGAAGAATTGACATTTGCAAAAGAAAACCATGCCAAGGGAGGTAGGATAGAAAGTTGGGGGTGCTCCATCAACCTCTGTGAACTCAGGGACTCAGTACCTTAATGGTTACTCTTACCTCTTGCTGTGAGAGAGCATTCAAAGTCAATCAATTTAAGGGAGAAAGGGAGATTTATTCAGCTCACGCTTTCAGAGGGGAGAAACAGTCTTTCATGGTGGAGGTGACAGGGCTGGTGGCTGAAACTGGAGACAGGCTAAGTCACTGCAAATAGCCAGTAGGCTAGTAGGTGACAGCTGAAGGCCTGAGGGATTCCTGGAGAGTCTCTCTTCTTCCCCGACTTCTGTTCTGTGGTTCCTTTTATCTGGTCCACTACTGGGAGGGAACGTTCCAATCAGATCTAGGGAGGTTCCAATCAGATCTAGGGAGGTTCCAATCAGATCTAGGGAGGTTCCAATCAGATCTAGGGAGGTTCCAATCAGATCTAGGGAGGTTCCAATCAGATCTAGGGAGGTTCCAATCAAATCTAAGGCTGGTCTTTGTAAATGTATTGATCCAGATAATCTCTTCAGATGTTTCAGCTGATCTTAGTTATTGCTAGGTGTGGTCAAATTGACACCGAAGATTAACTATCACAAGCACATTTCCAGAAAAATTCCATATTGGAATGGCCACGATGTCCATCAGAAGCAGCTCAAAAAGACAGATTGAGTTTGAGGCCTGCAACAACCATCCTGCCCTGTCTTGCCTGTTTCGAGATTTCTGCTGCCTTCTCCTCTTGGAGAAGTTGGTTTCAGGTTTTAGATCCAAATTCACCTCAGCAGATCCACAAGAGAGGATGCAGAATACACCAGGTCTAGAGGGGCCAGCAGAGCCCAGCCTGCAATCTGATTGGCTTCTGACTTGGAGCTAGTGATGACCTTGCCATGTAGCTCCCACGAAGCTGTGGGAATGATAGCAACTCAGTGACATCAGAGTCCCTGCCCTCAATGTCCACGCCGTCCACGACCACGCCTTTTTCCAAGCCCTTGCTTTTAGATACAAGGAAAAGTCAGTGCAGAATCCCCCGCCCCCAGTCACTGCTCCAGCCCTCCCTCAGTCCTTGCAGCTGCAGTTTGTTATTTAGGCCCCAGAGTGTCTAGATCAGGTTTTCGGTACTGGGAGAAAGAGAGAAGGTCACACCTTGGAAGGGCACTGAGGTGGGAAACAGAGGGTCACACCTTTGCTTCCTGGCTTTGCTCTGAGCCAGTGCTGGGGTAGGTGGAGCTCAGTGGAGCCAAGTAGAGAACCAAGAAGTTTTACCCCGCTGCGAAGTCTCTCAGGATCCTTGCATGTGAACTCCCCTGTTCTCTGAAGCAGTCATTCCACTTCGCTCACTACTCTGGGGCGGGGGCAGGGGGTATGTGCAGAAGGAAACCAGGATTAAGAATCACCGCCCGGGGCTCAGTCAAGTGACATCAATAGTTGTTGGGCGGGGTCTGTGGAGCCTTGTTGCAGATTTGGAAGCCAAATACCCGATCTTTGGACACTGACCAAGGTTGTATTGTCAAGTATTTCTGACCTCTTTTTTTCCTCAGGAAAACCAGTGGTTGTAAAATGAATCCCTCCTCCCTATTCAGTCCGAATTCTCTGAAGTCGAGCTTCTGACATTCGTTTCCCAGCTCAGAATCAACTATAGCCGCCCTGATCACCACACTGCTATTTAGACATCTTAAAGATGCAGTTTGAGTTCCAGGCAGGGGGAAAGGGGGTGGATAAAAGAGATGATATGCTAATGATATGGCTGTGGGAAGCCTGTCAAATAAAATGCATTTTCTCTGGTGGGCAGGCTATTTCTGGAACTGTTCATGGGTCCCTCTGCTGAGGGATGTGTTTATCCTAATGGGAAGCAGGACAGAGCGAGGCCGCAGGGCCCTGCATGGCTTTTAACGTCTTAAAACACCACAAGAGACATTTGTGGTGGTCAGAGGACGCGTTTAGTGTGCCCCGGCCCTTTCAATGTGCGCTGACTTGGCTCTGACGAGAAAGGGTATGAAGACAGCAGTAGGGGAAAGTGTGTCTGTCCAGATGTTCTCAAGAGATACTTTTGGGTAAAGAAGAAGTCAGTACAGACTGACTGAAACAAGAAGCAGGGTTGTTTGAGCTCACCACAGCCCACCGCCAGGGCTTCAGGTTGGGTATGATCTGGCTGCTGATTGTTTCCCTGTGATAGGACCTGCCCTGACTCACATAGCTCTTGGGCTTGATGTGACTTCTCTCGGAGCTGCAGGGCGGTTATCAGCATTACCTCCAACACTGGCTTCCTGTTTCCTGTGCAGGGGGGAAACAAAAGAAAGGAAAATACTTTCCTTTCAGGTTGAATGGGCCATATTAAGCCTTGCCCTAACATCAGCTTGTAACTCGAAGCTGATTGGCCCACCCCTGGATTCTGAGCCCAGTGCAGGAAAGGAGGTGGGAGTCAGTCTGAGGGCTGGGGCTGTATCCCCCTATCAGGATTGTCTCTTGGGGGACCGGGCTGACTGGACACTATCAGGAGGTTGAAAATCAAAGTAGTTGAGTGACCAACAGTGATGCCAGGTGGAAACCCAAGTTGCAACAGAACAAGAGACCACTTGTCTGGGGGTTTCTGTTTCACGGAGCTCACTGGGACCAAGAGCCATACTGGAAAGTTGGAAATGTAAAAACAGGGCTGGGAAGATTGCTCAGTGGATACAGTACATTGGGCATGGGTTTCATTTCAGATCCCCAGATTCCGCCAAAGGCTGGATGCTGGGCGTAGAGGCTGCAATCCCCGCGTTCCTGTAGAAAACGGGAGGTCAAGATCCAAGGGATTCCCCAAACTCGCAGGCCGCCTGGCCTGCCTTACTCAGCAGGGCTGAAGAGACCAGGTCTCAAAAGAGTTGGAAGAGGAAGGAATGACCTTGGAAGTCTGTCCCCTGACCTCCATACACGTCATGAAACGCGTGGGCCTGTGCCCACAACTTGCAAACATGCGTCTCAGTTTTCTCTCCTGTCAAATCGACATACCTTTGCATTGAGCACAGGCATCCCATGAACAGATCCAGTGCTCCCGGAAGCCATCTGGGGTACCCGTTTTGAGGTTTATTTCCCCCACAGTGGAATGGGGGGCAATTGCAGTCCCTGGCTACCTCTCTTGTTCCCCCCATCCTACTCCCACTCAGGTTGGCCTCCGCTGCCTTCTCTGTGGAAAGGCGAAAGGCATACTTCCCTAGAGGCGTTGGTTGCTACTCCGCTGTTTGCTGTGGAGTCTCCATCTTCTGGCTTCAAAGGAGCGATGGACTCACAGGTAGGCACTCACTCTAACTCAGGAGATCTCGAAATGACCAGGAACAGTCACAGGGGAAAGCCTGGCTGTGTGTCTAAGATGCTATAGAGATGGAGTGGCACTGGCCAAGGAAGGATGGGGTAAGGAGAGGTGATCTGGGAGAAGGGGATCTTCTGGAAGGCAGGGTGGGCCTTGGTGACTTGTGCAGGACGTGCTGGTTCAGTCACTACAGCTCTCACCTGGCGAGCTCTGAACTAGGGACCAGGGTGGCAGGCAGTCCTCAGCGCTGTCCCGGGGAAGTGGCTGTGTCTCCCTGCTCATGGGAGAAAAGCTATGTATCAGTTTCCTCAGGCCTGAGAGTCCTTCTTCCTCCCTCCAGTGCTTGCCTGAAGTCTGTCTCTTCTTGTGCAAAAAAGACATTAACACACATATCCAGAAGCGTGCGTGCACACTCTGTCTGTCTGCCTGCCTGTCTGTCTCTCTTGTACTCCCATACAGAACAGCCCAAACCACAGAGCTCTCATACACCCATGATGCACACTAGGGCCTGATCCTGCAGTCCAGACCCCCTTCTAGGCCTGATTTGTCTGAGCTGAGCTCTCTCTGTCTCCATAGAGATTTTCCTCTATCTTTGTATACAGAGAGAAGTCACAAAACAGCCACTGTGCCCTTCAGGTGATCTTGCTAAGCAAGAAAGACCAAATGGAAAATTTCAGAGATGATGACACAGGTTTTTCCACCCAGGGCAGTTGGGGACGCAGCACCTTGGAGGGGAGAGGCAGCTCCCCCTTCGGTCCTCTGGGCCTTGCGGAGACGGCATCTGGAAGCTGGAAGGGAGCCTGAGGTTTGTGAGGTGCCAGGAAGGGGGCGGATCAAGAACCAGGAAGATTTTCCTCCTGCCCCACAGTCAGTCACTAGTGGAGGCTGGCCCATGAACTTATCTAGAGCCTGGACTTCCTGGGGAGGTCGGCACCGGACCCCCAAGGGAAGACTTCAGAGGTGGAGCCGGCCCTAGTGCAGAGGATCACCTCGGCCGACCACAAGGTGGCAACAGAGCTTTCTGAGCCCTGGCTTTGGGACAAGACAGACCAGGTTCCACCCTGAAGGTCTTAGAGCATCCCCAAATGTCATTCACCAGGGTGTGGGCCAGGGTGTGGGCTTGGGTGTGTCCTTTCTTCCTGTTTCACCAGCCTGGCTCTAATGTGTGCTAGCTGAATGGGTCTTACTATCTCCTGACCCCTTTAGCTCTCCCAGAAGCCCTTCGGGAAGGTGGGAGGCAGGACGACTCGGTTCTAGTCACAGGACTCTCAAGCTGGTGGGAAGATGAACTGTTAGATGGTACCTCATGTTTGCACTTCAGTGCTGGGTGGTGCTGAATTGGCCTAGTCTGACTTAGAGGGAAAAATTACAGTACACATTCATTTACAAATATCCCCGACTGAACCATGCAGCCCCCTTTTCAGCATCTCATGTGCTCCTTTTGCCTGGCATCCTTTGATGCTTTTTCTCACGGACCACATCTAGCTGCTCGGGGCATGCCTGGTCGACAGCTCTGGGAGAAGGCTGGGAAACTGAGTGGCAAGTGGGGACATCATAGCATCCACCACCAGATTCTCCCTGGAACGGTCACTCACCGCCAGGACACATTTGTGAAATGGCCAGTCGGGGTGTCCATTCAGGATCTCATTCCCATCACACCGGTCACGTGATGGCCATTGCTCCAGCACCTTCACTTCTGTCTGGTCATGGAAGGGAATGCAGGGACAAGGAAGATTAGGATAGAGCAAACACTGTGCCAAGGTTCATGGAGTGAATGAAAGAAGACGGTGCGTGCACAGACTGCATGAACGGGTGGTGCGAATACAGGGATGGTGTGAGCAAATGGATGGTGTCAATATGGGAAGGGTTTGAACGAATTTTTGAATGGATCAGTGTGAATAGGAGAAGGTATAGATGAATGAATAAATGAATGGATGGACAATTGGTATGCATAAAGGAATAATACAAATAAATGAATAGTAGGGACAAGAAAAGGGGAAGGATGAGGAAATGGATGGATATGTGAAGAAATAAATGGTATGAATGAATGAAGAAAGAAAGAAATTGCCAGCTGGGGAGGCCAATCTTTCATCACACACCTTTGGCCAACCTTACTCTGTACATGTGTGTGTGTGTGTGTGTGTGTGTGTGTGCGCGTGCGCACACACACACACACACACACGTATATATATATATATATATATATATATATATATATATATATAAGCCATGTGACCCCAGGAATCAGCTGTTCATAGACACCCGAGAAGTCAACCCTCCACTCCAACAAGAGGAAACTGTGAGGCAGTCTTAGCATGCTCTTTGCTTCGCTGAAATCTCTGCCTATTGGGGACCTGTTGAAAGGCTGGTGGAATTTTGTAAAAATTAGTGTTTTCACCACACCCATACATCAGAGGCATAGATCCTTTTACATGCTAAAAAGATAGATTCTGGGGCAATTGTAGGATCAGGGGATAAGCATTAAACATATTTTGGGTTGATAAATCCAATATCTCCTAGGGGGTTAGAGCACATTACAGCACAAGCCAACTCCCCTGAGCTAATCCCCCCAAACCCACATAAAGGTAGAAAGAGAGAACTGACTCAAAAGTTGACCTCTGACCTCTACACACATGCTATGAAATGTGTGTGCCTGTGCCAATAATAATAATTAATTAATAGAAATTTAAAATTTTTCATTGTTTATAAAAACAATTGTGTCCACACATATATCACATACCTATCATTTGACAATTCTGTTTGTGAATTTGTAATCTTATTTGTATCCTCAAAGTGGTACATATGGTGCCTTTGCAGCCATTTTTAGATATGGACAGAGTGGCAAAAATTCGGGTCACCTGACAGGCATATTTGCTTGCAGCTGAGGACAAGCAAGGTGACCTCTGCTTTCTGCTCCAATGCCCACACTGATCAAGCATCTCTTCTCTGTTCTGTTCAGTCCACTTTTCACGTTTGCACTCGTGAGCGATGTCACCGTTTTAAATAACTCCGAGCACAGTGGTTATGGTTCCTAAGCTAACAAAAGGCCCAGATGCAACTTTTGGAGATGTATAAGAGAACTTTAAGCAGAAACACTGCAAAGCAAGGCAGTGCTTTGCTTACACAGAAACATGGTGGCCAGAGGCTCCCAGCAACCATCTCAGGAAGAATGGCTGGTTCGGGGTTTGCCGTTCTGGTGTTTGCGGTGTAACGAACATTAACAAAAACGGACGAATTCAGAATGAAATTTAAAGTGATGCACACATGAATAAATAAAATGGGTTGCTTCCTGTGATCCTGCTCCGTCCAATCCTACTCCTCTCTCAAAGGGAACCATCGCTAACGATTTGAGGCATATCCTTTCATGCCTTTTCCTATTAATCTGCATAGTTAAAATAGACATATAATGTAATGTTCATAATTTGGGAGAATTATTCTATGGAAGGACTAATATGCCTGTGTACACACACATGAGATCTGTGACTCCATTCAAAGTGAGGCATTATAATACTTTGCTTCTTCAATTTCTAGCTTGTGACCATGATCTACGGAGGCTAAGGTCCAAGTTTAGGTCTGCGTGGTCAGGTTCTACAGGGGCATCCTGCAGGATCTGTGTTAACATTACAGGCAGCAGAGTGGCTGGTGAGGTTTTTCTATATAGGTCCAAGGGCAAACACTTTTATTTGTCAAAGTCACAATCCACTGTCACAAATACTCAGCTCTTTCAGAAGCAGCTGTAGACCACGTACAAATAAACAGGTGTAGACATGTCCTAAGAAAGCTTTATTCCATGTGAATTTAGCTTGATTTATAGTCCCATCCTTTAACTATGAACAAATAAGTACTCTGTTCCCAGTATTTCACTAGGACAGAAGGTGTAGAGATCCAGTTAGTGCAAAGTGATATCTAGGATGGCTGCTAGGAAAGGAAATCTCATTTCTTGATTTAAAAAAAAAAACATGGACAGCTGAGAGGAGTTAAAATCATGAGCTTTCCATGGAAAATGGAAGTACAGTACAGCCTAACCCCCTGGCATTTTCTGGAGTCCCTGAAGGAATAAGGCCATAGCGTGAAACCTTAGGGATTTCTGTTTATACAGGAAATGTCTCATGTATAGTCTCTCTCTCTGTCTCTCTGTCTGTCTCTGTCTCTGTCTCTCTCTTTTTCTTTCTCTGTCCATGTTGGATATTAGGAATGTTGACTCTCTGGCTCTCAAGCATACACAGGAAGCTAGGAGAGCTCTCTCCCACATTCCTATCTCTCCTTCCTATCAATCAAAGGTCTCCTACCTGAGTTCGCATACAGATCCCAGTTCCCTGACAATTCCCTGTGTGTAAGTAAAATCTGGCAGGACTAGACAGTGGATTTTTACCAGGAATTATCTCGAGCATATACATTCCTGCATGCATGTGTTTCTATGGAGGGAGGCTCTAGAATTGGAACTGCCAGGCAACAGGGTTAAAGGGTGGCAATCCTGGGGGTGCTGATACACATCTTTAGAGGCTGTGTTAGTCAGTTCTGGATGTCAACTTGGCACACCTGGTGTTAACTAAGATCATCTGAGACCACCCGAAGAGATTATCTGGATCAGTACATTTACAATACAAAGACCAGCCCTAGATCTGATTGGAACCTCGCTAGATTTCATTAGGATCTCCTAGTAGTGGACCAGATAAAAGCAACCACAGAACAGAAGACTGAAAAGAAGAAAGACTCTCCAGGAATCCTCCAGCCTTCAGCTGTTATCCATGAGCCTACGGGATGTTTACAGTGACTTGCCACTAGCCATGTCGCCTCCACCATGGAAGACAGTTTCTCCCCACTGCAAGCAGCAGGCGGCTCATGCCTTCCACGCTGTCTGAGAACAGGGCACCTGCGTGCAAGATTTTCCTAAATGAAACTCATCTAAGGCCCTCTGCCATGCTTGCCCACAGCTGCCTTTCACACACAGACTGTTAGGAGAGAGGGTCCCCACAGCATCGGGTCCCAGAGAGGACTCTGGGAGCAGGTAAAGCGGGAACCAGGAGGCTCTCTGGTAAGTGCAGTCTGAGGGCAGAACGCCCAGCTGGTCGGTATTCACAGTGTTGGGCAGTCCCAGAGGACACTGCTACGGGGTCATGCAAAGAGCCCGACACACTCGTCCAGATGTTTGCCGCAGGGACATGGATGCTAGGGAGGTCGAGACGAGGGCAAGGAGTCAAGTGAGAGGCTGGCAATTTATTCCAGGGTCCAGCAAGTGTGACCACCCAGGGAAAGGCAGTTCTTTGAGTGAACTGGGATGATGGGGAGATGAGAAGTCAGAGCGAGCACATCAGGAGCCAAGGGCAGATCGTGGAAGCCATGTCTGGGGGGCAGGAGCCATGAAACAGGAAGCGGGGAGGGCGAGGCTAGAGAGACTTGCTGTGTTATGAGAAGGAAACGTAGCAGTCGCTGGGAAGAACATCAGCACCCTTCATTCTGCATAGTTGATGATTGGTGAGGTAGCAAGGGGCATAAACATTCAGGAGAGAGGAGAGGGCGTGTTTGGGACCTATATTCAGCAAACATAGTTTGTTAGGAACCCAGAAATGTTCTGGGCTCTGGAGATGTAGGAACGAGTCTGTCTTTGTCCTGCCCTCTGGTCTCCAGGTGGGCTGGCAGAACGGGGCAGGCAGACTTGGAGACTGAGCACGTCACTACAGAGAATCGAATAGACCAGCGGGCAGGGTGGGAGGGACTGGAGAGAGCAGGACCCATTCTAGAGGGAAGAGGGGGACCTGTTACCTAGAGAAAGGTTGCGTTTGGTTGTGTTTTCACTGGACCGTTTTCTAGGTCTGTTTTAGGGCTGCCAGTGAACTTGAGAGGAAGGTAGGGAGAGTTCTCTACCTCCCCTGTTCCCTTCTGTCACACCGTCTGCGTGGCTGACATCCTGTGCCAGAGGTATGCATTTGTTAAGTGATGAACCCACACTGTATTAGTTACTCTTCTCATAGCGGCAGAAAAAAAGCCAGTGAGATAGTTCAGTGGATAAGGCACCTGCTGGCAAACCTGGGGATCCGAATCAAGCCTGCATGGTGGAGGAGAGAGCTGACTTCTGAACGTTGTCTTCTGTCCTCCGCCTGTGCGCCATGGCACGAGTGTGTATTTCTTTCTCACAAACGAATAAAGAAACGAATGAACAAACAAACAAACATTTTCTAAAATAGGATCTAAGTAACTTAAAGAAAGGATTCATTTTGGCTCTCAGTTTAAGGGTATAGTCCATCGTGGTAGAGAAAGCATGGTAATGAAGCTCTTTTGCTATGGTGACAGGAATGCGAAGCAGCAGTCACCTTGCATCCCTAAGTCAGGAAGCAGAGAGAGAGAGAGAAAGAGAGAGATGCTCAGCTCTCAGTCTCATTTCTTCTTTTTCTTCACTCCAAGACCCAAATCTGCGGGGTGGTGTCACCCACACTCAAGTGGGTCTTCTATTCTCAACTATTTTTTTTTATTTATTCAATTGTGCGTGTGTGTATGTGTGTGTGTGTGTGTGTGTGTGTGTGTGTGTGTGTATGTGTGTGTAGAACCACGGGCAAATTCGGGAACCACCATGGACGCCTCCACCTCCTTGTTTACTCTGCCCGGGATTCACAGGCTCCTCCCTACCAGCACCAGAAACACTGCTGCCCCCGCTTCCTCCCAGCGTCTATAATGTGGGGTCTAGGATCCGAACTTGGGACCTTCTGCTTGCAAGGCAGAGGCTTAACCCCTGAGCCACCTCTCCAGCCCCCCGGGTCTTCTATTCTTAATTAAACCTTTCTGGAAACACCTTTGCAGAATCCCCAGAGGCACGTCTCCTAGGTGGTTCCAAATCCCATCCACTTGGCAAGGGGACCATGGTTATTTACATTAGGACCCCACTCTTGTGGCAGTTAGTTTCAGATGTTAACTTGACAGTTGAGAACTGAGTCTTCGGGTACACCCATGAAGAGTTATTTAGTTAAGGCAAGCCTCTGAGCAGGCCCACAGATGATTACATAATGGATATGAACAGACCCAGTCCCTAGTGACTGGGACCATTCTGTGGGTGGGTAGTTAAGGTGCAACTAGTTGGTTTTGACAGACTGGGTTTTGCCCTTCTCTCAGCTGTCTGTGTAAACAGTGTGGCCATTTATCTCCTGATGGATGTGCCATAATGGACTCTAACATGAAAATATATGTGTCTCTGAATTGCTTGGGTCTTGTGCTTGGGATACAAAACTCGGATAATTGTATTCATTTCTGTAGGTTTTGATAAGTTACAGAGTGATTCGCACCCATTACTACAACATCACATGAACTACTTTGACTGCACTGAAATTCCTCCATGCTCTTCCTGTTCATCTTTTTCTCCCCCGATTCCACACAACCGTGAATGTTTTCAGTTGTTTCTGTAGTCTTGCTTTTGCTAGTACATCATTTAGTTGGAGTCACACAGCCACTCATTCAAGTGCCTCTGTGTCTTTCTGTGGCTTGATAATTCATTTCTCCAGTAGTGGTTTGAATGTGGGGTGCTCCTCACTGGCTCATGTCTTTGAACACTTGATCACCAGTTGGTTGATTATGTTTGGGGCCTGTGACTGCTGCAGGATGGGAAGGAGGAAGACGATGGCTGGGGAAGATAAGGAGGTAGATTCAGGGGACTGGAAATTGACCCTGGTTGATAAAGCCCACGTGTTGCTTTGTTCTTTGTGACACATTTCATTTTGCACCAAATAATTATGGGATTGCAATTAGAAAGCAGGGCTGAGGTACTCAGGAAACACGATATGAATTCCACCTGCCACCCTGGGATGTCTCTACATTAGCATGGCTTTCCCATCACATGCCTGCCCCCCCCAACTGTGCTCCCACTGCCTGTGCAATTGCTAAAACAAACCTCCACTCCTTAAAAGAAGTCCAATGCTAAAAGAATTTTCACAGTCTGTCCTGATAACTGCCAAGAATATATATCACCAATTTCCAGTGGAAGCTCAAATGTGCACTTGGAATAACCCGGCCTGTAAGCACTTAAGTTCGAGTGGGCACATGTTGGGTAGGGGGAACCCCACCTAGACTGATGAGTGCTTGCTTGCGCAGTGAAAGGCCGAAAGCAGGAATGGAACTGGCCTCAGAGTCTGAGACCCAAGGGGTGGAGGTGCGCGCTTCCTTGGGGTGTCACTCAGGTATAAGAAAAAAAATCCCGAGAAATCCTGGTTGGCATGTTCCTAACCCAGATGGAAATGAAATTGCACAAACTCCTGAAGGTTCCAAAGGCAACATGAGAACTCCTTCTTGCCAGCAAATTCGAGGTATGTTGGCACACGTAGCAGAAGAGAAATACATTTGCCTGAAGACTGTAGTTGAGAGCGAGCAGGGTACTCCCTGCCAACTGGGATCGGCCAGCTCGGTGAAGCATGGCTGCTTCCAAGTGACCGAGTGCGGCTGGCACAAGACGGGAGGAAGGGGTGCAGACAGCCAGGCGACAGGCATCTTGCGAGGTAGGGCTCATTGCCCGTCAGTCTGCCTCCCCTCCGCTGTACCCTCACCACTCGGCCCTCCTTTCCATACCAGCCAGCAGAGTTCTGTCCCCAGCCCTGTTTTGCCCTGGCCTCTCCTTCATTCATGTTGGCCCTCTTTACTCTTGCTTGAAATAGGTCCTCGCCACCCTCATGCTTATTCACCCTCTATACAACTTTGGGGGGTGGTGTTTGTCACATATTCTCCCTACGTATTAGATGTGCCCCATGGCCCAAATGGCAAACCCTATGCCGTGAAGAGAGAAGCTAGGAAACGCGAGTCTCTAGACTTCTTTGTCATGTGTGGGGTAGTACAGGTCTTTATAAGCATTGGGACTGAGGTGGGGCCCTAGTGGGAAAGCCAACCATCTAGTCAGGGGGTAGCAGTCACAGTTGGCTCCTGGGCATATATATGATTGGGATTGAGCTTCTGTTTGCAGTGGCAGAGGGTCCTAGGTGTCTAGTAGCAGTGGGGTTTTCTCCCAAAAAATTCCCTGTGGGCTTGGTTACTGCTGGTGGTATGTGACAGAGTCTGTTGCAGGAGTTGCCAGTAAACTCATTTTTTATTATTAAACGAACCAGAATAGGTTCTTTTGTTTGCAACAAAGAACAGTGACAATTACACCAGATCTGTCTTATTTTGAGCGACTGCAAACAAGGCACCAGACACATCCTAAGTGTACTTCTCACCATTCTGAAGGCTTGGAAGTCCAAGGCAAAGGTGCTGGCAGTTCAGATTCTGGTGAGGGATCTCTTCCTGGATTTGCAGACAGCTACCTTCTCTTTCTGTCCTCACATGGTGAAGAGATAGAAATCATCTCTCTCATCTCTCTTTCTGTAAAGGTGCAAATCCCATTCTGGGACTGTGTCTTTATGACCTCATCGCCCACAAAATCTGTACCTCCAAACACTATCGCCTCTTGAGATAGCCTTTAACATGCAAATTTTAGGTAAGCACACACATATAACTGGGTGTACCACCCTTCGGGAATAGCTGCTTCTCTTAGATTCTACGGTCATGCCTTTCCTTGAATGTTCACTGGTACCTTGCTGACATTAAGCTATCTGTGTCTTCTGTGCTTGGGCTTCCTTCCTAGGCTGGAAATTCTCAGGTTGCCAGGATCCAATCTTTCCTTCTGGTTATCTGGTCATATCCTAGCATACTAGACTTAGAACATCCCTTAATCTGAAAGAAACTGAGTGATTCATCCAAGGAGTTGGTGATCCATTCCATGCAATGGAATTAGCGGATCCACCCATTTCACTGTTCAGGCCCTTGACTGGGGAGGTGATGGTCCAGGCTAGGAGGGAGAATGTGGTCCTAGATTAAGAAGCAGGTCTCTGCTGGCTGCTTCCTCCAGGACTGCTAGACCCAGGCAGGATGTGGCTTTAAACAGCACCTTCTGAGGAGTTATGAATCCTTCTTCATCCCAAGAGGTCTGGAATGTATAATTCACACTCCTGGGAAGTACAAGGAAGGAGGAAGGCACTAATACTTACAGGAGGTGTAACAGTGGCCATGGAGAATGGAGGGATTTTTCCACAATTGGTATTATAGTTAGGAATCTTCAAACTCTTGGATTCCTGTGTCTATTTCAGGAAAACAATGAGAGATGGGCTCTGGCAATGGAAACATGTCCCAGGCTGTACTTGGGGCTATACTTGACAACCCCTGAGAAACACCAGGTCTTCAGGTGTTCCTTTGGGAGTTGATGGAAGGAAGTCCTTGCATTAGGTATCTTTGGTGGCTGCAAATGACACTGACATATGTTAATGGCCAGAGTCTCTTTCTTTCAGGAACTTGGGAGCAGCCAGATAACTGAAAACTGCTACCTCCTATGGGGTCAGTTGGATGGCGTCTGTGGCTGACAAGTTGGGTTTAGTGGCTGGGAAACTTAAAAGGCTAGGGACTCGCTGGTATCTCTCCTTGTGGCTTTTTGTCTCTGGAGTGTCCTCAGTAGGTAGTGTCAGAGTAGCTTGACTCCCACATAGTTATTCAGGACTCTAAAAGTGTGGATCTGCAGATCTAGACTTGGTCACGTACAAAGTGAGCAATGCCACACTTGCACTTCAGTCTTTCCTCAAGTTACAAGATTAATGGCTCAGTCAGACCAGGCTGGCGACAAGAGACCTACCAGATCTTTGTCTTCTTAATAACCCAGGATGGAAATGCCGAGAGAGAAGGGGACTGATCTGAACAATTTTCTTTAGGATGTTGCTTAATTAAGCTATTGTAAATCTTTTGGGGATAACAAGATGGATGGGGATTGATAAACAGACAAACACACCCTTAACAAATTAGTTAGAACTAAAGTAATGTCTTTTTTATTTTGTACAATGTTAGGCACAAATATACATTAGCAAGTTTGATAAAGGAAAGTTTTCCTATAGCAAGTCAGTCTCAAAAACGAATTGGAACGAGAGTCAAGGTGTCCTTTGTATTAGTCAGTCTTCCATCACTATAACAAAGACTTGACCTAAATCGACTTGCTCAAAGAAAAGGTTTTTATTTTGTGTCACAGTTTTGGGAATCTCAGGTTATGATCAAGCAGACCCATTGCTTTTAAACCTCTGATGGAAGTGGGCAGCGCCTCTTCTAGAAGTGCCTCGTATGGGAGGGAGGAGAGAGACTTCTTCCCCCAGTCCCATTGGAGAGTTTGTTTCCAGTGACCTGAAAGATACCATCTCTTACAGGTCTCGACCCTGCCCGACAATAGCTTTGTGGGCAGCAAGCCTTCAACACATGTGCTGTGGAGGAACAGTCAAGATCCAACTACTGTACCCTGATTCTTGATCTCTCTGCTTGCTATGTTGGTATATTGCAGTAACCATCCCGGTCCTATGCAAATATCCTCCTTTCTTCTTTTAAACCATAAAACAGAACTCCCGGACAGGCACATGCAGGGCAATGCACCAGGCAGTTCTACTCAGCCCTGGCTGCTGGCCAGAGCAGGACTTTGTGGAGTTGGCAAAAGCCAATGGCAGGCACCTTTGGGTGCAGTTCTCTTGTTTTATAGACTCAGAAACCAAGGCAGGGAAGGCTGGCATGCTGGTTAGTTAGGAGAAGGGTAAAAATCAAATCTATGTTCTCAATGTGAAACCTAGCTAGCTTTTTCTTCTCTCTTTGGGATCCTGAGAGTTTCGGAAGTGAGAAAGCAAGTTGGCTTTGAAAAAGTGGCTTGGATTTAATCACCCATTGGTTTGCTCCCTGCATCACCCTTGGAAAAGTTATTGCTTTAGGCGATGTCCCAAAACAGTCCACAAGCAATTATTGAGCACTCTTTATTTACCCAGCATTGGGCTAAGCATGGATGCTGTTGAATGTAAAAACCTGGTTTCTACCAAATGGACAGCAAGGGTTCCTGGCTTCAAACGATTTTATGAATCAAACCTCACACAGCAGAACAGCTGACCAAATACTGATCACATGCATGACACCAAATGGTCTAATTTCCATAGAACTCACACCTTAACCAGTACTTTCTAGGAAAGACAAATTATAGTAGTGTGTTTTTACATAGAAAAAAAAAGCATACACATTCATGACGGCCGTGAACATAAGCTATTGGAAAATCTGAGATGTGTGATGGCCATCTAATTAAAAAGATTATTTCCTGCAAACCCAAATGGAATATATTTTCCCTGCTGCTATTTTTTCATCCCCCGTAAAACAAACTCTTGAAGAAATGGGAAATTTGTTATGAAAGGGAGCATGCTCATTTTCCAAACATCCTAGTCAGTCCAAGGACATGAGCAATGACAATCCGGAAAGCATCTCCCCGTACAAGCTGTTCCAATCATACGTGTCCGAGCTCCGTCTATCACCCGGGCCCCAGACGCCTCTCTGGAATCTCACAGCGGGAGGTGGGGGGGGAGGGGGAGATGTCTGGTGAGTCAGAGCTATATATATTAAAATCACCCAGTGGGTCTTCTGCTCTGGCTACCAGACTAATCCATACTCCAGTCTTGTCTCTTGAACATCCTCCATGCCTTTTTCCAGCCAAAGACTCAATGACTCAGTTTCTACCAAGTTCCCCGGAGGGGGTTAGGTGGCAGCCAAAGAAAAGGAACTCACCATTTGGAAATTTTTCTCTTGCATTGAATCTAATTTCCCCTTTCCTTCTTTCCTACTGTCATGTTCTTGTTGGAACCCCTTCGGACCACCCATGGTGTCTGCTCCTTCAGTGGACAGAGTCGTGTTTCCTAATGCTATTTGGCCTGGGAAATGCTTTTAAGTGTTGAAAGTCGTCGTTGTGGAGCTGCTGGAAGGGGCTCCTGGGTATTGGGGTCCTCCTCTTTGATCTGGACACACATTGGATTGGGTCATTGGCTTTTGACTTTTTCTCTCTCTCTCCTTTACTTTCTTTCTCTCCTTCCATCCCTCTGTTTTACCTCTTTCTGCCAGATTTCCACCATCCTTACTCAACTGAGCCAAATGTCACCTCATAGAGTAAGAGAAACACTCAACGTGGCAAAATAGGAAGAACACTTTGAGATTCACAAAAGGTTAACAGTTCCATTTGAATGTCACTGTGAACGGTCATCTAAAGAAGGGAAATTCTCTAACTCATTCATCTTCCCCGCCCCATAGGTATCTTCACTTTCTTTCAATGTTCATTTTGAAATGTCATGTAAATTTTCCAAGTTCTCCTTTGATACCTTACACCAAAAAAGACCTTGTCTCATTATAGGTGAACTGTTTGCTTTAATTTAGTCATATTTTGGGAATTCTAGAAATCAATCTGATGATAGTATTTGTTATTATTGATAAATGCACCAAAACATTCATGGTCTCTAATCATTCTATGAGATAGTAGGATCTCATCACACAGGTAAGAAAACGGAGGTGGAGTGATGTCAAATGACTTGTGAGAGCCTGGAATTCACATTCAGGGGACGGGATGCTATAAAAACAGGAAGTTTGTGAAGGAAGAGGGTTGGTCTTTGGCTTACTGCATTGAATGCACACTGTTTTTCGTTCCCAGATTTGCTCATGTGTACATCATTTGCATCGGTGCCACTGCATCCACATTGGCCCAAGGCATTTATAGGCTGTCGTAGTTATAGGTTGTTAGGATTCTGCTTCTGGGGAAAAAAGGCCAGCCTGGATCTGAGACACCACTGCACAAGGATGCTAAGAGAGGTGCAAGGCCCTAAGGGCCTTTTTAGAATGAATTGTTGCCCATGCTTTGATACCCGCCTGCATGCAGTGGAGACATAAGTACTTCTTCTGTCCCTTTTTGCAGAGGACAATGCCTCCAGATGACAAGAACTCTGTTCCCACCTGCCGTCACATGGGAATCGCCTCAATTCTGCGATGTCCTCGTTCTCCCACACTCCTACGGCTCTGCATCACCCACAGATGTGGAAGGTCAATCTTGGGGGGGGGCTGACCTGCCAGCACCCTCAGCAGCCTCGTGTTCCCTATACACTTCATTGGGAGCTTCCTTTACTCTCCACCTACACTTCATTTCTCCTTTCAAATGCTGACTCTGTAGATTAACCTTAGTCACACGTTCTAGAATATTCTCTCCCGTTGCACCTTCAAATTGCCTCCACCAGTTGCTTTGTCCTATTTTTGAAACTCTGGTTGAACATCGTGTGCTTTCTCAGTCTGTTGGCATGACTTCTGACCTCTTCCACGTCACCTCTTTGGACTCCCTGTCTAATCACTTCTCTAGTTTTTCCTCCAGCCTTGACTGACTGTGGCTGTGCTTCCCAAACATATCCACCGAGAATTTAATTTCTGTTTCATTTCACTTCTAAACTTTCGTTTTCAGGAAGTTCTGTTTCAGAACAGTTGGTAGAGTGCTTGTCTAGCGTGCGTAAAGTCCTGGTTCCAGCCACAATTCCACATAAACCAGGCATAGTGGTGCACACCTGCAATCCCTATGCCCTGAAGGCAGAGAGGCAGGAGAGTCAGAAGTTCAAGGTCATCCTCAGTCACATAGTGGGTTTGATGTTAGCTTAGGATATGTGAAACGCTGCCAAAGAAGAAGAGGAGGAGGAGAGGAAGAGGAGAAGTAGGAGGAAGAGGAAGAAGAAGAGAAGTACTTCTGCTTCATTTATGCTTCATTTTTTACAAATGTTTTCCCTCTTGCAACAATTTAAAGATACCTTTCTGTTGACTGAAAGTAGTTATATTCTCTATTTTGTAATTCAAAAACGGAAGTCTTTGCAGTTCTTTTATCTGTCATTACTGCTAAATTTCCTTATCTGTAAAATGGGCACAATACCACCCGCTCCGTGTGGTTCCTGTAAGGATTAGGAACAGTGGCTGCAAAACATCCAGCTTAGGAGCTGGTTCGTGGGTGGAGCTGTTTAATAAGTAGCTGCTATCATCACCAATGTGGTTACCATTGTGGGAAGATTATACCACAAATTCCCACCAGGGGCAGAGTCAAAGCATTAACAATGAACGAGAAAAAGATGGAACTGGAAAGAAATTTAGAACATCACCTTCCTGGGCTCTCTCTGCCATACATTGGCTTGTGGGACAGGTCACCCATGCATATCTCATTAGGCCCTGTGCATCCTACATTATTGGTATAGTGTCAAGCCAAACTCACTATGAAGCCTTTAGAAAGATATCTAGGTCTTAGCTCCTTCGGGGGTAAGTCTGGGGTACACTTTCCTGCATAGGCGCCCCTCCCTTCAGACCTAGGGTGGATCTCAAAGGTTATTTCCTTCTCTGGGCTGAGTCTTCAGGCTACAAGTCTGTCTTCTGTTTCGGGTTTTCTAAACCAGGTTTCCTGGGGTCGGGAGAGGGTGGATGGGAAGCTGGGCAGGAGCTGCAGATCTTGAAAAGCCCTGGGAGAAGAGAAGAGGACAGAGCTGAGCTCCTCCTCCTGACCTCTTTCTGGAAGCGTGGATTACAGACCAGAGTCAGCTTTGGGGAAACTTCCTGAGAAATGGTGGCTTGCAAGGCCATCAAGTGTCCCACACTAGCGGCAGGTGCCCCAGTCTAAAGATAGCTTAAGAGATACAGGTGGACACAAAAGCCAGGACTCCTGACGAGACAGTTGGATGTGTCCCAAGGGGAAAATAGTTGCTCCCTCTTGGAAGGACAGACTTGTGTCAGGGTGAGCTGGTGGTCATCATCCATTTAGAAAGTTATTGGCGAGGTTGTCTGTATCCTGCTTCCATTTTTTCATATCCTGATGGTCTCTAAGATCCTCAGTTTTGTGTGTGTGTGTGTGTGTGTGTGTGTGTGTGTGTGTGTGTGCGCGCGCGCGCGCGCGCTTAGGGCACTTAGGTGGTGTGTCCCTATGAAGGCCCATGGGTGACACCAGGAATCATCCCAGATTACTCTACCTCCTTATTGTTTTGCTCTGGGGTTTCCAAAGCATTGCCTTTCAAGGCTGGAATTGCAGGTTGCTGCCATTTCCATGTGGCATTTTACTTGGGATATGGAGACCTGAACTCAGATCCATTTGTTTTTGAACTTTAAGCTTTGAGTCAACTTCCCAGCCCCCCCCTATATATATAAAATATATCCTCTGTGTATGTGTGTGTATATGTGTGTGTGTATGTATGTATCAGAGGGCATTGTGTGTCCCTGTGGAGGACCAAGGGTGACTTCAGGAATCATCCTGGATTGCTTCTACCTCCTTGCTTTGCTCTGGGATTTCCCAGACTCTGCCCACCAGCGACAGAAATGCAGGCCACAGGGGAAATGGTGTTTGCATAGGACCTGAGATCTGAATAGGACCTTCTGCTTGCAAGACAGAGTCTTAACCCCTCAGCCATCTCTCCAGCCCCTGCATTCATTGACTTTTTAAATAGTTCCCCTGCTTCTCTGGGTCCCCTGCTTTACCAATGTCAATGCCACCCTTGCTGAAGCCAGCAGATGCCCCACAAGTGGATGCTCTGAAGCCCCTGTCTATGCCATGTCCCCCGACATTGTGTTACTCCTAGGGTCAGGCCTGCCTCCTCAAGGATCTGCACCTCCACGGTCCTGTGGGGTCTTCATCCAGCTTGCTGGTGGACGAGGATAGGCACACCAAGATCGCCAAGTGCCTCCTGGCCCGGGAACCCAAGTTCTCCATGTTCTTTCCCACCAGATCTGCTGGGCAGAGACCGTCTCTCTGAGCCGGGTCCCTCCAGTGCTCGGACACCCTCCCATTCTCATGTCACCACTGTGGTTTCTGGAGCTGGTGTGTGGACAGTGCATTTGTCTCTTAGCTTTTTTCTGGGCCTTTCTCACCCCTCCTCCTCTTCCTCTGATGGTCTGAGTCCTAGGATCACATCTGGCTCATTTTGGTATTTAAAAAAAATTCTGGCTAGAAGTTCCCGCTTCCAGGAAGGCTTTCCCAGCAGCGTGGGAGTCGGGCTGACCAGGGGGCCAGTGGCTGGCCGTCTGCTCTCCTCAGTTCCGGACACTGTTGTCTTTGACTCACCTCTTCTTCCAGTGGAGGTCTGCTTGTCCTGACCAGTCAGAACACATGGAAAGAAAGTCTTGGAAAAACCCCCAGCTCCTAGATAGTAGGAAGATACCACTAGAGGTCAGATACCACTCAGGTGACATTGGCCTGAGATTCCCTTAATGCCAGGCCAGCTGCCTCACCTGTCCAAACCTGGGGCTTCCCAACGGTAACCTACTTCACTTTTGGACAAAGAAAAGGAAATCCCACAACTCCTCCTGCTGCTAGTGGGCTCTCTGAACGACTTCACTTAAGAATTAGTTGTATTTGGGCTGGAGAGATGGCTCAGGGTTAAAACCCTGCCTCGCAAGTAGAAGATCCTGAGTTTGAATAAAAATGTAAAAAAACATGTAAAAAAACACCAGGTGGAAATGGTGGCAGCCTGCACTTCTGGCCCTTGTAAGTGGAGTCTGGGAAATCCCAGAGCAAAGCAAGAAGGAGGTAGAAGCAATCGAGGATGATTCCTGAAGTCACCCTTGGTCCTCCACAGGGACACATAGTGCCCTCTGACACACACATACACACACACACACACACACACACACACACACATACACACAATAAATGAATAGATAAAAAGTTTTAAAAAAGAATTAGTTGTATTTTACATGCATTGTTTAACCTGTAGTCACACGGGACACATGCACACACATGTAAGCCATGAAGATTTCATTAAGCATACTTTCTGTATTTGTGTGTGTGTGTGTGTGTGTGTATAAGAGGGTACTCTAGTGTGTGTGTGTGCCTGTGGAAGTGCCATTGGGAATCATTCTGGATTGCTCTACTTCCTTACTGCTTTGCCCCGGGGATTTCCAGACTCTGCCTTCCAGGGCTAGAGGTGTAGGCCACTGCCATATCCGTCTCATGTTTTCCAAGTGCAATCTGAGGAATCTGAACTCACTCAGTCCTTTTGCTTTCCCATAAATACATTATTGAATGCCTAAATAGCTGATGGAGAAGCTACAGAGGGGGGACAGAAAATTCTAGATCATACAGATATAGGTTCTTCTGAGAGAAACACCTATGAGCATGGATTGAATGTAATATCTTGTTTTCAAAAAAGAGTTGGGACTGGGGGCTCACTTTGTAGTAAAGAAACCTGGCAAGCCCTTCATGGCCAAGGGGGTAGATGACATCACCAGTGATGTCATGCCGGTAGCAGCAGGCCCCTCCCCCCCAGTAAGCTTCATCTGTGTGGTTTTCCTCAAACCCACAACCCCAGGCTACATCATGAGAAAACATCACATCCCACTGAGCAATGCTTTGAAAAATACCTGGCCAGGACTCTTCTTCGAGAGTATCCAGGTCATTAAAACAAGGAAAGACAGAAGAGCTGTCACCGCCAAGAGGAGCCAAGGGAGACTTGGTGACTGTCTGTAACGTGACACTCTGTGTGAGATGGAACAGAAAAAAAAAGACATTTGTAAAATATCTGGAAGGAGTCAAATGAAGTCTGGAGTTGGGTAATTGTGATGTACTGATGATGTTTGCTCATTTTGACAACCCTACAGGGGAAACAGAAGATGATGACATTTGGGGAAATTGGAACTGACTGAGAGGCAGATTCTTAGGGCATCTGAAATGATTCCCAAAGAGTTCGCTTAAGAAGATGAGAGAGCTACACTTCAACATGTCTTTCTGTGTCGAATGTGCTTTTTATACAACCGATGTATAAGTACAATCTCGTCATGTGTGATTCAAAGAAATATCTAAAATGAAACCCAAAATCTCCAGCTTTCTTTCTCTACTCACATTGTCAAAGCCAAACAAAATGTCATTAGGGCCCAGTCCCGAAAACTGTCCCCTATGTGACAGACAGTGCCAATATTAAATATTACAGCTTGAATCTGAAACGCCCAACACAAGCTCATCAATCAATCAATCAATCAATCAATCAATCAATCAATCAATCAATCAGTCAGTCAGAGAGTCAGTCAGTCAGTCTGTCTGTCTGTCTATCTATCCATCCACCTACCTATCTATCTACCTATCTTTATTCTTTCAGCGTATTATGCATCAATACAATGAATTTTCTATACCAGGCTCCCTCCTGTTTTCATGTCTGTGTGTGTATGGCTTTCCGAGTTCCATCTGGGTTGCTTGTACTGACTGGCATGTGCCTGAGAATTGCTGGAGCATGAACCGCGTATTAGTGGGTATACCACTGAGGAAAGCAGCTTCCTTTCCTCCCCCTACCTCCACCCAGCATTGACCTTCAAAAGTCTCTCAGGGAGGTGCGGAGCCTCTTGAGATCTTTCCCCTTCTAGTTGTGAAATGCTGATCAGCCCAAACCTGTGCAGGTGTTTTGGAAGTACTCATAGCTGCGAGTGAGTGCAAGGATCCAACAGCCCTGTCATATCTAGAAGATACCAGTCTGGCTGTATCCTTCCACCTCTTCAGGCTCTTGCAGTCTCGCTGCCCTTTCTTCAGAGACGCTCCCTACAAACTCATGTTTTCGATGCTGTCATCCAAGTGGTAGTATTTTTGCAGGGAGTCTATAGAACCTTTAAGAAGGTGTGACCTAGCTGAAAAAATTAGGTCATTGTAAGGGGTGGGCCGGTCTTCAGAGATATATTACCCCTGCATACTTCATTACTGTCCTGATCTCGCCTTCCTGGTCCACCATGATGCAAAGGAGTTGTGCTACTACTTCCTTCTGCTTGGAGTAGTTCTGCCAAGCCTTTTCCTGCCACGGCGGATTGAAATTCTCTGAAACTATGAGCCAAATAAATCTTTTCTGCCCGGAGTTGTTTCTGTCAGGGATCTGGCCACAGTGAGGCAAAAGTTAATAAATATACTGAGTAGTGACCACTTTGTCTTTATGAAACAGGTATTGCCATGCCTTTCTTACTCATGGAGAAACTGAGTCACATAGAGGGTAAGAAATGTTGGCCAGGATGGGCAGTAACTAGGAACCCACACATTAGTATCTGCTGGGGCTACCTGGACTCACAAGCACTGGCACACCTTTCTAACTGGCTTCTCATTCGTGGACCACACACCACAAAAATACCCTTTGTATTTTCAGTCCCAAGAGCCCACCACCATTTTTTCTTTTTTTCTTTTTTCTATTTCCTGTGTGTGTGTGTATGTGTGTAAGATAGTGTGTGTGTGTGTGTGTAAGATAGTGTGTGTGCCTGTGGAGGCCCAAGGGTGGAGTCAGGAGTCATCCTAGATTATTGTACTTTTTTTTTTGCTTTGCTCTGGAGTTTCCCAGGCTCGACCTTCCAAGGCCTGAAGTACAGGCTGCTACCACTTCTGTGTTTTTATGTAGGTTCTGGGATCTGAATTCAGGTCAGGTTCTTCTGCTTTTGAGGCTTTTTCTGAGCCATTTCTGCGGCCTTGCATTTTTTTTTTTTAACATGTGATGGGGGGGGGGTGAACTCAGGTCATTTACCGTGTGAGGAAAAGCTTTAATCCCTGAGCCATTTCTGGACTCATTTTTTTTTATTTCCACTCATACAAACTTAACAGGTACACCGGTCCTCCCTCTCTTCCAACCCCCTATCCCCCTGTGCTCCCCTCCCCTTCCCCTTAGACTCACGTTTTAAAAATTGTCCTATGCTGGTGGATCTCAACCAAGCGTGACTTTGTCCAGGGGACATTTGGCAAAGTCTGGAGCCATTTGTGGCTGTCACAGCTGGAAGGGGGGATGGTACTTACACCTTGGCATCTGGTGGTAGAGACCAGGGAAGCACAGGGAAGTGCCCCCTCCCCACAACAAAGAATTCCCTACCTTTGAATATCAGTGGTGCCAAGGCTGAAAGTCTTGCCAAACGGTATTCCGTGGCAAAACTAGAAGATTCCCAAGGTCCTTCAGCTCTGACCTGCTGCATGTATGTGGCATTCACGCCTGTTCTTCCTCTCATCTTGGACCCAGCACTTCCCAGCTCTCTCTACTCTGTCTTGTGTCAGTCGCTTCCTGATGGACACTGGTCCCTCAACTCTCTTCACGGAACATAGAACCTCTAAAAACCACGTTCTGTGGCTCTTCTTATGTGGCTCACATCTCGCGCAGGTACCTCATGCTTCTGCAACTGAACCAAGAGACCCTAGGTGGGTAAGAATGACGCACGTGTGTGCGTTCGTGTGTGAGTGTATGTGTGTGTATCAGAAGGCACTGTATGTGCTTAAGAAGGCACAATGGTAGCATCGGGAATCATCCTGGATTGTTCTTTTTGCTTTGCTCTGGGGTTTTCCCGGATCCACTTCCTAAGGCTGGAAGTGCAAGCTGCTGCCATTTCTGCCCAGCAATTTATATATGGGATTTGGCATCTGAACTCAGGTCTTTCCACTTGTGAAGAAGATGCTTAGCCCCTGAGCCATCTCTCCAGCCTATCACCCACTTCTGTATCATCCTCAGGAGCTGGGGTTCTATGCATGTGGCGAGGATCAGAAAACATACTCTTCTTCCTAAGGAAGCACGGTCATTAAGCAGTGTTTTAGCTTTGGTTACTTTGAAAAATCACTCAGAAAAAAAAAAATGTCCCTGCTCCTTCCTAGGCATCCATTGAATTAGAGTCTCTTGGGTAAGTTCCGCATTTCCATGTATTTGAAAACTCCCCTTGGTGATTCTATCATCCTGTCAGGAAAGACAGCCCCCCCCAGGTAAGCCAAGAGTTATGAACATCTGACCCAAATTCTTGTAGCTTTTTTTTTTTTTTTAAGATAAATTCACCTCAAAGAAGGGATCATGCCCAATGTCTGTTTTCTAATCTGGGGCCTCTCACCCTACAAATGTGCCTATGAATTACTCGGGCTCTTTTCTTACCATGCAGATTTGGATTCAGCAGTTGTGAGCGGGGCTAGAGTTCTGTATTTCTCACAGTTTCTGGGAGGCACAGATGTTGCTGGTCCAGGACCTCTTCATGAGCGGCGAGCCGGCTCTGTGGCTAGGGGCTTACATGCTCTTTCCCAAACTTGGGGTCTGATAGCTTAGCTTATTCCTTTACTGCGCACTTAGTTGGCCTTTCAAAACACTTGGCTTGAATATGGATACAAACAAGTGATTTAGGATACAAACAAACAAACAAAACCCCCAAGGAATGAGGCAGAGAAATGTGGAAACCACAGAGCTTGCCCCCTTCCCCCCACTCTCCAGCATTAACAGTCTTGACCAAGTGTCTGTTAGAATGTCAGCTAAGATCCATCAAGGGGGCAATTTCCTCCTGCAGGCTGGGGGACCTCACGCTCTGTTCTCCATCAGTGGGATTTACGCATATGGAACTGTGTGTGGAATTGAGCCCATTACAGTTAACTTCCTATACCTGACATATTTAATACCTAGTTTTCAAATAAATGAAATCCCTGTTTAGTGCTGGCCAGGAGAAATGCAATTGGTTCAGGGATTCCTCCCCCCATAGGCAGTTCTGCCTGTGCGAGAGATGGTTCTGTCAGACTCAGCAGCCTTATGAAGAGTGTGCAGTGATGGGGTCTTCCAAGAATTGGGGGGGGGGGTTTCAGAATAAGAGAACAATGTTCTGTAATAAATGGGCTAATATTAGTTGCTTTTCTCATTGCTATGAGAAAAATAACTGATAAGACCAGCTTAAGGAAGGAGGGATTTATTTTGGCTCACAGTTTCAGAGGATGCAGTCTATCATGGAAGGGAAGGCATGGCATGGAGTATGAGGTGACTAGAACATTATATCTGTAATCAGGAAGGAGAGAGAAAGAGAAATCTATCATCTATGTATGTATGTATGTATCTATCTATGTATCTGTCTGTCTGTCTATCTATCTTTCCATCTATCTCTCCATCTATCAGAATTCTGGTGTCCCTCTACCCACTTTCTCCTTTTTATTCAGAATGTCAGTTCATAGGATAGTGCTGCCCACTTTTAGGACTAATTTTTCCTCCTTGGCGAAACCTTTTTGTAAACAACTCACAGACACGCCTGGAGACGTGTCTCCTAGGGGATTCTAAATCCAGTCAAGTTGACAATGAGGATTCATCTTTACAAGGGGCTTACTAAAAGAAGAATGGCTTTGTGTGCTTAATTATAATCACTCAGCCTTAGAAATATGGCAGAAGGTACTGGATCCAAATGTCTGATTTCGTTATTTGCCATACCAGAAAGACTCAAGGGTGTAAAGTTTGCAAAGTGCATTTGTGAGGTGTATGACTGAGGCCAGGATTCAATATGCCTAACCCCCTCCACTTTTTACTTATGAGCCACTTAGCCAAGTGTCTAGGCAGATACACCTCAGAACTGAAACTTCAGAAATCAGAGCTGTTGGGGGAGAAGAGTGAGACTGGTCCCCACCTCAAGGTCCCATATACAAGGGTTTCCATGCATAGTGTGTCTTGGATAGAGCAGAGATGGAAGTGGGATGTGTGTCAGGAGTAACTAGGAAAAGAGAAAAAAAAAATGAAGCTAAGAGCCGCGTCCTGGTTTCTCTTCTCTTGCTGTGATAAACTACAAAAGCAACCTAAGGGAGCAAGAGTGTACTCTGGCTCACAGTGATGGGTTACGGTCCAGCATTGAGGGCAAACCCGAGCGGCAGGAGCGAGCGTGCCACATCCGCAGTAAAAGCAGCAGGCAGGACCCGATGGACGCCCGCGGTGCTCAGCCGGCTCTCGCCATTTCCATTCAGCCTGAGACCCCAGCCCAGAGAATGGTGCCGCCCACAGTGGGTGGGTCTTCCCACTTTAAAACTTAACCCAATTAAGAAATGCCCCACAGGGATGCTCACTGAATCTAGATTCTAGACTTGACCCCTGAGGCTGGCCATTACAGGAGGGGATAGCGTAAGTGTCCCGGTCTCGGTGGAGAAGTAGTGTGCAGATCTTTTCAAGCCCCCGCACTGCAGCTGGTGACCCAGGAAGGCAGCGGGAACCGGCCCTGCCCTCTCTTGTCTGCGGCACCCAGCGTCTCTGTGTCTTGACTGTCCTCAGCTTCTCAGGGTCACCAAGTGCTGGCACGGCTGGGCTTTGGGTCCTGGAGTCAGCTGGGTAGAGTTGAGGGATGTGTAGGGAGCCATGTGCGTGTGCGAGGGGAATGCACGGTGAAGCGTCCTGTTCTCTGCTTTCTAGTACTTCCTTTTGGCCGTTTGTCTCAATACGCATTACTTAGAAAGAGTAAAGAGAAGAATCTGGAGGGAAAAAAAAATCATTTTTGGGGGGGGGGCGGGGAAATTTCAGCTCAAGTTCAGGGTTCGCCCTATCGGACACTTCCTCTGGTTCCCTCGCCCTTATGTGAAGCTCTGCCCTGGGGTAATCACTGGATGTTGGCACTGAATTTGAGCTGGCCCCTCCCTGTCCCCTCTGTGGTTGGAGCCATTGCAGCTGCTGCTGACAGGACGGTAGAGTGGTCACAGCGCTTCCCCGTGTCCCTGCCCCTTCCTTGCCAACGGATAGCAAACAGCCCCCTGAATTATGAATTGTTTATAATATTACATAAGTACCTTGGATCCTTGGCTGGACCCAAATGTTGATCTCTGCAGGGATCTTTCTTTTTTTTTTTTCTTCCTTCCTTTCTTTCTTTTTGGACTTTTTAAAAAAAGTGTTAAGAGTTCGTGTTTTTAATACAGCCAAGTTCAGGGAAGCCCACCAACGATCCACAGACCGGAACTCAGACTTAATTCATGCTAGGCCTGGGGCTGCTGTGGAGAGTTGATTCTGGTGGTTGAGGGACAGGCTGCAAACAAAACAAAACAAAACAAAACCAACCCTAAAGGAATCATGAGCCCTGAGGGGTGGTTGGGAGGGTGAGGTAGTCTGAGGCAGGAGATGCAGGAGGCTGCTGCACATGTGGAGTGGGAAGTCTTCCAGGGAGAGTCTGACCATTGCCTTCACCATGGTGGGTAAGTGGGGCCCGGAGATGCATCCTGAGGGCTGGAAGTGTCCCAGGGTGGGCACTCTGGGCCTGGAGCCCCTCCCCTAATACAGCCAGCAGTGATTTGCTTCCTGGCATATCAGAATGGAATGTGTCCTTGGTCTTCTTGATAAAGGTCAGAGGTCAAGATCACCATGTGATCCTCCTCCCGACTGTGCAAACCCTGAGGTACTGGGGTCGGAGAGTCCCCCACACAATAGTTTTGCCTGTTTCCACTCGCACCAAGAAAAACAGATGCCACCAGTCTCGATTATCACCTGTGTTATCACCTCCATCTCTCTACCTGCCAGAAAGGAAGGAAGTAGTATTTACTGAATGTCCTCCGTGGTCAGGAACTTGGCAGGACTTTGGCCCATTTTCAATCTCTGGAGTGGGTGGAATTATTCCCATTTTATAAGTAAAGAAATTGCTTATGATTACACAACGAGTAAGTGGCTGAGATAAGGCAGATATTCAGTTTGATTCCTAACGACGCTCTTATATTCAAACATTCCATTTATCCATCCATCCATCCATCCATCCATCCATCCATCCATCCATCCATCCCCCCTGCAACGCTATGGATTCTACGAACTCTTCCTAGATCACAGAATACAGCATTATCTTCGTTTGGAGAGCCCAGACCACCTCAGAGCTGTAAGGGGAAACTGATGTCACACACAACCTTTCTAGGTCTTAAAAAAAAAATCAGTTAACAGCCCTTTCAAACTCCAGCGGTTCCTCCATCCGCAGTGACCAGGATGGACAGCAGGTGGCGCCCGAGTCAGGCCGAAGGCTGAGTTTCCCGGGGCCTGAATTCGAAGCTGAGAGCTGGTGGAACTACAGTGGGTTATGGTCACCGCCGGGGAGAGGAGTGACTTCGCATCTGTCGGGTGACAGTTGGGTGGGAGCCTCTGTGAGTGTGCACCTCTCATGGAAGGTGGGGGGCAGATCACCTGCGGCTGGATAGCTGCCTCTTAATCTCTTGGGTCAACACACCAGCTCATGAATATGGTCTCCAAGGCGAGCCTTCTTGGACCCCTGGGGTCTAGGACCCTGGGATCCTGTGGTCTCCCACTGAGCCTACATGCTTGATTTATGCGCATAAAACCTTTCAGTAGAGACAGGGGCACGCCAGAACAATGATAAGTTCATATGGGAAAAGGATGATTTTTTTTTTAGTGGTGGTGATGGTGAAATTCAGTTTCTTCCTGCCCTCACCTCCGATAACCAGGGCCATCTCGGCCTTTCCAAGGCTACTAGGTAATTTCAGGCCTCCTGTTTGTCATCAGAAACTATGATATATTTCCGCACTCCCATGACATTTTCCAAACACGTCCTCCCAGCTACCAGAGGGACAGGACTGTGTTGCTATCAGTTCTAGGGTTGACTTCGGATGCGTAGATAGTCAGGACATACATCACCTCTCCCCAGGACCCCCTGGAAGTCAGCCACTTGCTTTCTGAACTCTGAGCCCCTACCTTGGCCTTCCTCTCCTTCCTTTCCATTTTTATACCCTGGGTTCCAGACCCGACCTTCTAACCCTCTCTAGAAGAGATCGTCTTCATTCAAAAGATTATTAATAACTTTCTGGGAAATGCTGGAAGGAAAGGGACAACATGTATGAAAATGTTCATTAAAAGTAAATCACCACCTGTGTTCTTCCTGGCCAAAGTCACCCGGCTACCTTTCATTTATATACCGATGTATGCATGGTTAAAATGAGATACTGTCCTGTTTAGATCGGGCCTCATCATAGGCTGAGGAAGAACTCGGTTTCATAAACAAAGCTGGCAAAGCACAGAATTTCAGTCCCTCTGCACATCCTTTCTTCCACAGTTAAGTGAAAGCAGCCTGCATCTGACTCTCTCTCTATTTTCCTCCTTTTTTCTTTATTAAATTTATTTTTAACAGCACCTTCAAAAAAAAAAATAAACACACCCCTCCATGCCACTCCTATGCCAGGTGCAGCCAGGGGCAAATTTTTACAGCTGAATTACATGACCTGAAAAATATAGAGTATATAATGAGGACATTGAGAGACTCCCCTGTCCAGCGCCCAGCCAGTGCTGGTGTAATAACATTCGTGGAGAGAGCCATCGCCCCAGTAGCAACAGGTCGGGCTGGAGCCCTTACTCAGCAGGGGGAATTATATATATCTTGGAACTCTTTCCTGAACCTAAACATTAATGCTAAGAAAGGGATAGCAGTGTGAGGGGCCATCGCCAGCCAGCTGAGCTTGCACACGGCTGTGCGTGTGAGTTTCCCACCCAGGACTGCGGGGAGCATTCCAGATTTAACCCCGCCTAGGGTCAGCCACATTAGAAGTCATTTGTGCTGGAGTGGTGTGGACTCTGCTGTGCGGTGGAGTTTGATTCTGTTATCCAAGGATCCGTGGGAGGTGTTAAAAGTTGTGGGTCCAGAGTCGTGAACCTTACTAGAGTAAAGGACTCACAGGGAGGCTCAGCGCCCACATAAGTGGATGCTCTGGGGGATGGGAGGGAGGAAGTGGTAGGCACCAGAAGAGATAGATGGAGAGAGGGGGGGGTGAGAGGGAAAGGGGAAGTTGGGAGAGTGCAATGGGGGACGAAAGGGGAGGGAAGGGGGAAGGGAGAAGAGGGAGGTACTTATTGAGCTTGTATGATTAGGCAAAAATAAAATGTGAAAAAAAAGGTGTGGATTCAGCCCACTGTAAATAGTTTACTGTACACTATGCCGGAATGCAGTAATGTGGGGCTTAGACCAGAGAGCCTGCATCCTTGCTGTTTGCAGCCAGAAGATGGGGGCGGCGAGGAAGGCTGTGGACCTGCAGGGATCATAGCAACAGAGCTGGTTCTAGAAGGGTTATTCCTCAGCAAAGCTTTTTGTGGGTAAAATTGCATAGCATGAAATGACCACTCGACATATCAGTAAATGTTAATATTAATTCCTAGTATGTTGAAAAATAATGAATAAGAAATATAATAATGAATAATGTAGAGGAAATCAAGTCATTTAAAAGCGAACGACTCTGCTATTTAGCATACTCATAAGCCTGATAACCTCCCCAAATCTCAGTTACCAGGTCAACACCCCCACTCTTCTTGTTTCAGTCCCTGGTGACGACTGGCTGCCCTGTGGTTTGCCCGCTCTGCATGTCATACAAATGGAATCATGTCTAATATAGGTAAGAGATCGGTTTTCTTCACAGATGTCTTCACAAATGTTTCCTGGAGAAATCACCATCAAGGAACAGAATGTTACTAGCACCCGCTAACCCCTCTCATGCTAACAACTCTTTAGACCTGGTCCTCAAAGAAAGACATCTTTTGACTTTTGTGTTCTGGATAACTTTTACTTGTTTTCCCACCACTGTGTGCTCTTTATTCATTCCCAGAGAATATCGTTTTCTGTTTTGCTACTATCGACCACTGCCTGTTCAACCGCTGATGGTCCTTAAGTTGGACATACAAGCTCAACAAACCAGTTAAGTGGATTTTTCACAATATCAGGGACATGGGTGTATTGGAGAGACAGGGCCTGATTGATAGGATAATTGGTGATCTGGGAGAGGTGTTTGCTTTGAATTCAGCCTTATCTAGGACTATCAGCCTAGGTAGTGTGTTCCAGCTCATGACCAAACCTGGTCACTGGGAAGAGATGGTGCATGGAGTCTGTTGTCTTACTGATCTGTGATCAGACCCAAGAGAGAGACACAAGGTCCTTTGCAGTTTGGATGAGCACATTCTTAAATTGTTCCTCTTTTTAGTCAATTTCAGATCAGTCGTTATTTCCCCATGCACAGAGGGAATAGTATCTCTTCCGGTGACATTGTCTTCTTTGCTTACATTTGCCACATAGCCAAAGTAGACATTTTCTCTCATTAGATCCTATTATCATTGTGCATGTATGTGGGGTAGATACATGCATGTTCACATATATGTAGGTGCACATTGTCCACATGTGCATGTATGTGTAGAGGCTCTAAGTTAATACTAGGAATCAGTCTTCCATTGGTTTTACATCTTACCCTTTTTTGTTATAGAAAACACAGATCATTTATCATATACATTTATGAATCAGCACAAATCAATTTCAGGCATTGAGTACGTGCCATGCAAACTTTCTACCAAAAAAAAAAAAAAAACCAGTGTTATCTAGCAGGTAATAGCATAAAGACTTACGCTTTCACTTTTAGAACCATACAAAGGGCTAGATAAAAAGAAATACTGGAGGGGCTGGAGAGGTGGCTCAGGGGTTAAGCCTCTGCCTTGCAGGCGGAAGGTCCTGAGTTCGGATCCTAGACCCCACGTATAGATGCCGGGCGGAAGCGGGGGCGGCCTGCGTTTCTGGTCCTGGTAGGGCGGAGCCTGTGAATCCCGGGGCAGAGTAAACAAGGAGGAGATGGAGGCGTCCATGGTGGTTCCTGAATTCATCTGCGGTTCTATACACACACACACATGCATACACACGCATACACACACACACACGCATACACGCACAATCGAATAAATAATAAATAATAATAAAACATTTAAAAAAAAGAAATACTGGATAAGTAACACAACTGTATCCTGTCGCAGTTTTAAATTGTCTTAGAGTTGAATACAAGCACTCAATTTTTAAGCATCTGTTTTATTTTTAAAACATTCTGCTTTACTTCTCTTATTCCACTATGACAGTCTTAAAATAATGTACAATACCGGCTTTGAGGGAACATGACATAGAAATTTTTTCATAAGTGGAATTTTGAAAATATCCTTTATCTGCTTGAACACAGACAATACGATTGTGTCCTGCTCCGCAGCCTGGGTGGCTGGTATGACATGGCTTAGGTTAGCCATGAATTTGTAGCAATCCCAACCTTCTCAGTGCTGGGGTTACAGACCTGTACCCCCGTGCCTGACTTATTTTAATATCTTTTAATGCCAGTTTCACACATTTTGTCCTTTTCGATCTTACAGATGAGGGTTAGTTGGGTTCAACAGTTTGCTCTGGATTCTCAGTCTTTGCCTTCTGAAGCTAGAATCACAGGCACCTATCATATAGTGCCTACCTAACACTTTTGTGTAGGATCTAGGCTCCGAACGCCAATCCTTATCCTTGTACTGCAAGCGCTTCAATAGCTGAACCATCTCCCCACCTCTAAGCCAGACAGTTTTACCTGTAGGTTCTGCCTGGGTCAGCCTTCCTTCTAGCTGCTTTGCAAGTACAAGACCCAGCAACACCAACGCAGCAGACTCGTAATGTGGTTAGATCAGGGACACCCTGGCCTTCTCATTTCCGGCTTCTGTGCTAATGCAGACTGCGTGGGGACATTCGTAAAGTGCACACACATCAGTGAGCCTCTCCTGGGGATTTCCATTGTTGTTGGGGGAGGGGGTTAAATGCTTTGAATGGAGTGCTCTCACGCTTGACTTCCCCCAACACTGGATGCTGGTAAGTGTCCAGTGCATCGGTAGAAAAATGGGTGATGGGATGGAGAAGGAAGGGCCACTTTACCCAAAGTCATTTTTCTGGCTGTTTTGTCTGCTCTGCTCTTCCGTAGGGTCAACTCAAAACTCTTTCCTTGGGAATCCTATCGCAACCTCCCTTAACCCCCATCGCCTCCCTCCTTCACACCCACAGTCTGACTGTCCCTGCCACTCATGGGGCCTTGAGGGTAGTTCTGGAATTGCCTGGTCTTTTCTGCTACAGTCTCCCTACCCATAAATCATAGCCCCTTAAGCTGTGGGAGGAAGGGGCGAGTGAGTGTGTGGTCTAGGCGTTCTGCACCAACCTCAGCTCTTGCATCGGCAAGGGCAGCAGCGCTGTCTCGGGACCTGCGGTTCTTAGTAACAATGATGTGAAGGGTTTTGCGCTCGAGTTTTCTCCCTTTTGACTTTTTTTTTTTTTTTTTAATAAAGACAGTGTCTCGCTTTGTAGCCCAGGCTGGGCTTGAACTTGTGATCTTCTCGCCTCAATTTCTTGACACTGCGATTAGAGGTGTTCTTTATCATGCTTGACTTGATTAAAAAAATACTGTGCGTAAGTGCACGTGTATGTGTGGAGGCCAGAGGTTGACGGTGGGTAGCTTCCTCGATTGTTTTCAATCTTTTTATTGATTTACTTGTATTTATGTGTGTGTGTGTGCGCGCGCGTGCGTGCGTGCGTGCATGCGTGAGAGAGCGAGAGAGCGAGAGAGAGACAGAGAGAGATAGGTCTGCCATGGTGCATGAGTAGGAGTCAGAGGACTTCTTTCCTTCCACCATGTGGGCTTCCAGGAATTGAACTCAGGTTGCCAGGTTTGCATGCATGTGCCTTACCCAGTGAGCTATCTTGTTGACGCACCATGTTATTTTTTAAGACAAGATCTTTCATTGACCCAAAACTTGATGATTCTACTAGACTAGTGGGTCAGTGAGAGCCCCAGGGATCCTCTTGTCTCTGTTCCCTGGAGCTGGGATTTTAAGCATGCACCAGTGTGCTGTTTATTTTTTTCTTCTTTCTAACTGGTTCTGTAGGGGAATTGAACTCAGGTCCTCATGCGTGCACAGCAAGCGTCGATGCATTCTTTATCAGACCTTTTTTATGTATGAAATTCTGAAGATGCTGAAAGGCAGAAATGATACATAAACTTGAGAGGACCATCAGTTCTTTTTGATGGATTGTGGGTGCCTGGAAGCCTGGAGGCTAGGCGGGGAAGAATGCTGAGATCAATTAGTAATGTCTGCTGTGGCCGCGGAGTAGCAAGGGGTAGCGAGTGGGCCCCAGATTTGCCATGCTTGATCTCATCCAACTGCTTCATCTTACGGTGGAAGAGACTGAGGGGCCGAGAGGGGAAGTGACTCTATCCAAGGAAAATCAATTTCCTAAAAGGACTGCATGCTCGGGGCGATGAGCTAACACGTTGGCACCGTTCACATGTGGCAGTGTTGAGTATGGTCTCCATAACGCTGTCTTCCGTTTCCCTTTGAGGTGGCGGAGTTTGACATGGGAAGACATTAGGGAAAGGCATGACTCAGCCCTTGTGAAGCCGCTAAAAAGCATATTAGGCCATCCACAGCTTTTTCTGATTTGGGGTTTTCTTGCAGTAGTTTAACATCTTTTTTCCCTGTTTAATATAAACAGACTCTTCCCCTCCCATCCCCCTTGGAGGGAGCCAAGTCCCCCAGTGTAGCTGTTAAAGACGGGCGGCTTTTTATGACTTCACGACTGAAAGAACTGAGAAAAGCAATTGGATGTCAGAAGGATTCGTGCCACTGGTGATGAGATCCATCCCTAAGGCTTTAGCTGGGACGCTGCATTTTTGGTTCTTCGAAATTGGCCATGCCTTGTCACGTTGCTTTGAGTCTCCCGAGCTTTAACTTCATTCTGAATTATGTTCGCCTTAGTTGTTTAAGCGTCCCTAGCTCTCAGTAGGCGGCGAATTCCCTTGGGACCATGACTTATTACACTGACCCTGAACGCTGTCCATTCAGCGGCTCACCCTTTCACAGATGCCTGTCTGCCAAGTGCCTACATTACAGCAAGGATTGCCTGGGTGTGATGGGCCACACAGATTTGACAATTAAAATGCTCACAGAGCAATGATCCAGCCAAATGAAACTTTTATTCATCCAGCTTGAGTTTTTTTTTATAAGGTGGCAAATGCCACTTCTAAGGGTTCTGGTTAAAAGTAAGAGGTGACCAGATAGCGACATTGGAGAACAAACTCGCCAGCTTCAAAGTCCTATTGATTCCAGGATGGCACGATAACTCAGCGGGTCAGGCACTTGCTGATAAGCCTGGAGAACTCAGCTCAATCCTTGGAAGCCCACACGGTGGAAGGAGACAACTGACTTCTGACCTCTGCCCATGTGCCATGCACGTTCTCACTTTCTCTCTCTCTCTCTCTCTCTCTCTCTCTCTCTCTCTCTCTCTCTCTCTCATAGTGGAAGGAAACAACTCACTTCTGCCTTTACCTGTGTGCCATGGCATGCATTCTCTCTCTCTTTCTCTTTGGAAAAAGAATACTGATTTCTGACCTCCATGTGTCATGGCATACACGTAATACATGTATTCTCTCTCTCTCTCTCTTTCATAGTGGAAGGAAATAATTGACTTCTGATCTTTACTTGTGTGCGATGGCATGCATTTTTTCTCTCTCTCCCTCTCTCTCGTCCCTCCGCTCCCCTCTCTCTCAGTGGAAGAAGAATACTGACTTTTCTCCACCTGTGAGCCACGGCGTGCATGCATGTACCTTCTCTTCCTCCTTCCTTCATCTCTCTCTCTCAAAATAAACAATATGAAATATTTTTAAAAGTCCTATCACTTCCCTCCTTTTGGGCTTGTTTATCTTTTTACATATGTTATGTGAACATTTTCATATATGTATGTGTATAGGTATATACAAAAGCAGAGAGCCAAAGTATCATGGATTCTCTCCACCGCTCTCTATTTCTCATGTTTCTTCCCTGTTGTGTCACTCATCTGGATTGCTTGGTAATGAAGTGCTGATATCCCAGCACATCATTCATATATTCATAGATGCAACATGGGGAATTTAAGAAGATATTCAAAAAAGATCATCTGACAACTTACAGTCTTCGATAGAATCAAATATATAGCTTTCTAATGTCTCGATTTTGTTTTTTACTTTTAAATGTCCAGACGACGTCTACACGACTGTGATTGTTGGTACGTTTCTTTTTCTCTTTTAACATGCAGCAAGAAGTCTTGTGTGTTGGTTTGTTTTTTAGATGAGAACTCAGGGTGGTCTTGAACTCAATATGTATCCAAGATGACCTTGAACTGCTGCTCCTCATGTCTCCATCTCTCAAATGCTGGGCTTACGCTGTGCTACCTCCCTGGGTTCGGTGCAGGGGATCCAGCCAGTGACCAAAAGCAAGAAAACTGCCAGCTGATCTACATTGCACTAGAGGTATTTAGGAGACAGAGCCAGGGGAGCTGCAGAACACTCCACGACAGCTTCACACTGTCCTCTGAGCCCCAGCTTCCCTGCAATGTTGGGGATCCCTCACACTTCTCAGCATGTCATCTCCCAGACGCAGGCATTTTTCTCCTGTCGAAAGCCCCACAGGCAGGGTGATGTTGGAGCAAACTCTACCACGCGACCCTGATGCCATTTAACCTCCTTGGACAGTCTTCTTGCACTAGAGCTGGTCGTTCCTTAGCTTCAGCAAGATACCTACCCTTCCGTGGTTTGAACGGGACGCTAGGAAACCTGGCGTCATACAGACACAAACTTTCAAAGCAGGTCTGAGGAGGAAAGTACATCAGTCTCTGAGATACCTGGAGGTCTGCGTGTTACCTGCCTACTCACCGCCCTCTGTCTGCACGTGGCGCTCTGTGTGCCTCTCACAAGGCAGGTCCAAACGTCAGATGGCCGCCACCGTATTGACTGGGGACAAAGCCACAGAGTGGATATCACTTGGCAGGGGACACAATCTAGAGGTCCGGGACTCAGATTTTAAGACAACAGTGAAGCCTTCATTCAATACTTGGTCCAAAAATGAGACTCACACCTGGCAGTTTGAGGTGGGGCAGTCTGCTGGTGTGTCCAGGACAGACCAACAGTCGGAGTTATTTACGGTGGAGTGAAGAAGTAGTCTTCCTCAGCTCTACAACACATTCTAACTATGGCTACCATGGTCAGCACTGGGGACACTTCCTATGTCACAAAGAAGCAAGGAGGGTGACAGTGATGGAGAAACCAAGTGTTCATTACCTCTGCTTTGGGTGCTGGAGATACAGTGGTGGGACCAGATAAGCCCAGGCTTGAGAGGTTTCTGTGAGCAAACAGGAAGGATTTGCAGAGCAATTTGACTTCCATGACTGAGGGAACACAGTGCAGGCGGATCTAGCGCAGTCTGGGAAAGTTTCCAGAGAAGCCCACAGCTGGATGGAGCCCAAGAGGAACAGAAACCAGCCAAGTAGAAAGGGGACAGAGGACATGGTTGTTCTGACCTGCCAGGGCATGACCCAGATGTAGTTGGAGCCGGGTACAGGTGTCGGGGAGGGGGGGTGCTGGACTGGGAGAGGATGCTCTGAGCCACAAACTGAACCCTCTATGCTGCGCCCCTGAGCTACCGGGAAGTCTGAGCATTGCAAGTGGGGAGAGTCATAATTGGATTTACATTTTGGCAAGGTTATTCTGGCCAAAAGTGTCAGGAGAGGGGAAAGGAAGGTTGAGAGCAAAAGTGAGGCTGTCTTAGAGGTTGGCAGAGACCCAGGCAGGCCTGAAAGAAGTGTAGGCAAAGATGAGAGAGGGAGCACAGCAGACTTACCTTGTCTCGCCCTCCCACACTCCAGAAGGTTAAGGCCACCTCTAGCAAGGCGACGCCTCCTGGAACCGACAGCCTCAGATAGTTCAGCGATGCCCTATGAAGGCTAAGGCCATACCCATTCCACGCTCCCAGGACAACCCTGCACTTCAGGTTTATATGTGCAACGTGCCCAGGGCCGTATGTAATTTTCACAGGGCAGAAATGTATGGCATGCTTTTAAGAAGGTTTTTATAAAATGATTAAGAAGGGCTGGATCAGCGCTGCTCGGTGTAGCTTGCTTGTTTGAAATGCACGAGGACCTGGGTTCTAGCCTTAGCACCACAAACAGCAATGAACATTTCAGAGTGTATTCTCTGGGGAGAATGAGGTGCCGCAAAGCTAATGGGAGAAATAAAGCTTAGGTTCCAGTCGCTGGGATATGGGCTCCCAGAAAGGCTCCAACTTTCGTAGAGGAATACTCTCTCTCTTTCTCTTTTTTTCTCAAAGAGCCTAACGTGAAGACCTATGAGAAGGTGAGAGAGCGTGTGTGGGTAGCCCCAATGGAGAGCTCAGACCTAGGACACGTTGCTATGCACGAGGGTGCGGGGAGGTGGGGAGGGGGGGGAGACTTGCTGGATGAAAGCTGGCCATAGCAGAACCAGCAACCAGCAACTCTTACTGACAAGCATGGTGGTCTCCGCAGGAAAGGCAGAATGGTATAGAATGGTGTATTTCAGCACTCTCTCTTTCACACACACACACACACACACACACACACACACACACACACACAAATACCTTTTTTAAATGTAAAGAGCAAGGAGAAAATGTCTACTTGAACATCTGGCTTATTCCTTAAATAGCTCATTCCAAGAAAGAAATATATTCTGCTTGCCCTAATTTATGTTTCTACCTTTTTCTTCCAATAGGCCTGCAGGAGGAAGAAGGGAGGGGGGGCCCAGACCTCGCAGGGATTCGGCAATGGCCTTGGTATGCTGCTGCCTACACAGCAGTATTTAACCCAATTACAGGATAATAAGGGCTCAGACAAATTGTCTGCAAACAGATATGTCTATGTGTAAACGCTTGCATTTGGAACGTGTGTCTGGAGCCAAAGAATAGGGGAGAGCTTATCCAGGAAGGGGCTGAGCGCACATCCCCCCACCCTGTTCTGTATGTGCACATACTAGAAGTTCAAGACAGAAGAGGTTCCCGGTACGCGCTGCATGGCCCACCTGAAGTGAGGCCACTTGAACATTTCAGCACCAGGTTGTGAAACGTTTTCTGTCTGGGGTCTATACCCACCCATTGCACACTGAGGGACTCTTCCTGGTTGGTCCATCTGATTCTCAAGCACACTGCTATTCCCAAAGGCTGCCTAGTCACCCTCCCCCCACTCCTTACCAGAGACGGAGGACAGACCTCCTAGAGCGATACCCACTGTAAACCATCCCTAAAGCTGGGATGGGCCAGGAGCGAGGGCATCAGGGGGTCAACTGCAAAGGAACAGAGTCTTGTATGCATCAGGGCAGTGCCATACCATCAAGCCTTACGCAAAAAGCTCTCCAGATCAGGGTCCTTGGGGGGGGCAGGAAAGAACACAGCCGCAGACATTCTTCTTGGAGGATGCAATTTGAAAAGAAACTGGAAGTCACTTTCCTATTTTCCCATACAGTTTACATTCAGAGGAATTTTTTTTTTAAATGGGAGTTGCATGTTAGACACACTCAAAGCACTTCTCTCTCTTCACTTTGATACGGGGATGCACACGCGCGCAGTGCACTGGCAGAGCAAGATTGGGGGCAGTGCTGTGCTTGTGCTTGCATGTGTGTGCACATCCGGGCGAGTAGCGTCCCTTTTCCCCAGCACAACGACGACCTGCTGATAATCTGGGTACAGCACTTGTGGATCCCTCCATTCATCTGCCATGAATGCCTTGTTCGGTTTCAGTTTTCTTCACTGAGACATGCTCACTGCATCTTACAAACTGTTTCTTTCAGGCAGAGCATTGGCTGGTGTCTAGAGGGTGGCTGAAACTGCCCGCCTGCTGGCCGTGTTCAATGGTTCAGATTCCCACGCAGAGGTGAACCAGCCACAGCAGCCCTCAGGTGCCATGAAAAGAGGGCGTTTTCACAAGGTGTTACCCATCCAGCCAGGTCTCTTACCTGCTTCTACCACCTGTTAGGAGTATTTTAAATAGATTTTAGGGTTTACAGTTGTTAAGTGCGGGCCGGCAGGATGAGGGAGCTCGGGCAGCCATGCTTGGCTTTCATCTGGCCTCAGGATATCCCGTCTCGGGTGTCTATGGCATCCTGCTTCAGTTGGTGTGGATTTTAACTCTTGCTCTCAAAACTAGACTTTCAAGAGGCGTCAGCTGTCCTCAACCTCCTCTCAGAAGCCAAAGCATTTGAGGAGGTGAAGTGCAGGAGCGGGTGAGAAAAGGAGATGCTGCTTTGAAAAAAAAAAAAAAAAAAAAAAAAAAAAAGAAGCAAAATAAAACTCCTTCACACAGCATTCCAGGCTAGCTGTCTTTTTAAAACACTCGCTTATGCTGTGCATGAAACCAGGCAAGTCTCTTCTGGTCACATGGTGGCACATGTTGCAACTTCCTGAACCAGAGCTTTGTGGAAGAAGGAAAAGAGCTGTATCCCAATGGCCAAATCCGTAAGAGGAGGAGAAAGAAGTAGTAGGGAAGACAAGAGGGATGGATGTTGGAAGGGGGGAAGACGGACAGAAAGGGAGTGGTGGAGAAGGGAGATTGGGGAAGGAAGGCAGAGGAGGGACAAGCCTCCAATGCCAAGGTACCAGGAGGTTCACCTGGGGAAGTGCAAGAACCCCAAGGTGGTGCTGACCACGTGCCCGAGGGTCTCCATCCTTGCATTGCTTCCCTGCCACTGCCTCCGCAGTAGGCCTCAGCATTCTTCTCTGTGATCACTCACGAAAGCATCAAGTTAAGACATTCTGGGAATAGGAAAAGAATCTGGTGTGAAATGTGTGTTTGGGGATGGAAGGCATTAGAAGAATGCCTGTGTCTGGACCGTTCTGTTGTTTTCGTCCCGTTTTCTCTTCAAATTAACGAATGAGTCACGGTTGTCCGTAGGCCTGTAACATGCCTCTGGGAGGGAGGCAGGAGGGGTGGGGCACTCTTAGGACTTTTTGTTCTCTTCTTCTTCTTCTTCTTCTTCTTCTTCTTCTTCTTCTTCTTCTTCTTCTTCTTCTTCTTCTTCTTCTTCTTCTTCTTCTTCTTCTTCCTCCTCTTCCTCCTATTCTTCCTCCTCTTCCTCCTCCTCCTCCCACCCTCCTTCTCTCCCACCTTCGTCCTCCTCTTCCCGCATCCTCCTCCTCCTCCTCCTCTTCCTCCTTCTCTTCTTCCTCTTCCTCCTCCTCCCACCCTCCTTCTTTCCCACCTTCCTCCTCCTCTTCCCCCATCCTCCTCCTCCTCTCCCACCCTCTTCCTCTTCTCCCACCCTCCTCCTCTTCCTCCTCCTTCTTCTTCAGATCTGTCTCTGAAGAAAGGGTCTCCCCTGTGAACAAGCAGCTAACCTGACCCCCTTTCCCCTCTGTCATCTGAGCTCCAGGACTCGGCTGCCCATCTCAGGTCAGACCTGGCTAAGTGGCAGGGTATTTAGGTTGGTTCCTTTGTATGCACAGAATTGGAGGGCATCCCCCCACCCTCCCTGTACCTCCTGCTGGAGCCCTAGCTTCTAGCTACCCCTTTGTGCCTGTCTTTGGCAAGTCCCCCAAACCAGGTAGCACTCCTTTGGGATGAGTAGAAATAGTTCAACCGTTAGAAGGTTAGGCAGTGATTTGCCTGTCTCTAAAAAGTGCAGAAGAGGGCTGCAGAGGTGCTGTGAGGAAAGCATGCGCTCCGCGAGCACGAGGGACCTGAGTTTGCTCTCCTGCATCCACATGAGAAGCTAAGCGTAATGGTGGGCTCTGCAATTCACCTGGGGGAAGCAGAGACGAGAGGACCTCTGAGGCTTGCAGACCCCCCAGCCTAACCAAAGCAGTGCGCTCCAGACTAGTGAGAGACCCTGACTTATAAAACAAGGTGGACAGCACCGAAGGACAATAGATACCTAAGGTTGGCCTCTGACCTAAACACACACACACACACACACACACACACACACACACAGAGACACAGGTGTGCTCTCATATACTTGGTCTCACACATGCAACCAAACAGATGAATGAATGAATAAATAGTGTAGAACTCCCCCATCTTTGATAGGGGTCCTTCCTCATGATCCCTTCCCTCTGCACCTCAGTGGTCTGCTGCATGTCCAGGGTCCCCTGTCCAGATCCTCCCTGTCCCACATGTCATAGAGCCACTAGGGGCTTCACTAGGAGTCCACGTTTTGTTATCTCTGGAGGGATTCCATCTTGTCCTCTGCCAAATGACTGCATGTCATTGTCAAGAATTACCCCGAAGGAAGAAGAGGGTGGACGACAAGGCCTGGACCTCTTAATTGAACATTCCACATAGGACAGCCCAATGGAGTTCAGGATTCTGCACCGTGTCTGCCCTCAGACGGTGAAGTGACATTCTGGCTTTGCCCTCACCCCTATACAGTGCCAGGCTTCTGAAATCGATTAACGTCTCTAGGGATCAAAAGAAGATGTATGTATACATGGATGGGTGTGCGCGTATATGTGTGTGTGTGTGTGTGTGTGTGTGTGTGTGTGTGTGTGTGTGGTGGGTGCACACATGTCACAGAACACATATGGAGGTGCAGGATATCCTTTCAGGTATTGTTTCTACCTTTCCTCCTTTTTTGCAATGGGGTCTTTTCTCTATTGCTGTGTGAGCCAGGCTGGGCCTCAAGCTTCTGCAGATTCTCTGTGTCCACTTTCTCTAGATCTGCTGGGATTATAGCCCCTTAGGGAATTGTGTCTGGCTTTTATGTGCACTATGAACTCTGGTCCTTGTGCTTGCATGATAAGTGCTTTACCTGCTGAATCATTTCCACAATCCACCAAGACTTCTTTTACAAAGCACCTACTGTGTCCAGAGATAAGCAGCAGAACCCTACAGTTGGCTGTCATAAAGTGTGCTGAGACTTCCAGCGGTTAGTTAATAAGCACCAAGGGACGGAGAGAGAGAGAGAAAGAGAGAGAGAGAGAGAACTCATCCATCTTGATCACCTCCTGGGCCCTAGAACTACCTTCCCAAATTCCAAACTCTGTTTTCCTCTTCTAGAAGACAAAAACTGGCAGCGTTCAGAACTTGCGGCCTGGAGAGCCCTGGCCTGTAGGCTCCAAATTAAGAGAACGGTGGTAGCTTGAGCCCCCAGCAACATGCAGAGTTAGGAGGAGACCTGCTGGGCCCGAGCGTTCGTGGAGAGAAGGCTGGAGAACCAGCCAGTCCTGCTTACATTCCTCTCTCTCTTCCTGGCTTGGCCAATACCTAAAACGCTTGAATCAGTTGTGCCAAAATTAGGAGAGAACCGTTATGCCTTATTACCACATGGTCACACAGCAACAACTATGTAAATAATTAAGCATGTATTGGATGAGCTTTGCTTAAGTCTCATTGAATGGCTGCACCAAAAGTCTCTCTCTATATATGTATTCTGTCTTTATGGGTTCTTGCTGGTGGAGTATGGTCATTTGCTCAAAATAAATTGAGGGAACACTGTTTATGCATGCCAGTTCTGAAGCCAGGAGAGAAAAGCTGATGTTTATGCAGGATGTGATTATAAAATAATGACCATGTTTCTTCAGCAAACAGTGGAGGACTCCACAGACATTCCACTGGAAAGCGCCATCCTCGGCCAGCGAAGCTGCCGGCTCTCCAGTACCCCATGGCATCTCTTTTGGAACGGCCTCCAGTCCATTTGTGTGGGCCACATGGAAAGAAAAACAAACCACTCCATCTCGCTTCGTTATTGACCAAAAAATTCTATTACCCAGTTTGATTACTCACCTAATTCACTGGAATTGGCTTCAGATGGCTTTCAGATCGACCCGTAAAGAAGAACGAGCCGAGCCGTCTTTGAAAGACGTTTCTAAGAAAGCTGCATAGGTTCTGAAAACGATCCTAGCCGTGTTGACTCAAGGCAGAGCTGCTGGGTGATGTCGCTGTGGTGTGGAGCCTTGCAAGATGGGAAAGCTCCCAGGGGTATCCAAAGCAAAGTCACAAAAGCACTCTACCACTTTGCTTTGAAAGCAGAAGGACCTGAATTTGGGTCCCAGATCCCATGTAAAAATGCTGGGTGGAAGTAGCAGAAGTCTACATACAATTCAGGTGTTGGAAGCGGAGCCTAAGAAACTCTACAATAAAGTAATAAGGTGGGGCTGGAGAGGTGGCTCAGGGGTTAAGCCTCCGCCTTGCAGGCAGAAGGTCCTGAGTTCGGATCCCAGATCCCATGTATAGACGCCAGGCGGAAGCGGGGCGGCCTGCACTTCTGGTCCTGGTAGGGCGGAGCCTGTGAATCCCGGGGCAGAAGGAGGTGGAGGCGGCCATGGTGGTTCACGAATTCGTCCGTGGTTCTACACACACACACACACACAGAGACACACACACACACACACACAGACACACACGCGCGCACATACACACGCATATGCACACAGTTGAATAAATGATGATAATAATAAAAAAAAATTTAAAGTAATAAGGTGGTAGAGCAATCCAGGATGATTCCCAGTGCTACCTTTGCATCTCTACAGGGACACATACTCAAATAAATACCCTCTTCTGTACACCCATACACATGCACACACACACCTCCAAAACAAAGCACTCTGCCCATTACCAGGTACTTCTCTTTGGAGATTCAAGACAATGGGGAGGGTTTCAATGATTGTCCAGCTTTAAGGGACGGGTTAGAAGCCCAGAGGGATGTCCTGAGTCCTACTCACACACCAGCAAGCCAGCAGCAGAGTTGGCAGTTGAGATCATGGCTTTACACACCCAGAGCACTGTGCTACCTTTTCTAGATACCCCACCCACCAGGGGTACTGGAGAGCCGGCAGCTTCGCTGGCCGAGGATGGCGCTTTCCAGTGGAATGTCTGTGGAGTCCTCCGCTGTTTGCTGAAGAAACAGTGAGCAGGCTGGGCGGTACAGAGGGAAGGAATCTTGTTAAGGAAGTAGCAGAAGGTGAGGTCAAGCTGGCTAGTTGGCTGGATCCTGAGATGCTGTGATGCTCCATGAAGAATCTCAGTGTGGAGACTGAGCATGGCCACTGACCAGGGCCACTGCTACCATGTGGCTCGTTCTGTTGGACTTCAAACCCTGAAGAATGTCCCAGTAGACATCTTCTAGGCCACTTATTTCTGGCCCTCCTGAATTTGGGGGTCTGATCCCCACATGAAGAATGGAAGTCAGCTATGATCAGTACAAGGGGCCTCTGCAGTTGGGAGCTCTACTCCTCTGGGGAAGTGTTTGTTTCTTTTATGGAGCCAACCTGACTGGTCTTCAACATGACACCACACTGTTCGGTGATGAAGCCGAGTACTTACTCTGCAATTTCCATTGTTCCGGCTTGTTTTTGAGTGATTCATCCTGGGGAGACTCTCCCATCCATCCCGGATGTGGAGGACAACCACGGACCAAAGACAGGAAGGGGAGTGTAACTCAGTGGGTAGAGGGCTTTTGAGCCTGCGTAAAGTCCTGGGCATGATTCCCGGCATCACATTAAAAATTAAAAAGCTGGCCATGGCGGCCCATGTCTGTAACCTCATTACTTGGGAAGTGAAAGCAAAAGGTTCAGAAGTTCAAGGTCATGCTCAGCTATATAGGAAGGATGAGGTCCTGGCACAAAAGATGAAGAAGAAGAAAGAGGAGGAGGAAGAGGAGAGGAAGAACAGGGAGAAAGGGGGTAGGAGAGGGAGGGAAGGAGGGACAGGGAAGGAAAAGGAAAAGAAAGAAAGAAAGAAGGAAGGAAGGAAGAAAAGGAGGAAGGAAAAATCCCACTTAAGTCAGGTTTAACGAAGCCATGATTTTTGGGGGGTGCTTGCATAAACATGGGACGTCTTCGGGCAAGTATCTCGTCGAAAGCTCATCCAACATGAGTGACAGCTTAGAAAAGCTGTATCTCTGGAGTCAGTTCCCTGTGCAACTTACGGGCAGCTACACTACTGAGTCTCTTCTTCCCCAACAATAATTTACTGCTTATGTAGCCCCAAGGAGTGTTTCCTGTGAGTTTCATGTACCTTGCTAGTCTTCCTTCTCCACACCACAGTTCTCTTGTCTCTGGGGTTGGCCTTCTAAGAAAATGTATAAACTCTCAAGTAGTCCGCAAGAAACTCTCTTTCATGCCAGCCAAGTAGATTCTCTTGCTTGCAACTAAGTTCCTGGTTGACCCGTCTTTGAACTGGACTGACAATGTGCTCTCGGTTTTATATATTTTATTCATTCTCTGCCATGTGTCAGGTTTGTGTTTTGGTGGTATCTTAATGTGACAACAATTATACCTACTAGGCGTGTCAACAAAGCTCGGAGAGGTTAAGCAACAACAAAGGCCACACAACTAGATTTGGCAAGATTTTTACTTTTCCATTACTATTCTACAGACAAAAGTTCTGGACAATGGATAGCTTGATGAAGAACAAGAGAATGAGTGCTTTTCTAGAAAGAGGAGGCCTGGCCTGCTATTCTGGGACATTCTGAAAACCCCTGGATGCATGATCTTACGAAGAACTTGTGCAGACACTGGAGCAAGGGCGTAGGTTTTAGGGAGGAAGGGGCAAATCCTCTTGCGGGCACAGCACAGTGGGGAAGGGGTCTCAAGTAAGAAGCTTCAGTCTCCTCTGGGTTCAAGAGAGCTTTTTCTTTCAACATCCTTTTGAGGGGGATATTATAGCTCGTGCTTGTTGTTTGTTGGAGTTGGAGGAAGTGGTGTTTTGTCTGGAGGAAATGGCCCCAGGTCTACTGACATCACCTAATTAGACACTATATTTTCTTTAATTTTTAAATCATACCAAATATAGTGATTTTATGATATTTTTATACTTTAATACCCAATCCCACCTCACTCTTTTTTCATTACAACCCTTCTTATACCCTTCCAGTCTCTCTCTTATTTTCATGTCTTTTTGCACATGAGATCCACTGAGTTTCATCTGGATTGCCTTTGACGGCGTGTGTGTGAATCATGTATCAGTGGGTATATCATCGAGGTAAGCAATCCCCCAGTCAGCATTAACCTTCATCAGTCTCTCAGGAAGGTGTGGGGTCTCTTGAGATCTTTCCTTTTCCATGGTGAAATGTTGGTAAGGCAAATCCCGTGTTGGTCTTGTGGAAATACACATAGCTGCAGTGAATTCATGGAAGCAACAGCTCTGTCACCTCCAGACATTATCTTCTGGATCCTTCCAGACTCTTACAATCTTGTGATCCTCTCTTCTGAAATGATACCATGTTTTTCTTAAATTTCTGACTGAGGCAAGTGTTCGAAAAGTTCCAAGGACAGTTCTGCATAAGGACTATCTGGAGAGACAACGGGTCTAGTTAACACAGCTGTGATAGTGGCCTCTTATCCTCTGTAGCCTTTGTCTTTTCAGGTCTCTGGGAGGGCCCATCCCCCTGAGTAAGGTGTGGGGGAAGAACAAGTTTCTTGTCTATGTGGTTCTGTGAAGGTATCAGAAGACTGATTTGGGACCAAAGTCTCTGGGAACGGGTATGTGAACCTTGTCTCTCTCTGTGCCTTGTTACCAATACTTGAGCTAGATCTCCAGGGGAAAGGATCCATGGTGAAAACTACAAGCTCAGGTTGGAGAGATGGATCAGAGGTTAAGACCCTGCCTCAAAAGCAGAAGGTCCTGAGATCTGGTCCCATGTAAAAACACCAGGCAGAAAAGGCAGCAGCCTGCAGTTCTGGTCCTAGTGGGAAGAGGCCTGGGGAATCCCAGAGCTAAGTGAAAAGGAGGTAGAAGCAATCCAGGATGATTCCCAAAATCATCCTTGGTCTTCTGTAGGCGCACGCGCACACACACACACACACACCACACACACACACACACACGCACAAAACCTACAAGCTCCTCATTATGTTGCAGTGAGAACAGAAACCAGGGTTAAAAGAAAATATTACTAGGGGCTGGAGAGGTGGCTCAGGGGTTAAGCCTCTGCCTTGCAGGTGGAAGGTCCTGAGTTCAGATCCTAGACCCCACGTATAGACGCTGGGCAGAAGCAGGGGCGGCCTGCGTTTCTGGTCCTGGAGGGCGGAGCCTGTGAATCCCATGGCAGAGTAAACAAGGAGGTGGAGGTGGTCCATGGTGGTTCCCAAATTCGCCATGGTTCTACACACACACACACACACACACACACACACACACACACACACATACATGCGCACACAGCACAATTGAATAAATAAATAAAAATTAAAAAAAAAAGAAAACATCACAGTTAAAATAGTGAGACCAGGAATAAGAGAGATGACATACAAAGAGCTCGCTTTTGGGCATGAGACAGTCAAACAGACCTAAGAAAAGACAGACAGACTTTGGGGAAACAAGGTGTATTAATCAGGGTTCTCTAGAGCCATAGAATCAACAGAATGAATTATAAAAATGGAATTTATTGAGTTGTCTTATAAGAAATGGCTGAGGTATTCCAACAATGGCTGCCAGGAGCTGCTCAGTCCAGTAGTCCAGTGGGTAACTGCTGAAGGCTGGAGGCTGGAGAGTCTTTAGTCACATTGAAGATTTGGAGGATTGGAGGGCTGGGAGAGTCAAAGAAGCAGAGAAGCTCGGTGGCAGGAGGGAAGGGAGTTTTCTAGCACAGCTTCAAAGAGTCTTTTTCAAACGCTTCCGGTTTACCATTCCTTTCATCTGGTCCATTACTTTGAAGTTCCAATCAGATCTGGTCTTTATATTGTAAATGTATGACTCAGATAATCTCTTCAGGTGGTCTGACAATTGATCCAGTTAAATGCCGGGTGTGGTCAAGTTGACAACCAGGATTAACTATCACACAAAACCAGTATTGAATTGACCCTTAACTTTGATATTGGGCTCCAAGAAGGAGCTCGAGCTTTGGAATCAGACTGGGTGTGATGCCTCTTAAGACCAACCTGGCCCTGTACCTGAGGGATCATCTTCTTTATCTTGAGAAGATGGTGTTTGGGTTCATGTCACAGGTGGCTGGGAGAACAAGGAAGTGAAATATTCAAGGAACGTAGAGCTACTTTGTCGGGGTGTAAAAGTTGACTGATCATTGAGATTGTTATTTGAACAAGTGTCAACAAAGGAATGTATATGTAATAATCTCTTCCTATTATCTTGTGTGCGTGTGTGTGTGTGTGTGTGTGTGTGTGTGTGTGTGTGTTCACATGTGTGCTATGGTGCACGTATCAGAGGATAACCTCAGATGTTGTTCCTCACATTCCACCTTGTTTAAGGCAGAACCTCCCGTTCACTGCTGCGTACGCCGGGCTAGCTGGATGCTTCACGTCTCCACTTCCCAGGTGATCTCAGTGCACTGGGTGCTGCTCTATCCAGTTTTACACGTCTTCTCAGGATCTACTATGGTCTGCATGTTTGCACAGTGAGTGTTTGATCCCCCGAAGGACCCCAATACCTAGGACCTTTAATTTCATCTAGGGCTTTCTAAGATTCGCAAGGTACCCATATTTTTCTCCTAGTTTAACTTGCATTGGTCTGTGATCATTCCACCAACATTTACTGAGCGCCTGCCAAATGCTGGGCGCCCAGTCAAAAGCTGAAAACACAGTGGGCTGCCATGTATGGTTACGCAGGTCGTCCACTGTGTAATTTCAAGTGATGAATGATACAAATGCCCCAGACACTCTAGAATTGTGGAGTAGACAACCTGCCTTCCATCCTTCCTCTCCACTCATATCTTCCGGTCATTATACAACTAAAAACCCAGATGTGGGTAATATGAGGAAAAGCAAAGGATCTTGGAGCACAGGATGATTGGGGTGGGATAGAGAATGGGCGACAAGGCGTTGTGGGAGCAGAGAGTCCTTCTTAAGAAGTCATGGCGTAAGCGAGGTGACAGGGAAAACAGGGAAGAGGCTACATCTGAGAGCTGACAGGGATGGAGAGGAAGGAGCAGGTGGAGACTGGGAGTGCGTTCAGAGTGTGAGAAAAGACCCAGGTCAGAGCTGGGCTGCATCCTTTTGTGCAAGCCTTATCCTCTACTTTACCCAAGTGTCTGGACACTTTGAGGCAGCTGTAAGGACTGGTCAAAGAGGTGGGGCTAGAGGAAGAAACTGGGGGGACTCAAGCCCCAGCTGCGCAGCCCAAGCACAGAGGATGCCTGATCCCAGGGTGGGCGGAGCCATGCCTTCCTGGGGGACCTGCTGTGAGCCCCGCCCCAGCTGAAAACTCAGTGTGTGAAACCTGCCGAAAGGCGCCTCTGGAATCTTGCCTGAGGGGCCCTGGGAAGATGAATCAAGCCCAGGCCACAGAAGCACTAAATCAGTGTCACCCCGGAAATGTACCTGTCAAATAACAGCCTTCTTCTAGTCCATGAAGCCACACCCATCACTGTGCAAACCTCTTCAGCCTGGACCAAAGCCCATGAGTCACCCACTTCTCCCAGCTTCCAAATCTACTTCCGCTGCAGAGGACTCACCTGGTGGAGCAGGGGCTCTGGGACAAAGATGGAGGAATGACTCCTCCCTAACAGGATTGACGGCAGGCGCAGCCCTGGGCTCAGGCAGACAAGTCACCCCCACCCAAAATGCATCTTACCACTGGGCAAGGCTGTGTGCACCAAGGCTGGAGCTGGGCACCAGGCGAGGGACTGGCAGCACAGAGAGCCCTGTGGACAGTGTTTAAAGATGTCACCGTCTGGCCTCCTGGGAAAACAAAGCACAAGTATTATGAGCTCAGCCTCCAACAGAAGTGTAGTGCGATACAGAGTTCCATCAAATGAGTCTAAAGCAGGCTATTTTTTTTTTTTTTTGCATAATTTCCCGTTCTTCTTTTTATCCATTTGTGTAAGTGAAAGACCAGAGATGGGTTGGATAGTGTGTTGGTCCTGGAGATCTCTTACCAGAGGGTCAGAGGATCACCACCTCCAAGAACTCTTACACTAACATGTGGGGTCCCACAGCCTGTCTCTGCCTGAGGTCGAGACTTCACTTGTCATCTGCCTGTGATCTATTTCATCAGAAGGTCTTTTTGTTTTCTGCCTCGCAAATAACCAGCATACCCCTGAGTAGAACTTCAGCTGCCCAGCAGGAAGGCAGGAGACGTGTGAGATACACTGTCAGGGGTGTGCTATGTCAGAAACACAGATGACATACTTATATCATGCTCCTCAGTAGAGGACTTGCCTCTATGTGAAACCCTGGGTTTTATCTTTTGTGTGTGTGTGTGTGTGTGTGTGTGTGTGTGTGTGTGTGTGTGTATGAGAGAGAGAGAGAGAGAAAGGGAGAGAGACACTGAGGGTATCCAACCCAAGGGCTTTTGGAGGGTACAGAGCCAGTTTAAAGCAAGGCCTAGGGGGAGAAGAGGAAGGAAGAGGAGAGGGGAGAGGAGGAGAGGAGAGAGAAGACACGAGACAGAGCTGCCTGTGTCCAAATGTGTGGCAATTTAAATGTTGTGTTCTGCAGAGGGGACAGTGCAGAGCTGAACCCAGGAACATTTGGGAGTTTGTTGACTGTTGACCTCGTGGCACATGCACCATATAGTCTGATGCGGGGCTGGTGGGTGGTGCCAGAGGTCTTTCACGTGGCCCCACTGAAGGTGTTATATCCTTCTTCCGTCTGGTGGGACCCGGAAATCTATAGGCCTGGTTATGTTGAGACAGCTTTGATATGCCATGCGGCTGACGTTAGGGAGTTCATAGATGGTAACTGTTTATGTTGTGAATGAGTTTTGTCCCTGCCCTACGGTTTGTGCTGGACAGCTGCTGGTGTCTGGGTGCAGAAGCAAGAAGGGGATGCCCTGCACTTGCGCTGGCATAGCTGCTTAGTGGTAGAGGCCACTCAGGCCAAGGCCCTGCTGTACCCTGGGGAGGAACCTAGAGTGGCACCGGCCAACTCCCCACGGATATTTAGCCAGCCCCACGGAGGGTCCTGGAAGGAATCATCGAGAGAAGGGCTTCCCGTTCTAGAGGGAAAACAGCAGCAATGAATGTAAGTAATCTCTGAGCTGGGCCCGGTCGGTTGCTCACTGGACCTTATCTCCTCCCCCGTGAAAGGGACATGATGGTGATTCCCACCGTGCAGGTGACAGAATGGGGACAGAGTGGTTCAAGCAGCGAGCCCAGGGCCAGCGAGGGAGAGTCAGGATGCCTGCAGGCAGCCCAGCATCCGACCGCTGCATCACACTCCCTCATCGGCGAGGACCCCGGGAGAAACACTGTGCCCTCAGGGAAGCGTACATCCTCCGCTACCAGGACACCTCTGAGGAGATGGTGACAGAAGAGTCCAGAGAACTGGGTCGAGGGAATGGCTGGTTGAACAAACTGAATGCTCTTGGAGGCAGACAGGAGCGGGTGTGGATGCGGGCCAGGGCGCTTCCTGAAGGTGATCCCAGGCACGAGTTCTGAGATGCCCCTGGAATGCTAGAACCACATCTCCCACTGCGCTGTTCTAGCTCTTCTCTCAGTAACCTGGATGCAGCCAGGGATAAGTGAAGGCACCAAGACTCCATCTTCCGAGTTAGGTGGGGGCATGTGCTTTCGAGAGGAGGGACAAGGCTGAAGAGCAGTTTGCAGAAGATGAATGCCACCCCTCCCCCAAAAAGTAGAGGTAGTATCTAGTACAGATGGGGGAACAAGTGGGGTACAGGTAGATTGAACTGAGCACAGGAGCCGTATTCTGTGGTCGCCCGTCCCAGTCCTAGACTCTCTGGAGCCTGGGCTTCAAATCCTATAAGACCCCAGGCTGAGTCAGCGGAGTCCAGAGACAGCTCAGCCTTCAGACCGTTTCCTGTGACTGGATCCCTCTGGTATGACACTAGCAGTGAACCTGTGGGCAGGGCTGAGCCCCAAGGCAAGAGTCGCAAGAGTCAGCCCAGTTGCCTTAGCTCCTATGGGCACTGTGACTTTGTGAACTCCTGGGAGTCTCCTGAGAAATCCCCCTCCAAAGCCTGGGCACTGCCCTCTGCGTTAACAGGAAGTTGTTTCTGAGTTCCCAAGCCCAGGTCCCACAAGCATAGCGCTGAGAGCAGGCAGAAGGTTCTCCTGAGGTCACAGGGTAAGAGAGCGTCCTAGACCTGGCTGGCATCCATGGGCTCCGTGAGGCCAGGTGGGAGGGCAGGTCAGCCCCCCTTGCTGCTCTGATAAACGTCCACAACTCTGCAGCTCAGCTCGTTCATTGTTTCGCCGTCCTGAAGGCACGGCATTGAGTATGGGGAAGGCTCAGCCCATGAATGCTCACATCGTGGGCACAAGGACACACATTTTGATGCCCCATATATATAGATATGCCAGGCATGGAGGTGTGTGCTTGTAATCCTAGTGGTAGGGAGGTGGAGACAGGAGTGCTCTGGCCAGCTATTTTACCCTACTTGGTGAGTTCCAGGCCAACGGGAGACCCTATCTCATAAAACAAAGAGCCCATTGCAGTTACTCTTTCTGCTGCTGCGAGACACCACTCAGGTTCAAGGAACTTAAGGAGGGAAAAGGGAGACTTATTTGGCACATAGTTCTAGCAGGGAGACAGTCCATGATGGTGGAAAAGGCATGGAAGGCAACAGAAGCTGGAAGCAGCTTAAGTCACTGCAGACATCATGGAAGCTGAGAGAGAGAGCAAGCTGCATGTCACAAGAGCGGAATTCTAGTGGAAGAAGGGCGGGACTAACCAACCTCAAGGCCCGCCCCCTATGACATGCTTTCCTCCAGCAAGGCTCCATCTCCTAAAGCCCTTCCCAGCTTCAACTAAGGATTCAAACGTAAGAGTCTATAGGGGACAACTTACATTCACATCATGACACAGCCTGAGGAATGACACCTGAGGTTGACCTCTCATGCAAGCACACACTCACACGTGCACATGACACACACACACACACACACACACACACACACACACACACACGCAGCACCATGGACTTTGCTCAGGTCTCCTAGAGAAACCACTCGGCTGGGCACTTTCCTAGAGTCTCTGGGGAATCCACGCCTCCAAGGTCACTCCTTTGCTCCGTGTCACCTTGGAGGCTCTCAGTCCTTGAGTATCTGCTGCCTCATCCTGGGTTCCCCCCCTCAGTCACACGGCACTGAGATGGTGGTCCGCTGGAATCTCTCTGCTTCTCTCAGGCCATATTCATCTGCCCGCAGCGCACTGAGCCCACGGCTTCATGAACTCGCGTGAGGAGAGTGGGCTCTGAGTCTCTGGAAACCTTTCTTGAATACGTTCCCTGATCTTAGTCACACTTGTGACTTCTGGCCCCGGGCAGTGGGGCACATTCACACTGCGAAGGCTTCTCCTCCTGTCCTGAGAGTGGCTCCCTCCTTTCCACAACAGCCCATGGTGCAGCTCAGTTTCCTGGAAGAAGGTTCCCATCAGCGACAGGAGCGTTTGATTCCATTGATAAATATGCCAGCTGGTGTCTGTGCCCAAAACACAGCTCTTGCTTCCAGAGGAAGAGGAGAGAGCTTGCTCAGGAGCCAAAGATGAATGGCTATCGTCTGGAACACAGGTTTAGGTTACCCCCAAATATCGCATCCCAACATCATGGCAGTTTCATGAAGGTGTGTGTGTGTGTGTGTGTGTGTGTGTGTGTGCACGTGCCTGTGGAGTCCCACGAGTGATTTGCTAGGAAGTATTAGCTCTCTCTCTCCATGAGGAGGGCAGAGAGGCAAGGGTGCAGAGGTCTACTGGGAAAGGGCTGGTATTTTACCCCAGGGTGGGAGGTGGGGTGGCAGCATCGACAACCCTCAGAGGAGGCCCTGAGCCTGCGGATGTTCTCCAGACCCCCCAACTCTCTTTTTTTTTATATATAATACATTTTTTATTATTATTTCAGCTCATACAAACTTAATAGGTACACCAGTTCCCTCCCTCCCTCCTCCTCCCTCCCGAACTCCCTGCTCCCCCTCCCCTCACCCCTCCCGCCCCATCCCCCCCGTGCCCCCCCCAATCCCCAGAGAGTCCTTTCTTGTGCATGCCTGACTCTCCTCTGGGCCCTACTCTCTGATGACGTACAAGGACCCAGTGGCATTTCCCTGAACCCCTTCCTGTGTTCCCATTAAGCATAGGAACACTACTGTGGCTGTCAATCCCTTGCCTCCAAGGATCTTGGTGCCTTTAGCAGATGCTAGACTTTGTGAGGTCAATAGTGTGTTGGACATTGCGCCAGGCATACAACGTCCAATTATGATTGCTTCGGCCCTAACTTGTGTGGAGTATCTTGCAAATCATTGCTCCTCGCATCCTTTTGCTCTCACACTCTTACCGCCCCCTCTTCCGCAAATGTCCCTGAGCTTCAAGATGGGGAGAGATTAGTCTGGCCTAGTTTTAGGTGGTTGATATAGAGTCTCTGAAGTTCTGGATTGTGGTTCATTGATTTTCTTTTGCAGTTTTGTTGCTCCTGTAATGCCCTTCACTCCATCGTGATGGGCACTGTATGTCACCCCTTGGCCAGAGACAGAAAGCTGTTAAACTGGAGTCTTATTATAAGAGCACATTCAAGGGTAGATGTAATACTTATACCCAAAATTGGAATCGCAGGGTCATATGGCATTAGGCAATGGGACAGACCCTCCCAACTCTCAAAGTCCTCTTTTGGAGACCACCATAGTCTTGTTAAATCCCGTTTGACACCTCACTTCTCCAGGTTCTAAATGAAAACAAATCCAGTTCCTCTCCTGGCTTCCCACCTTCAACATACCGTTCAGAATCTTCAATTCCCCAGATCCTCCCTTCTGTTATGAGTAGCTCAGGCTTTCTCAGGAGGCAGGCATCTGGTGTCTCCAACGATAAATACTGTGTGCCCCCCAAATCCTTTAGCAGTCCCTTCATCCAGGAATCCTTCCCTGGTTTCCCCAGCTGCGCCTGGGTACTGTGTTATTTATTCCCTGTCACCTGCAGAATCAATGGCTCTGAAACCATCGGCAGGTTCCTTCACAGGAGAGCAGTGAGACTTTGCCCCTTACGGTTCAGAAAGCCTGTCTATCCCTTATAACTCCTCAAATAGCTCAGAGGAGGCTGGGCATTTGGAGGTGCGACCCACGCGTCAGCCCGGTTACTGGTAAGACATCGCAAGGGATTCTGGGAAGGAGGGCTCCCAGGTGTGCTTCCTGTTCCCAGTAAGACAGGTCCCTGGGGAGGGAGTTACTTAACCAAGATCCCTCCTCTTCAGACTGGCCTGCCTCGATCATTGCTCCAGCGGCTGAATTCTGCATGCAGTAGGCATGCGTAGTAGGAGTTCCAACCCAGAGCCCACAGGTACCTACAGGTGGCCCAACGGCGGTCAGGGGCTGCTCCTTACTGTTTCTCCCATTTGTCTCCCAACGGCCCAAGCGCCTCCCAGTGTCGGGATCCTCGGCTGTGGTTTACACTCTGTCAGCTGACCCACGCGCCCTCCTCCGAGTCCCAGTGTGACAGCTGCCCTTTCAAGTCTGCAAAGGCACTGACCCAGATGCGCTCCCAGCTTATGCTTCCCAGACCTGCGGTTGCCGGGTTACCCTGCGGCTTCCTGAAGGTCAACCCCGGATAACGACGTTTTCTCAAGTGTAATCCAATCCCCCAGCTGGGGGGCTCAGAAGGAGGAGGCGGGAGGCGCAGATCCCACCAGGGCTCTGGCTCCTGTTGCAGTGGATTGACACTGGGGAGGACCCCCATTGGAAAGGGACTCCTCTCCTTTCCCTCCTGTGCCTCCATGCAGCTCTTTATCGGCCATCTGGACTTGAGAGAGGCCACCTGGGAGTAGTTTCCATGCATGGGGGGTTCCTATTTTTCCAGAAGGGAGTATAGAAGGGGCAGCTCTTTCTGGTATCCCCCCAAAGGAAGGTGGGCTTTAGCTCACAAACTCCACTCCATGGCAGTATCCTTGGCTGTGACTGTCAAACCTTGGGTAGACAAGGGCTGCAGGGTTGTAACAACAGGAAAACATGTACATCTGGACCCCAGGGACCCAAGACTCTTAGGCCCTGTCCAAGCTCCTGGATGTGGCTTATAGCCTTCTTCCTCTCCCTCCTCTCCTCTCCCCTCCCTTTTCTTTCTCCCTCCCCTCCCCTGCCCTCCTTTCCCCTCTCTTCCTCTCCCTTCCCTTTCCCTCACTTTCTCCTCCTTTCCCCTCTCCTTCCTTCCCCTCCCTTTCTCTCCCCTCCCCTCCCTTTCCCCTCTTTTCCCCCTCTCCTTCCGTCCTTTCCCCCTCCCTTTTTCCCTCCCCTCCCTTCCCCCTTCTCTTCTTCCTTTCCCCTCCTCTCCCCCTCTCCTTCCCTCCCTTCTCCCTCCCCTTGCTTCCCTTCCCCCTCCTCTCCCCTTCCTTTTTATTATTCATTGACACTTTCATACTTAAATACAATGAATCTATGTTTCACTCCTTATTACCCATTCCCTTCCCCACTCCTGCAGGACTTTACACTTTCTCCTTTCCTGCCGGTCTTCCTCTTACTTTCGAGTATTCTTTTTTCCACGTGCGACCCGCCGGGTTTCATCTGGGATGTCTGTACTAGTAACTACCTGAGTAAATTGCTTCTTGGGTTTTGGACCCGTCAGTGGGCAAATCATTGAGTAAGGAAGCCCCCATGCTCTTGTTTGGCATTAGCCTCTGTAGTCTCTCAGAATGGCATAGTTAGTGTTTCTACAGATCTTCTCTCGCCCACGGTGAAATGTTGATTGGCCAGCGATTGTGCAGATCTAGAGGAGGGAGACATCCTGCAGTGAGTTCTGGGGTGCCACAGTCCTGTCATGACCAGAGAGTATTGTTGGCAGCACCCTTCCCACCCATACATTCTTACCACCCCTTCTTCCACCATAGTCCCTGAGCCTTGGGAGGGGGTGGTGTGGGGGAGGACAAGGGGGGCTGATTTTGGTGGGTTGAGTGTCACGGCCTCTTATTCTCAGAACTTTGTAGCCCCTCCCTTGTCTAATGGCTCTTTTTCTCACCCCTCCCCCCCAAGGCTGTGCTCCGCGTGCTCCCAGCCCAGCTCCAGGCTGAGAACAGATGGCCCCGCCCGGGACATGGCTTCTGGAAATCTCCACTTCCTTCTGCTGCGGGGTTCACAGCCACGTTCGGGTTTGGCTGTAAAGTCTCTGGAGCTTCTCGTTCCATTTTTCCTCAAAGGAGCTGTGATGCCTGCAAAGTTTCAGAGAGGCCACCTGGGCACAGGTCGCGTCCCAGAGAGGTCGCCTCCTTTGCACCCCAGCTCTGAAGCCGGCTGCCGCTCACAGAGCGAGGGGGTCCGGCAGCTGAGGCCCGGGGCGGGCTGCTGCCCGGGCTCATTGGCATCCCCGCAACCACCAAGCAAGTGTTTTTCAAATCCCCTTAAGTACTTTCAAGGTTTCAAAACCCAGACGGCAGACCAGCCACTCAGAAGACCTCAGGAGGGAAGGAAATGAGATCCCTATCAGCTGCTACTTCCACGCATCCAGCCGGGAGTCGATTTCCCCACCAGTCCGGGAGTCGATTTCCCCACCAGTCCAGGAGTTGATTTCCCCACCAGTCGGAACACAGTTCAGCTGTGGGGGTTGCACTGGTCAGCTTCCTGGAATGCTATGGGATACAATCCATTTTTGAGACTCGGGACAACTTTAACCCATCTCTTCCCCCATCCCCCTGTGGTGCCTGGTCACTCTGTGACTTCAAGAGTTCTGGCCTCAAAGTCTCTGGCTCCAAGGACCTAAGGGCGTGGGGACGCAGTGGTTCTCTTGCTGAGGCCTTCTTCCTTTCCTGACCCTGGTCAGGTAGCTCCTTGGTCCCTGCAACTGTTGTCAGCCTTATTAAGAGTCAGGGCTGGTGAGATGGTTTACAGGTTAAAGCCTTTGCCTTGGAAGCAAAAGGACCTGAATTCAGATCTCCAGATACCAAGTAAAAAAATGTCAGGTGGACATGACAGTAGCCTGAGAATCCCCAGAGCAAATCAATAAGGAGGGAGAGGTATCCAGATTCTTATGGTTACACTTGGGCTTCCACAGGTACACACACACACACACACACACACACACACACACACACACACGTCAGAACCTGGACTGTGAGGACCCAAACAAGCCAGGTTCAGCCACCTGGCTTAAAAAGTCAATTAAACTAACACATAATAGTGACAGGCAGAAAAAGGAGATTTATTTAGCCTGGCCACATTGGGAAGTGGCACTCCAAAGTCCAAAGCCCTAGCATCAGATTTAGCTTTGAAAAGAATGCAAGAGAATTCATGGCTAAGCAGTTCTGGTCAAGGTGTGGTTCAGCCCATCACCGATCAATCATTGTCTCAGCTCCAGTATCTCCTGCAAGGTGGTCTGACAGATTATGACTCTTTCTTCAGACGAGAGTCTCCCTCAAGCTTTGCATATGCGTGTGTTTGCATGTGGGTGAGTACACATGTATGTGTGTTCTGTTTAAGAAGGTGCTTGAGTGTGTGTGTGTGTGTGTGTGTGTGTGTGTGTGCCTGTGAAGGCCCAAGAGTGACATCTGGAACCATCTGGATTACTCTGCCTCCTCATTGCTTTGCTCCAGGGGTTCCTTTGCTTCATCATCTAGGGCTAGAATTATAGACTACCACCACACCCACCTGGCATTTTTATCTGGTATCCGGGGATCTGAACTTAGGTCCTTTTGATCTACCTCCTAAGCCCTTTCCCCAGCTTTCCCTCAAGCTTTTCAGCCAGACTCACAGAGAAACCCTGCAGCTCCCGTAGTGAAACCCACTTAGAAACTGATCCTAGACGCTTGGCTGGTTGGAGACAGTGATCCAAGACACATCTGCAAGTGATTGTGCCAAAGACTAGAGAGAGCTCATGGTGCTGTGGAAGGGATGGGCCAGCCTGAGGTTTGAGGTCAGTAAAGGCATCTTCTAGGGTAGGGAGACAAGATAATGCCTGGCACACTGCTGCCAACTGGGTCCAGCTATGCTGCCTCTCTGTGTGGCCCCAGCAGATCTATGGAGAGGTACTCTCCAGATTTGCTTTTTAGGAAAGGAGCTCTGTTGTCACCACAGATTTCCTTCATGCTGGGGGATCCACGATGGTTGATCTCAAGAGAGAAAACGTTCACCATGCCTAAGACCAATTGGTGAGCAGGTCTGCAGGGAGTTTTCGTCATTACTTCACCTTCCCTCTCACCACCCTGGGAGGCAGGGGGAGTGGGTTTGCTACGTCTGTGGCTTTGAGTCACACACTTGCATACTCGTCACACTTCAGCTTTGAAAAAATTATGTGCAAATGTTTTCGTGTGGCTGTGATGATGACATCTTTGCCCGCTGGAGAGAGTTCTAGAAGAGGGAGCTGGAGGGGTCATGGAAAGAGGCAGAAAGGCCCTAAGTCTCTTGGACTCTCTGAGCGTGCAGGCTAATGCGGTAGCCATGGGGGAACCAGTGTCGCTCCGGTGCTCCCTGCAGGAGGCTCACAGACAGCTCACGGCTTCTGAGCTGAAGTGGGTGGTTTGCCTCTCTGCTAAGTGGACTGTGAGAGCCATACCCGAGTCACCAGCCCTCGGAAGATGGGACCAGGAACACTCAGTCCCCTCCTATGTCTTCCCTGGTCGCCAATCTTCGTGTCTCCCAACGGAAGTCACGCAGAGTGGAGGGAGGTCAGAGCCGCTTGCCCCTTGTGTGACTTCTGTCCCTCAGTGAAGCTAAGGTAAAGTGAAGATCCAGCACACAGCCGTTTGGAAATGACCGTGACCATGAATGTGGAGTCCTTGACTGGCAGGCAGGGGGCCAACCTGAAGCGGAGGAAAGCAATTGTCCTGTCTTCTGCAGCCATGTCCTTCTTGGTCTGGGACATGACCTTCTCTGCGACCGTGACTCTGATGTCACCTCTGCGTGCTTCCCTGTACATGGATGCATGCATGTGGAGGCCAGAGGACAGGCGTGGATGACTGTCTGTTGCAGTTGACTGCATGTTGCCAATAAATGGCTTAAGGGGAACCAGGGACTTTATTTTCTCTTACAGTTATTGGTTACAATTCCCAGTCCCGCTTGGCAGAAGTACACACACCCCACCAGGGGCCAAGGGAACTAGCTATACCATATTCACAGGACTGAGGGGGAAGGGGGGAAACAATCCTTTCTTGCCAGACCAGCACATCTGGCCAAGTATACAGAAGAATGCCAACTTCCTCAACCACCTCCTTCCATATTATTTACCTGCCCAGGGACTAGTACCACCCTCCATGGGCTGGATCTTCCATCCGTTGGACAGTCTCTTACAGGCTTGCTTAGGGTTTAACTCAACTACTAATTCTTTACAACTGTGTCCAGAGCTCTAGCTTTCAACTGTCAAGTTGATGCCTGTATCTAACTGCGACGATGTTGATCCTTAAACACTGTCCGCATTTTTGGGGGGCGAGGGAAGGAACAACAAAATCTTTCACTGGTCTGAAGTGCACTAAGAAGGCTATTACTGGCATATCCGTGAACCCTAGGATCTGTCCCTGTCTTCTTAGTACGGGATTACAGCTTTTGCTTTTTTTTTTTTTAACATGGGTTCTGGGATCCAAAATGAGGCCTTGCTAAAGAGGCAAGTGCTTCACCAACGGACTGACCTCACCAACCCCAGCATTCCTTTCTTATGGTGTCCATCCAATGCACCACGAATAGCCACCGTGTGTCTCTGCCGTCTACCTGGTCCGACCTTGCTTGGCTCATCCATCCACTCAGCATGTCTGCTGAGCATCTGCTGTGAACCCAACTCCGTGCCAGCCCCAGCGACCCCGTGAGCAGATGGACTCGAATCCAGCCTGGCCTCTTACTGAGCAGATGACTTCAGGTGCTGTCCAGCCATGCTGCGCCTCGGGCTTCTGGGAAGGGGGCAACACATACTGTGGAACACAAAGGCGAAAGTCAGGTGAGGCTCTTAACACAGGAGACGTGGTTTATACTCTTTCGCCAATCTGAATTCTTTTCAGAGGGTAGAGGCCTTGCTTTGAGCTTCCTCCAGTACCTGCAAGTCCCCATCTGGTCCTCCCTGAGGACCGGGTGGGAGCTCTCTAGATGTCCCCTGGTGATAAGTTGGTACAATGACATCACATGTTCTGTGCCAAGGGCATCTTACTCCCATCATCCTCCATCACTCTTCCACAAACTCTAACCCTGTCATCCCCAACCCCAACTATTTCCGAGTGAAGCACTGAATGATGGCGGGGGTCTTGGAGGACGCGTTGCTATATCACTTGGTTTCGTCAGTGGGTAGCACCTGGCCGGTGGGAAGCTGAGTGGCGGCGTGGGAGCCTGCAGGACAGGCCGGGAGACTACATTCAAAGCAAGAGGGACCTCAGTCACAGGCGCAGAGCTCAGGCTCTTGCTGTGTGACAGTCTGATTCTCACTCCCCCCAGGTTTGTGGCTCACATCTGCCCATCTCTTCCGTCAGGTTGTTGACCGGAACTGCAGCACTCGCTGGGTACCACAAAAATGTTTTGGCAGACTGAAGAGATGGCTCCTCGGATAAAGGACTTGCTGTGTAAGCACGAGAACAGAGTTCAAATCCCCAGCATCCGTGTGCTGGGCACGACAGTACATGTGACTCTAGCACTGTGGTAGTGGTGGTGGTGGGCGGGGTAGAGGCAGACAGATCCTAGGGAATCTCTAGCCAGCTTGTCTAGTCAGTCGATGAGCTCCAGGTTTAGAGAGAGACCCTGCCTCAAAATAGAAGATAGATTAGCAATAAGGAGGTAAGATCAATCCAGAATGACTCCTGATGTCTTCTTTGAGGCATGCACACTCAAGTGCACAGTGTACACACACACACACACACACACACACACACACACACACACACACAAATAAGGCAGAGAAGCAATTGAGACAGACAACCAATGAAGATCTCTGGAACACGCACAGACACACAGAAACACAGACACAGACACAGACACACACACACACACACACACACACACACACACACACAATTTTTAAAAAAGTGATCTAGAGATCCCACAGTGCTTTGGGAAGGGACTGTTATATGCAGTCATGCTGCAATTACTGTCCTGGTGGGAAGAACACAGGGCAGGACATTGCAATGTTGGGTTTCCATTTCGTGTCCAGCTGCTTCCAGTGTGTGTGACCCTGGGCATCTCCTTGCTCCCAATCCTGGGACCTAAGCCAGTAGCCTTGAAAGGACACTGATGCTTGTGGCCAGACACAGGTGACTTCCGAATGCCGGTCATCTAGGCACCAAATACACTGTGCACAACCAACTCTTGGGTTCCTTTAGGCCAGACTCCCTGTTGCTGAGTTGCTGGAAGGTAGGGACTGAACCAGGGTCTCTCCGGTTATAATGGGGACAGGCCACATGCAGGGCAGCTTGGGCCTGGCAGCGTGTTTTTGAGAGGAAGACCATTCTCCTTCAGCACCTGTGGGTGTAGGAGTTGTGGTCCCTGGGCCTGGGGCTGTCAAGGCTGGTAGACTTTTCAGCTCTTGCCCAGTATCCATCAGCATGAGAGAGACAGCGGTGGGAACTTCCAGTTCACCTCTTCCCAGTCCACCAGTCCTCATCCGTAACTCCTCAACAAACCACTAGCGAACCCCGACACCTTGATTCCCACCCGCTTCCAATGCTATGCTGTGCCTCAGTGATCCCACACTCTATCCAACCCTACAAGGCACCACAGGCAATCAGGGAACCACAGTGCTTCTGTGCTGGAAGACTTTGGAACAGCTTGATTCTGTTGGTTGTGACATCTTTTTAGTAGTTCTGTCGGAAGACAATGGGAGAGAAAAGTGGTATTTGTCACAGTAGCTTTTTCCCCACAAAAGTGGCATTTTTGAATTAAAGGCTGATTATTATTAGGATAAACACAGAGTGCCCAATGTGATTTCAATGGACTATGAAAGTGCTAGTTCAGAATTAGAATGACAGTTATAAGCATGCTGGCGTCAGCATTCCATGTCTTTTAGTCATTTTCATTGCAGGTCACTGGGAGGAGAGAGCTACAATGATGACTTCTAATCAGCTTGTAATCTCAGTGTCTCAGCCAGTCCAGGTGGCCAGGAAGAACTACTTGAGGTCTGGTGAAGCAAACTCTCTCTCTCTCTCTCTCTCTCTCTCTCTCTCTCTCTTCTCTCTCTCTCTCTCTCCTCTTCCTCCTCCTTTCTCCCCCAAACAGGTAGTTGGTCTACTTAACATTTTAAAAAATATTTTATTTATTTATTTACTCTGTGTGTGTGTGTGTGTGTGTGTGTGTGTGAGAGAGAGAGAGAGAGAGAGAGAGGGAGAGAGAGAGAGAGAGAGAGAGAGAGAGGGCACTGGGTGTCCCTGTGCAGGATCATGGGTGACTTCAGAAATTGCTTTTACCTCCTTCTTGCTTCTGTCTGGGATTTCCCAGGCTCTATCCACTAGGGCCAGAAGTGCAGGTGCTGCCATTTCCATCTGGCATTCGCTTTTACGTGGGACCTGGGATCCGAACTCAGGACCTTCTGCTTGTGAGGCAGAGTCTTAACCTCTGAGCCATCTCTCCAGTCCCTACTTGACATTTTTGACTTGAGTCTAACTTCCACCAAACCTTTCACCATCCTCTCAGTGCAAATATACAGAGAGCAGGTAGATGGACAGGTGGATAGAGCTATAGATACATAGACAGACAGATGGATAAGGATACAGATACACAGACAAACAGATGAGACAGGAAGATAGGCAGAGTCTCCTTGTCACTAGGCGTTGCCATGCCATTCCAGTCTCCCTAGCAGACTGATCAGAACCCAGCAGAGCAACTTCCTTACTACTTAATTAGGTGAAATGGATTCTCCAGGTCTGGCTCTGCCTTCACCCTTGTGAGCAGGGATGCTGAGATGGAGGTGATGTAGTTTTTATCCTGTGGAGGATGGCAGAGATACCAGCTGGAAGGAGCCTGGGCGCTTCGGGGACCGAGAGCCTCTCCTGGCTTGAGCCACACACCCTCCGTTGCCTGGTGAGAAGAAAAGGGACATCCCTGTGACGGAGGTGTCCGTTATGTCTGTTACACAAGACGGGGTGTAGTTGTCCATGGCGATCACCCTCAGTTGGGGTTATTCTGTTGAAAGTATGGAAGGTCAATGCCAGGGCATGGTATGTGGATGCCAGGAGAGAATGCCAGTGCCCTCTCCATAGGGGCCAACTACGCAGATGCCATGTGAACCAGGGAACAATATGGTGAGAGCGTGACATACTCTAGGATATTGAAGAAAGACATCCAAGGCCTTCCTACGCAGCAGCTCTTACCAGTTCCCTCTCGGTCCCAATCATGCTCTGAACTGAGAAGGATGGAGCCCTGCCCCAAAGAAGCATCCAGAGTACTGTGCACACATGTGCTGATATGTGCTCATGTGTGTACAGATGTGTGTGTGTGTGTGTGTATGTTATTTTGTGTGCATGCGTGCATATGTGTGTGGGTGTGTGCTGATTGAGAATATCCGTTGGTGTGTGTACATGTGTGCTGATTCACGCTGGTATGCAAGCGCGCTTACATACATTCATGTGTGCTGATATGTGTGCTCGTATGTGTTGGTATATGCCGACGTGCGTGCGTGTTTACAAAGGTGCGTGCATATACGCTGATGCAGTTTCATGATTACTGAGGTGTGTACACGTGTGCATGTAATGTGCTGATGCGAGTGCACGCTTGCTGGTGCCTGTGCATACGTGCGCGTCGCTGGGTGTGAACTGAGGGTACGCGGAGGCTGAGACGATAAACTGGCTCCCTCCAGCAGCTGGCTCTGACTTCCATCCTGCTCACTGTGCCAGTCATCCAGCTGCAATCGATTGGGATGCTCACCCAACATTGGCTTCAGTGCACCCCTAGGCTTTACCCCTGGGAATGGGAGCTTCTAGAACGTTGGCTTTTTCTGGGCTCAGGCCTTGTGCCTCTCATGGCAATATGCAAATGCCAGGAGCTAGCAGCTGGCCCAGGGCTGCCCAGGCTGTGCACTTCCAAGGGCCTTTTGATCTTGCTGACTCGGTCTCGAAACCCCAGGATTGTGCTCTGGGCTTTGATCCACGTAATAGAATCAGGCAGAGGCAGACACTGACACATGCGGGAAAGTCTTTTCGGCTGGCTTGAGCTCGGGGCTAAGAGAAGCGCAGACTTGGATGTTTAATGAGGGCAAATTCTGGAAACCCCGGGAAATAAAAACTGGAAGACGTAAAATAAGGAAAGATTATTGCTGAATTCTTGTAATTGTCTTACAAGCTCCTTTGGAGGGACAGACGGTGACTAAGAAGGGACTCCACCACGGGATGACGACTTGGACTTGGCAGACTGAGGTGTGGTTTCTAGCTGGACCTGAATGAAGCTCAGTGTTTCCAGCTGGGTTGTTTTTCTCACTATCACTTGTTTTCCTCCTCTGCTTCCTTCCTCAGCGCACGATAGCGTGGTCTAGGCAGAGGATGTCCAATACGCAGGCAAGTGGGCTGCTTTCTTTCATTTCATCCATTGCACGTGGGAGCACAGGGTGGGTCTCGGCTCTGTGCTGAGCAGACCCGTAGCATGAAGATCGTGTGTCTCACCTCTGCAGGCCTGTCTCCCTGCCAGGAGCGTGGTCGTTCCACATCTGCCCAGCAGTTCTTGTAAAATGGTCCTGCTCTTCACTTGACCCGAGTGTCTGTTCCCCCATGGTGGACCCAGGAGTCCAGGGCAGGGCACTTCAGAGGAGGCCTGTGGAGGTCCATGGAGGCAGGGAGACGGAACATCCCAGAGGCCCCTCATAGGAGTGAAACAGTTAGTTTTCAGAACTGACCTGATTCTGACTAGATGGTAAATATGGATATGTCTCTTAACTGTTTTGAGCCTTACTATTTTTTTTTAGCTTTAAATACATGCAAAGATCAGATAGAATGTTCTAGAGACAGGGTTCAGCCTAGTACAATCTCTGTTCCTTTTCTACTGCTTCTCCTGGGCTTGGTCCCCAAAACTGAAAGTATTAAATCCTTGTTGAGATGGGGAGACTTACCAACGGAGAACAAAGCACATCTTTAGGAGTTTCTCCTCTGTAAAGAGCCAGCAGGACCTACAGTAACCACCATGCAGACTTTATGTCCAATTTCTTCAGTACTTCTGCAGACAAGGTGTTAGCATTTTCATTTTTCAGAAAAGGATACTGTCTACAAGGACTGCTGAATTAACAAAGGCCATATACTTGGCTGTGGAGTCAGGGAGGTGGGCCTAACTCCAGACTTCATGCTGTACTGAGGATCTTGCCCCATCCCCTGAGAATCACATGATCCCATCTCAACATCCCCTGACCTCTGAGACCATGTGAATACACAACATCTGACTTGGGTCAAGCATGCAGGATGAAGCCTCTAGGTGGATCACATGACTCTGGCTACCTCAGCACCATGCTTATGGGTGGGAGCAGTCTGAGGTCTATGGTCTTCCTTGGACCAAGAAAGAAAGCCAAGAATCAGAGATCTTTAGCCACAGGCTCATGGAGAGATGACGAAGCCTCACTAAGGTAGAATTTTAAATTTGGACAAAGACTGGGAATGAAGTACGTTTTTACTGTTATCTAGAACTTGCCAAGAAAATTAATAAGATAAACAAGATTACCCACAAGGCTCTTTAGATTATGTAGCCATGTCCAATCATAAGCACTCAGTGGGTGCTGGAGGAAAACTGAATGGATCTGCTACTTCTACAGGGACTTCCAAGGGTCACTCAGCAAGTGAAGGGACTACCTGCCAAACTGGTGCCTGAGTTTGATCCATGGAAACCCACATAGGGAAAAAGAGATATGACTTCCCGAAGCTGTCTTCCTACCTCCCTGTGTGCCATGTTATGCATGTGTGTGTTCTTTTTCTCTTCTTAAATAAATAAATAAATAAAGATATAAAAAGGGAAGCCCGAAGTTAGTCTAGCCATAAGTACACACACATGCTCTCTTCTCTCTCCCTCTCTGTCACATACATGTATACAACATAACACATATTAAAAATCCATTTCTACATGACTATGATGAAGAGAAGCCACATGAGGTTCTAAAAGCTCAAGACTCAACTACATTATTTTCAGAAGTCAGTTCTTTACAGAATATATTTTATTTGAAAGACAAACTGTTTTAAAATGATATATGCTGCTATGTGATCAGTTTTACTGATGTGTGACTGGAATTATTCCCATCAAGTCGTTAGCATGCAATCTCAAAGGACTGGAACCCCTTCAACTCTTTTCATTTGTGTTTCTGAGGCAAATTCTCACGGTAACGCAGAAGTCATCTCTGAGTTTGCCATCTTCCTGGTTCAGATTCCCAAGTGCTGGGATTGCTGTATGTGTCACCATGCATAGACTTTTAATTTTAATTTTAATTTTTTTTGAGACATGATCTATTGATGTTGCTCTTTGGTTGTGGTGAGAAAACATTCTGATGCAACCAACTTAAGGCAGAAAAGGTTTGTTATTTGACTCGCGGTTCTAGAAGAAAGATAGTTCAATTATGTCCAGAAACAACTGATGGCAGATGTCGGAGGCTGGCTCATGTCACGGCAGGCATCGGGAGACAGAGAAAACAAGAGAGGAAGTGGGGCCAGGTTACCAAACCTCAAGCCCCTCTCACAATCCTACGCTTCCTTCATCCAGACTCTGTCTCTTAAAGGTTCTATTGCTTTTCCAAACAGGGGCACTAGCTGAGAACAAGTATTCGAATACATGAGCCTGTGAGGAAAACTCTACATTCAACCCACAAAAAGGTCTCAGGTAGCCCAGGATGGCCTTGAGTTCCTTCTGTAGTCAAATTCAAGGATGGTCTTGAGCACCTGACATGTTGCCTCCTCCTCCAAGGGTTGAGATTGTAGGCGTGTGCCACCATGGTCCCCAGCCCTCTTTTATTGGTTTTGGTGAGATTATTATGTGAACTTTCAGATAGTAAGATTTCCCCTTTTCGGAGGGTTCTAGAACTTAGATGTGCATTTGGTTCAAGTACTTCATTCCCCAACTCCACAGTAGTGCCACTTTACCTGTTCGCTGTCTGTGGACGGGGCGCATTTTCCATTTCTCAAGTGGGTCTCAGACCATTTGCCTAAGAGTTTACGGGAAAATATGGAAAATGTGGTCCAGAGTGATTCAGGGTTCTGGTTATGATGGAGAGTCCATGGGAAGTGGACCGAGGACTTGGCATTTCGCCAGTTTCCTACAAAGAGAGGGGAGACGTGTGATGAAGGCACAGTGTAGAATCAGCGAAAGGCTGGAACGATGGAGCCACGTGGCCGCTTGGTCCTTAATCTGAGGAAGTCTCCTTTAACGACAGGAACGTTGGGTCCATGGGTGACCGGGAAGCAGTGGGCCCGCTCCATGGTGACCTCCCCCAGTGGTCACTGTGCTCTATCTCCCCCACTCAACCGCCTCCTCTGGAGTGTGTCCAAACCCGACAGTGCTGACTCAGGAGGGCCAGGAAGACCAGAGAAACCTTTTGGGGGACATCCAAAGCCAAGATCTTATCCTCAGAACCTCCCACTACCGGAAGGAAGAGAAGACCAGGAGCATCAGCACTTTCCAGTTTGCTGGTCCTGTGAACCGTGGTGCCACCCGCTAGGGATTGTCCGGTCTGTAGTTATTTTTACCCTCGGATTTCCGGAATGATCAACCAATCCTGGTCATGTGATAACCACAGCGAACTCGAGTTATGTGGAGCAATCCCAAGCGAGCTAAGCCACAAAGAGTATCAGTCTGTGCACGGACACACTTGCCCCTACCCTGGACACATGCGAGGTCCCAGTCTCTCAGTCAAGGACCCCAGAAGAATGCCAGGAAGTGCTTGCCTGGGGGGCCTTCCAGGGTCAGCTGGGGTATCCATCTCAGTGGTAAGCAGGATATATCAAAGTTTCATTCCTTCCACAGACTTCTCAGATGCATGCTCTTGTGGTCCCAGCCATAAAGAACAGCTCTGTCAAAGTAGGCTGTCTTGCCAAACCAGGTTTTAGTGGCTACCAACTCAACAATGGTTTCTTTCCATTTTTAAACCTCTTATCTGGGAGTCTCTGGGGCCTAGACTCTTCCATTTGCCTTCAGTGTGCTATGTGCAGCTGGCGAGAAATACTTTCCTCGCTGTGGGAATTGGGAAATGGTATTCATGCTGGAGAAGTGTTGAATCTGAGACAGTTACCTCCTTTCAGCCTGGAAAGAATCCTGTGAACTGTGAATTTCCACTCAGGGCTTCTCAGGGCTACTGTAAGGAAGGAGTTTCAACTCCATATTACCAATATTCTCCTCCTAAGTCTGTAGGAGGCTTTTGGGTTTCTCCCTTTCTTATCACTGTTAATGATGACAGGTATTATTACTGTGAAGACCGTCCTGTCTCCAGGTCTGTGGTTGACCCACTAGGCATCTGCCACCTTCCAAGAGAGGGACCCCTTTCTTACATGGACTTGGTGCTGCCTTGAGACCAACATGTCCTCCACTGATAGCAACCCAAACTCTCACCACTTTCGTATTCTTTTTCCCTTACAGATTATGATGTTGAGTTCCAGTGGTCAACTCGATACCATCTAGAACCATCTGGGAGAAGGGGCTCTGAACTTGCCTATGAAAGATTATCTTGATTATGTCAGATAATGTGAAAAAAAAACCCACCTGTGGTGTTTCAGCTTGACCCTTGACTTGATGAGCCTTTAGACACACCTATGAGGAATTATCTAGCAAAGGCAAGTAAGTCTCTAGAAGGTCATCTAATTACATGATCGATGTGGAAAGGCCTATGCTCATAGTAAGTGGGAGTATTCCCCGGGCATGTGGCTGAGACAGGAAGAACTAGTTGGAGCTTGGCAAGCCGATAGACTGGCAAGCTGGCAAGAGCTTGGTCCCTGTTCTCTTTCTGCTTTTGCTGTGGATGAGGTGTGGCCAGTTCCCTCGGCTTCTGCTGGTAACTTTCCCGCCACCACGACCATTTACAACCTGTAAACTGTAAACTGGAATAAAATTCCCCTTGTTTTCCTAACTCATTTGGGTCATGTTTTGACCATGGCGACAGGAATGCAAAACTAAGGCACCACCTTGCTGGTTGGCAGGGCTGTTCCCTCACCAGTGGATCCTGGACTGAATAAGAAAGAAGACCCAGGAACAGCAAGATATACCTTGATTCACGGCTCCCTGCTCTTGATTGCGGATGCGATGTGACCAGCTTCCTCAGACTCCTGCCTGCTGTTGTGATTTGCGGGTCATGATGGAACCATGAGCTGGACAAACCCCCTTAAATTACTTTTGTCAGGTATTTTATAGCGGTGGCAGTGGTGGCAGTGGTGGTGGTGGTGGCGGCGGCAGCAGTAGCAAGGGCCACAGAGACCTGCATGAATGTTTTTCAAACCTCAAAACACCACGGAAACTTAAGGCCTCCCCCTCCATTGGATTTCTCTCAGAAAATTAACTTGGATCAAGAGGGATTTGGTGGGAGTTGGATGTTAAATCTGCCTGGCTCAGGGAGCTCTAAAGTTGGCCAGCTGCCTCCCTCCTTTGCAGGCTGGGTTTCCGGTGACCATTCATCTGGGGATTTGCAGCAGCAGATATTTTCTGTCTCTGTGACTCACCCATAGTTACCCTGGCCAGCCACAGGTAAGGGCACCTTGGGGCTCAGAAGGCCAGGGGTGGGAGTGACAGGGGGATGAGGTAAGGTGGGAGGAAGAGAGACAGAAGAAGAAAAGCTACAAACATGACAGGCTGGAGGGGCTCCTATTTCATCATGTGATATTCAAAAGGCAGACTCTGGTCCAAAACAGCTTCACGCGCTTGCTGCCTTTCGCCTCGTGCCGGCTCCAAGGGACACAGGTGGAACTAAACGCCTCATTCATGAGAGGCTGGAGAATGCTAGTGGGGTCACAGCTCCATCATCCCTGACAGCCCTCGTTAAATCATGGTAACACAGGCGCAAAGGCTGCTGGGAGCATGACCCAAGTCCTTCTCAGGCAGGCATGGTGTCACGCCCCCTTGAATCTCTGCCAGGTGGGATAGGGCAACTTCCCAAGGATACCAGGGGCATCCTGGTCAGAAAGCAGTCCCAAGTCAGAATGAGACAATTTTTCTTAGGGGTGTGTGTGTGTGTGTGTGTGTGTTTGTATAAATGCTTTGTTTCTTCAATAGGATTAAATCTCTGGTCTCTCATGCTCCCAACTTGTAAATGGGAAGAACTTCCTGGTTATTTATTTATTTATTTAATGAGAGAGAGAGAGAGAGAAAGAGAGAATGCATGCTATGGTGTGCTAGTGGAGGTCAGAGGACAACTTTAGGAGGTCAGCTCTCTCCTTCCACTCTGTGGACTTCCAGCAACTGAACTCAAGTCACCAGGTTTGGGAGCAAGTCCTTTACCCCTCGAGTTATCTCACTGGTTCAACTTCCTGGTTCTCAAGAATTACCTACCCCTTTAAGAGCCAGTGCTGATGACTTTCGCTGGGTACCAGCTTCGGGAAGGACCCTGGGTGAAGGGGCAGGCTAGGTCATCCAGCCCATGCTATCACGCAGCAGGTGATGGTTTGGTTCCGAGAGCATCTCTGACTGCGGGTGGAGGACTTGCCCTGGGAAAGATCTCTCTATCTCTCCACACGCTTGCTCAGTTTCCACAGAGCACTGAACGCATCTTGGGGCATGTATATCTGACAAAGGAACAAGATTCCCGGCCCTGCCCTGTGATTTTTGGAGTATCTTTGGGAAAGACTGAGACCAAAAAAATCTTATTATACTTTGGGGAGATTTTATCTCCCTTTACTTCCCCGCTGAAGATTTTTTTTTTTACACCTCGAAACTATTCATGCAGAGAGAGAGGAACAGAGTAGCACCACAGACAGCGGGACACCTTGAAACTATTTATTCATGCCACAGCAAGTGCACAGCGATGCTCCTGTCCCCACTTAACACAGCTTGCTTGAATTTACAGGCCGACCAATGTGTGTACTTGGGAGGCTGGTTAATGGTGCCCATGACCAGATGCAGGTGCCGACCCTTTCAAAGCTTTACTTCTTTTTTCGGTGCTCTTGATTTTATAAACGATGAAGGTCATCAACTCCATTCCTACCCAAATTTCCTGGTAAACCTGGGTATAGTAGGACTTCATGGGGACCCAGACATTGTCTTAATTAGACTTTGCAGCATTGCGGCAGGACCTTGGCCTCAGGCCTTGCTGACCCCAGGGAAAGGTCCCCAGCTGAGGATTTTACCCATTTTCTTTAATATCATGATGGTTTAGTTTAATTTGTTTCTATTTGTTGTGAGGCAGGTTTTACTATGTAGCTCAGATTGACCTCAGACTTGAAGCGATTGTCCTGCTTCTGCCTCTGGAGTGTGGGGATTATTAGACGAATGCCACATATGCAGAAGCATCCTATATAAAGTTCAAAAACCATTGGGAGTCAAATCAACAAGTGACACAGTTTCCAGGATTGCAAGGCACCAACAGGGGACATAAAGAAGTAAAAGAAAGCTGTGGGGAAATGGTTCGGTAGGTAAAATGGTCGCCGCACAAGTGTCAAGATCCAAGTTCAAATCCCCAGAACCCATGTTAAAGCACATAGTAGCACACATCTACAGTCCCAGGGTTCCTATGGCAAGAAGGGAGGAGAAGACAGGAGAATCCCTGGAAACTCATGGGCTAACATGCCTGGTGTTCACAGCAGCAAAAACCAAGGAGAGACTCTCTTAAACAAGTTGGAGGGTGAAGACTGACACCCAAGATTGTCCCATGACACACAGATGTTTCCACACACATACTGTAGCATTCATGTGCCTTCAGTCATACATAAGAACACATGCACACTTACACACACACACACAAACACACACACACACACACACACCCAGGTGCGTGTAAGGAATTCAGGTTCTTTTCCCCTGGTATTCCCCCGGGAGCTCTTGACAGGCAAGACGCAGCCCCAAACCAAAACTGACCTGTGAGGCAGCTTTTAACAACCTCTGGTCTTCAGTCTCCGCGTCTATCGAATGAAAATGATGGAACAATAACAACAAAACCGGTTCCTGAGTCCTCGGGCAGTTAGGGAAATGCTAGCAAAGTCTGGAAATCTGCTGTAAACGCCTCAAAAATTATACCCCAGTGGAAACCTCCTGCATGCCAGGGGACAGGATTCAGGAGGTGTGATTGTGTAGATCCTTCCAAGCAGTTTTGGTTACCTGCCCAGGTACCATCCACAAGGTATAGCACTCTGAGGTCAGAGCCCATAGCTGGTTCCCTAAGGCCTGGGCCATGTGAGATTTTAGAGTCATTTGCTGCTGGAAGGGAAGTTGAAGGTTGAATCTCCAACTCGTACCTGAGGGAGCATCGCAAATATTTTAATTTTCAATATACACAGCCAAGTCTTCACGTATTCTGAGAAATACCTGCTTGGTAATTCACATTTCACCCGGTCACCTAGATAGCAACCAGTATTTGAAGAATTGCGAGCAAAAACATAGAAGTCTTTCAAAAACACCCAAACCATTGAAATTCAACCACCATGTTAACACACTTTGCAGGCAGACTGAGAAGAAGAATAAACCTTAAAACATAAAACCAAAGCTATTTCTAATGGTTTTAGCTAAACAAAATAAACCTAGAGGGGAAAAATTAAATGCTGTTGCTGAAACTCTACAAAGCAAATAGGACTCTTCAAGAGTCCATGCGGACTGATAGGTGGCTAGGTGATTCAGTTGGAGTGGACACAAAAGAAATGTTTCCAGAAAAATGTGGAAGCCAGGAGTCAGGACAGCCCCAGGGCTGCACAGAGAGGATTTGATGGCGTTAGCAGTTCCAGCCTGAAGCTACAAACCTGAAACCAACTTGGAAACGGAATCCAGGAATGTGTTCACAACGCTTGCCATCCTCGGCTCCCAACAGAACACAACTCTAAAAAGTCTTCCCAAAACTATGGGTGTGGAGAAATAAAAAGCAAGCATGTTTTAAGTGATCCGTGCTTCCTCGCTTTTTCTGTTTTGCTAACTGGACTTCTGTTGCGTATGAGTCAGTGCCCACTGCCATGACAAAATACCACGCACTGGGTGGCTTCAGCCGCAGACATTCATTTCCTCGCATCTCTGGAGGCTAGAAGTTCAAGCCCAAGCTGTCAGCAGGTCTAGCTGCTCCCGGCTGGTATCAACGCGCAAAGGCTCCCCATTCCCATATGTTCCTTGGTGTCTTTGTGTGATCAAGTATCTCCTTGTGACACCCGCCAGGTCAGGCTGGGGTCGCTTCAACAGCTTGACTTGGATTTACTTGTCTCTATTTAGTTCTGTCTCTAAATACAGCCCCATAGTTGGGTGCCAGGAGCGTGGGAATGATGGGAGAATACTTTACTCAAGATACTGTTCTTGTTCTCTGCACAGTGCCAGGTCTGTTCAACCTGTGACCTCTCCCCCCCCCCCCCCGGTCATGCTCACCCCAGAATAGTTATGAATGTGGCCCATATAAACTTACTCAAAATTTTGTGACTATTTTTCCCTTTTGTGATTCTACTGTGCGGTTCTCAGGTGTGAACTTTGTAGATGACAACATCATGTCACAGCGTCAAAGGTTGGACGTGCCTGCCAGTCTGCACCTCTGGGCTGGGCAGGTCATGCTGAGCGCCCTTTCGTCTGTCTCTTCAGCACATCCGTGTACAGCGGCATCTGTCTTTGCTTTCTGATTCTCCCTGTTGCATTTTGGAAGAGTCACCGAAGAAGGGTAGTTGGAGGTGGGCTTGGAAGGGCGAGTGACAGCTTGAGAGAAGGAAGGGTGAGCCGACGTGGAAGGCCATGGAAATTCACGGCCGATGTGTGAGGAAGTCCAGAGCCGCAGAGAATGGCGTGGACCTCACTTGGAGGGACCTGGAGCTTCATGGCGGGATGAGAGCAGCCACTGACGTGTATTGCGCCTCCCATGGGAGAGGCCCTGCTTGGAAAGCTCAGGTGCATCAGACCTGTTTCCCGCCTGTTTTTCTGGTCCTTCGGATAACAAGGGTTAAGAAGAGTTCTGAACAATGACAGGGGCGGCAGCACCCTCCCTGAGGGACTTCTAACCCAGAAAGTGGATAATGTATGGGTGGGGTGGGTGGGTGAGGGGGTATGTTTCCAGCAAAGTGGAAATTGACAATGGGTTGAAGATGGATGTTAATGAGAATAACAGTGATGAAGGCTCCTGGAGCCAAGAGGTCCTGGAGTCAGGACCTCTTCAGGTTCTGCATCTTACTTGAACCTCATAACAACCCTGTGGAGCGATGCTCCTTCCAATGAACTGATGAGGAAACTAAGCCAAATTAGATACTTGCAGATCCAAATCTGGGACCCATAAGTGCACCAAAATGACAGGGACGGAAAAGGTTTCCTCTAGCTGCGCTGGAAGCTGGTGGCCGGGAATGAATATGAATTTCCAGGAGGGTTTTACCCTATCTTTTCTCGACAGTCAGGAAGCAGCGAGAGAGACCTGCTCAGCGATCCTAATTGAGACATTTCCCTGATTCTGGCAGGCTTTTGCCCATCCACTTGCTAATTTGTCTACACCCAATCAATAGAAGCCCACCTAGTCCACATAGCACCAACTAGAATCCAGCGGCCAGCTGGCAGGGGAGGGGGGAAGGAAGGCGTGCGCCTGGTGGTTCCCACACTCTCATGTTGAGGGCTCCCTGCTCCTGCTGCTCCCCTTCTCGCTGATGCTGTGCTGTCCGCAGACTCGGCGTTCACAGGCACAGTCAGCTGGCAGTCCGTCGCCATCACTCAGAGCCGCAACACCTACAGCACTGCACAGTCCCACTAGCTCGGAGCAGCCACTTTCCCATCCAAGTTGACATTCCCATGCGAATTACACCCTCCTTGCTCGCCCACCTCTCATTGTGTTCTTAAGAGGTGGCCAGACAAGAACCTGATGGAAGAACTGGTCACATCTGCTGAATCAACAGTTAGGCATCTCTATCCATTCTCTGCACCACTATGAGAGAAGGGAGATTCTGTCACTGTCATGATATCTAAATTTTGGACACACTTAGATTTTTCTAGGAGTGCTCGATGCCTCAGGCAATGCATGATTGCCGCTTGGCAGTGACTGATGGAAAACTTACAAGAGAAGAAATTTAGTATTTTAAGTCATTATTTCAGAAGTTCAAGGCCAGGATGGATCGGCCTTGTTGCTTGTGAAGAAGAGTAAAATGTAAAAGCTTATGGGAGGACAAGACCAACCATGTGTGTGGTCACCAGAAAGCCCAGGGGAGGAGGAGGAAGGGTTGACAAGTTTAAAAGTATTTTGCAAAAGCCTGTTGTTTGAAGAACAATGAGCGAGAAAATTTAGGTTTTGCAGTTCATAATCACTGGAGAACATTTTAATTTTTTGGAAAAAAAGAAAGAATGAAAATGTTTTCAGGCATGTCCGTCATACCACTTGTGGGCCGTAAGTGGTCCACGTAAGTGATGAAGGTTATCTTACATCAACACCAACATTATGAGATATTTTAAATATGGTGGCGTGTGTGTGTGTGTGTGTGTGTGTGTGTGTGTGTGTGTGTGTATACAAGAGAGCACTTGAGTGTGTGTCCTTGTAGAGGCTCAAGGGTGACATCAAGAATCATCCTGGATTATTCTACCTCCTTATTGCTTTATTCCTGGAGTTTCGCAGGCTCTACTTTTCAGGGCTGGAATTAGAAGCTACAGCCATGTCTGCCCAGCATTTTTAATGTTGGATCTGGCGATCTGACCTCAAGTCCTTTTGCTTTCGAGGCAAAAAGCCTAAGTCTCTGAACCATCTCTCCAGCTCTTTGGATTTTGTTTCTTAATTTGCAACATTTAAGATAACTCCACTTTGTAGAAGTGAGCATTGTGTCTCAATACCAAAAGACTGGACATGTATAACATCCCCCCTCGCTCCCGTGATGGCAACTAGACTAATTCTCTTGTCACACATTTAGGGATGACAAGTACCTCTATCCTTCTAGGAGGAAACCCAAGAGCTGTTGTTTTAATAGTGTGTGTGGCTTACATTTTCAAACACCACAAGGCAGTGATATGCTGAGGCTGAGGGTTGCCCACATGTGGGGGGGGGGACGGCGGTGGAAGCATCTGGAAGAAGGCAGTCTGGCTCTCCCACCTCCCCCCACGAGGTGTTGACAAGGCTCCTGGAGATTCCCAGGAGGCTTTACTGTGCTAAGAACCGCAACGGAGCAAGAGGCCGGGTGCACGGAGGAGACGTGCCCTGAGCGGGAACTCTCACAGGAGCAAAGTGATGCTGAAGCGACCAACAGCGGAAAGCAGCAGGGCCTCCTGCTTCTCCTGGGGAGTTTGATGAAAGTGGGGGGGGGGGCTTGCCGCTGCCTCAGTTACCTCAGGAAGACAGAGCAGATTCAATGCAAGAATGCAGAAGCTCTGCGATCACCCTCCTTTTATTCCTTGGGAGCGCCCCTGCTGTCCTGCCACCCGCTCCTGCCTGCCACTGGGTCTCCGTACAATTACGGGGGAGTGTTAAAGTTACAAGTTGTTCTAAACACCGTTCCACAGCACGGATTCAGTGCAAAGGAACCCCAGGCGGTTGCGAGCCTTTTTCTTCTCTTTTCTTTTTTTTATTCCCCCTCTGCTGTGTAGAAACCATAAGGTTTGCATCCAAGAATGTGTTGTCTGTTTGAGGCGGGCCTTTCTTCTTGCAGACGGGGGCCAGTGGCATGCATCTCAAATGAGCAGCTGTCTGTGGCCCCAGCGTCTGTGGCGGAGGCATAGCTAATCAGGTTAAGCAGCCGTTCATCCTGCCTGTCAGCTCCCTGGAAGTCACAGCGTCATCCGCAACCACACATGACTCAAAGAGAAGGTTCACGCTCTGGGGTCTCTGACTCTGCAACTCCCCAGGACCTGGCGGTGGCAGCCCCTGCTCTGCCTTTTTCCTACATGGCTCTGTGCAGCAGTAGCAAAGCTATTTTGGGGATTAAAACAGCTAATTGCAGATTTCCATCTCGGCCAGCCACGCCATGCAGGTTTGGAAAGTGTGTTGGTGGCCTTTGCCCGTGGGGATGTTTTTTGGTTGGGTGCCCTGTGAAATTGTTCATCCACACTTGGCTCCACAAAGCTGTTAATTGGGGGCTCTTCCATGTGGGTCACTGGGTTCTGGGCATGAGGAATTTGGTGGAATTTAGTGTGAAATGGAATGTGATGCTTTCTTGGCTCCGGATGCCAGAAGGGCCTTTAAAAGTTGTCTACTCTTGCTGCTTCTCAGGAGAGAGGAGGAGATCGAAGTTACTGTGCAGAACAAGTGAGAGAATTGGTCAGGGACAGAGGGGAGATGGTGCCCTTGGTGGCCCATTGCCTCTGTGGAGTTCTCTCTCTTGAGGTTTTATGTACATCAACCTAGTTGCTCCAATGTCTAAGTGAAGGCCAGCGAGATGGCTCAGTTGATGGAGTATCTGCCATCCAAGCATGAGGACCTGTAGGGGATCCGCAGAATCCCGGGAAGGAAACTAGGCATGGTGGTGCATGACTGTAAAATTCCAGCACTGGGGAAGTAGAGACAGGAGGATTCCTGGGGGTTAGTGGTCAGCCCAGTCTTGCTTACTTGTCAAACTCCATACCAGTGAGAGAACCTATCTTAAAAATAAGATGGAAGACACCCATCACGGACCTCCAGTCTCCACATGAGCACGTGTGCTCCCCGCTATTGCAGAGACTGAGGACAGCAGTAAAGAGGCACAGAGCCGCACAGTGGTGACCCTGGTGAATTATTTACCCGTATGAGCCCTAGCGTCCCCCCGTAGTAATGATAAGACCCTGCTCATTAGGTTGGCAGAGGAGTTGAATGACATCATACTTTAGTCAACTTCTGTGACGTCTGGTGTTTAGTAAATGGCTTCTCATTCACTAAAGAGGTTTGGTGAGTTCTGACTGTTATAACAGAAATACCATAGACAGAGTGGTTTATAAAACTCTGGGCTTAAGTCAACCACTAATTCTCTACAAATGTGCCCAGAGCTCAAACCCTCAACTGTCAAGTTGACACCTGTGCCTAACTATGACAGTACCCAAAGAGTTTGCCTCCTAAAGCCCTCGCCATGAAGGTCAGGATTTCAGCAGGTGGGCGAGACACTGCAGTGTCCAATAACTCTTGTGAGGCAGTGACTCCTTTCGCCGAGGAACATTCCCTGGTTGCTCCACCGATGCAGAATGCATTGGAAGTGGATTACCTTTTTTGAGTTTCTGGAGATTGGCGCCTAATGCCTCGAACAAGCCAGGCAAGCGCTTAGCCACTGAGCTATGACTCCAAGTCTCTTTTTACTCGGGGACAAAGTCCTTGAGTTTCCAGTCCCCCTGTCTCAGCCTCCCAAGGGTTTGGGGTGACATGTTTGAGTTCCCCATATCCCTATCCTGGGAAAGAAAGTACTAAAGGTTATAAGGAGAAAAAATGCATTACCTCCCAAGAGTGAGGTTAAATGTCCTCTTTTAATGAAAGCAAGCGCTTTTGACAGGTCCTCATTCGTGTCTGGATTACAGCAAACCCAGGAAAGATACCCTGGAGGACACACTGCAGTGGTGGGTCACAGCGGCTAAGTAGGGCTTCTGTCTCCAGAACTAAGCATGGTTCTCATGAGGAAAGACAAGGGCCTGGGGAGATAACTCAGTTAGCAAAGCTTCCGTTGGGCATGAAGACCTTAGTTCAATTCCCCAGCACCTGTGTGGAAAAGCCAAATATAGTAGGGCAGGTTCATGATCCAATGCTGGAGAGAGAGAGACATATGGACTCCTGAGGCTGGCTGAAAAACCAGCCCAGCCCAATGGGCACGTTTTCAGATACCAGTGAGAGACCTTGTCTCAAAAAAAAAAAAAAAATGGATGGCTCCCAAGGAATGATACCTATGCTACTTAGCTATAGGTCCGAGCTCTGGCCACATCTGTGAAGGATTAGCAGTTGATGCAAGCCCTGAGCAAGCTTGCAGAAAATTGTCTGACTGATGTGAGAAGACTCGGATTATGGTGAGCAGGACCATTTCCCGGGAAGGTGGATAAGATAGGGGATCTGGTTTAGCAGTCTAGCATTCTTCAGCATACTTTGGCAAACTTACTGTCGGGCAAGTACGGTTTAGCTCCCTCTCAGCAATCCTTTGGTGAGATATGTGTGGCTAGTTCCCTCAGCTCCTGCTGTTGCTAGGTTGCCAAGCTGGACAAAGAACTGTGACTGAGAATTGAAAGAAAGAATAAAATTCCCTTGTTCTCTTAAGCTCTTTGGCTGTGGATTTATTAGCAACATGATACCACACACATATAACCCACATATATCACACACCTCCATATGCCCCAACACCACACATGCTGATGAGACAGAGAGAAAGGATCCTGCTTTGTTCGTCTCCATCCTGACCTTCACTCTCTGACTTCCAGGAGTCTGGGACTGATGATACTCCTACCTGTTTTCTAGAACATGTGGAGCACGTTGGGAGTTCTAAGCAATTTCGTCTTGAGTCAGATTAAAAAAAAACCACTTGATGGGAAGAAATACGTGTTTGAGAACACAAGATTCAGAGTTGGGCCAAAAAAACTTCAGTGGGCTCAGAACGCTTCTGCTTTCCTCTCACAGCCTTTCCTTCTCAAAGAGAACATTAACAGCAACTGTAGGGTTACAGCTTTCTAATGCAAATGTCTTTATGATCCTTAAGTTCTGCCAGATCTTCATCGAGGACCACCTGATGCTGGCACAGCCACCGTCTGCCATTAGACCTCCTTTTCTGCAGATTTTCAGAGGCTAAGTTCAGGTGTCAGGCAAACATTCAAAACCCCAAGTAAAATATTAGGCAACTGAATTTAATGACTTATTAAAATGTAATTTCAATGACATAGGTCTTACTCTGGGAAGAATAGGGATAATCCAAAGCCAGGAAAATCCATCAATATGTTTTCCTTACATTCATGGACTAAGGAGAAAAGCATCACCTTTCTAGCATTTTCTACATGTCAATACACATAATCAAAAATAACCTTTTTAAAATTTGCTTTACTTATTGTTATTCTCTGATACTCCTTAGTCCATTAACCCTCAGTAGCTTCTCAGGGAGGTTTGGCACCTCTTGAGATCTTTCCCTATGGTGAAATGCTAATAGGTCTAATCTTGTGCAAATCTTGCTGAAATAGACACAGCTGCAGTGAGTTTTTGGGTGCAGTAACCCTGCTGTGTCCAGAGGATACTGTCTGGCAGTACTCCTTCCCCAACCTTAGGCTCTTGCAAATAAGACCTCTGTATTAACAAAACCACAAAATCACAAAGGTCATTTGCATCAAACAGGAAACATCATATTTAGTGAATAGACTTTAGAGAGTAACATTTGTTTTAGTGACAGAACAAAACAGGGATTCAGCTGTTGCTGCCGCTGGGGTTTGTTGAGGTTTCAGTCTTGACAAAAAAGTCCCCCTCAATCCCCTGCCAATCCATAATGTAATAAGACAACAAAAATAGAAGCAAAAATACTGGATGGGAAAAACACTGTCCTCAGAAATTAATAATAGTAATAATAATGATAATAATGAGCATCAAATTCCCAGAACTGATAAAAGAATGTTCAGTAAAGGTAAAAGACACAAGTTAAAAAAAAAAAGAAAGCTGATTTTTCTAGTTGGTAATAGACCATCAAAATATAGAAAGTGAAACATTTTCTTTTTTTAAATTTTTTTAAATTCAATTGTGTGTGTGTGTGTGTGTGTGTAGAACCACGGGCGAATTCGGGAAACACCATGGACGACCCCCACTTCCTCCTTGTTTACTCTGCCCCGAGATTCACAGGCTCCGCCCTACCAGGACCAGAAACGCAGGCCGCCCCCGCTTCCGCTGGGTGTCTATACATGGGGTCTAGGATCTGAACTCAGGACCTTCCGCCTGCAAGGCAGAGGGTTAACCCCTGAGCCACCTCTCCAGCCCCAGAAAGTGTATGTGTGTATAGAGAGCAAAGGTGCGTGTGTGTGTGTGTGTGTTTGCTTGAAGGTGGGCACAGGTGTGTGTGCATGCAGGTGTGTATGTTCATGAGTGTCCTTGAATATGTGTGGCTGTGGAGGCCCAAGGGTAATATCGGAAATCATTCTCATTGCTCTTCCGTCCTACTGTTATGAGTCTGGGTCTTTGATTCAACTCAGAGTAAGTCATTAGGGCTAGTGAAGCTGGCCAGCTTGCTCTGGGGAGCCCCAGGCTCTGCCTTTCAGGGCTGGAATTATAGGAAGTCATCTACCCAGCCAAGAAAAGAAAACATTTTTAATAACAGAAATGAAGAAGCCAGGATTCAATTTAAAAATTCATCCTGGGGGCCAGCGAGATGGCTCATCAGGTAGATGCCTGGAGACCCGAGTTTGATCCCATGAAGCCCGCATAGTGGAAGGAGAGAAGTGACTTCTAAAGCTGTCCTTCCAGCTTCACCCGTGGGCCACGGCACTCCTGCGCATACTTCTTCTATCACCTTTTCTTGTTTATAAATCAATCAATCAACAAAATGTCTGTTCAAAAGAATTCATCATGGCAAACACTTAACATTCCCAGCACCTGGAGTAGACAGGATGAGTGTGAGTATGAGGCCACCCTGGGTTATATCATGAAATTCTGTCTCAAAACAAAACAAAACAAAACTTAAAAAAAATTATAGGAGGGGCTGGAGAGGTGGCTCAGGGGTTAAGCCTCTGCCTTGCAGGCGGAAGGCCCTAAGTTCGGATCCTAGTCCCCACGTATAGACACCAGGCGGAAGCGGGGGTGGCCTGCGTTTCTGGCCCTGGTAGGGCGGAGCCTGTGAATCCCTGGGCAGAGTAAACAAGGAGGAGGTGGAGGCGTCTGTGGTTCTACACACACACATACACACGCGTGCGCGCACATACATACACACACACATACACACGCACAATTGAATAAGTAATAATAAAAAAATAAAAAAAATTATAGGAGAATGTTAAAGTTTTTCTAAAGGCTCTGAAAGAAAATCTAAATAATTAGAGAGAGTTATTTCCTACACTTAGAAAGGAACAGGTGAATTCTCTCTTCTGAATAAGCTACAACTTCATTGCGTTTTCAGGGAACAATACATTTATTCAAGAATTTATCTGGAAGCATAAAAACCTACAAATAATGCTATCACTGAAAGACGAGAAAATGGAGAGACACGTACAAATTCAACATTAAGGAAGCAGTTGTGGTTTGAGTATGCAATATCCCTGGAAGGCACATGTGTTGAAGGCTTGGTATGAGGGCCCTGATGAAGTGGGTCACTGGGGGTGAGTCCTTGCTCCCAGCCTTCATCCCTTCTCCACTCTCCTGACGTCATGCCCTGCCTCATGCCAACCCAGAAACAATTATGCTGCTATTTTAAATAGCTTCTGCCAAGTATTTGTCACAATGATGAAGGCCAATAGGGAAACTGTAACAGTGAGCCTGCATCATTGCTGATAAAGTCATGACAAAACAGCATAAGGGGGAACAGGGATTTTATTCTTGGCTTGTGATAGTCTGGTTACAGTTCCTTATCCAGCTTGGCAGGAGAGCTCATATCAACACAAAGGGCTGAGGAAACTAGCCACACCATAGCCACATAATGGCTGAGAGGGGGACAAACCTTCTTTGCCAGACCGGGATGTTTGGCCAAGAATATAGAAGGATGCCAAATCCCTTAATAAGTTCCTTCTGTCTCATTCACCTGCCCAGCACTGACCCCACCCACCATGCACTGGGCTTCCCCATCCATCTCTACAGGCGTGTTTGGGGTTTAAGTCAGCTACTAATGTCTCACAACTGTGCCCAGGGCTCAGAGCCTTCAGTTGTCAAGCCTGACATGACAACTGACCATGACAGAAGCCAAATGGAAAAAGTGAAGAAAGGGTGTGAACGGGCGACTTGTGGAGAAAGGAACGCAAGTGGCGAGCCGTGCACCTGGAGAGGTACTCGCATTCACCAGAAGGTCAAGAAATGCAAGTCGAGGCAGCATTCATCTAGCTTTCTGTACACACTGGGATGCCACATTGTGTGGTTGGATAATGCAAGGTTGCATGGGCTAGGGAAATGGGAATTTTGGGAGTCGGTGGGAGAAGAGCAGTCGGCTCCCCTGAGCCTGAGAAGCAACCAGTCAGCAGCACTCAGTGAAAGGAGGTGTGCCGGGCCTCCACCTCAGCAGGCACTTTCCTACAGGGGCAGCTCGGGAAAACACTACCCACGTCCGTGAGGCCGAGACATGCTGAGCAAGCATCGCAAGTCACAGAAGTGGGAGGTGGAGAGAGTCTTGGTGCAGACGAGTCAAGTGGGGCACCTGCACATCATTTAATATTGTGGAGTTGAGAAACATGGTGTGTTGAATGCCTTTTCCTGGGGAGATGCAAACAAACATCTAAGTTCAACCAAGACAGACCCAAAGAACGATCTGATTCAAATCAAGCGTGGTGAACCGGTAAGTATGCTGAGTGTCACGTCATGGTTAGATACAGGTGTTAACTTGATGGTTGCATGTTAGAGCTCGGGGCACATTTGTAAAGAATTAGTGGTTGAGTTGGGCCCCAAGCAATTTTGAAAGAGATTGTTTAATTGATGGAGAAGGTCCAGTGGGTGGGACTAGGCCCTGGGCAGGTGACTTAGATGGAGGGAACTGGTTAAGGAAGTTGGCATCCTTCTGTATTCTTGGCCAGACACGCTGATCTGGCAAGGGAGGACTGCTCCTCTCTCAGTGATCTCGTGGATATAGTGCGACTGTCTCTTTCAGCTCCTGGTATGATCTCTCCTGCCAGCCTGGACAAGGAACCGCAGCCAAGAATCACAAGAGCGACTGAAACTCCTCGTTCCCTTAAGGTCGTGAATTTATTGGCAGCATGCAGAGTAACTACAACAGGTCGTTTACAGGAGCCTGAGCGAGTCAAGGGAAGTCGAAAGCCCACTGCAGGGTAGGTGACTCCCGAAACTGCTACCAGGAGCTTCCTGCTTGGCTAGTAGGCAGCCCCACTGAAGACCCTCCTTCTTCCCCAGCATTTTTTTTCACTGCCTATAGGATCTTAGTGAAGGGCATTTTGAGATTGCACCAAAAAAAAAAAAAAAAAAAAAAAAAATTCGGCGTGATCTATTCCCCTGCAGATATTTTGGTGTGTCTGGTGGGATAAAGCACATTTCGCCTGAGGGGCTCTGGCTGTGCGAGCCACAACCCCAGTGTCTATTTACACTCATGTCCTGAAGATCTCAGACTAAAGAGAGTTTGAGAGTCATCAGTTAGAACACAACACTTGGCTGTGCCTAAATATCAGGAATGGATCATTCTGACAAGGGTTAACACCAAGCATGGGGAGAGAGGGAAGTTAGTGAGAGAACGAGAAAGCTGCGGTCTCAGGATTAACTAAAACCTAAAATAGAAAAGAAGAAAGGCAAGAGATTAGGTAGGTTAAGGCATATTTGTACCTGAAGAGTTTTTATTCATTTTAAAATGTTGCCCTGGGAGACTGGGGAGATGGTTCAGAAATTAAATCTTTGCCTCACAAAAAAAGGACCCGAGTTCAAGTCCCCAGATCCCGAGAAAAATGCTGGGCAGACATGGTGGCGGCCTGCACTTCCGGCCCTGGAAGGCAGAGCCTGGAAAACCTCAGAAAAGAGCAATGAAGAGGTAGAGCAATCCAGGATGATTCCTGGGGTTACTGTTGGGCCTCTACGGGCACACACAGTGCTCTCTGATGCACACACACGCATGCCCCCACGCACGCACAAACACAAAACACGCATATACAACGTACAAAAAACAACTTCCCTAGAGACATTCCATTTCAAGATTTCTGTGTGAAACTTGTTGGGTTCTTGTTCTTATAAGAAATGACTTGTAGATTGATTTATATCATTATCTACAGATTTGTAAGTATGAAATTTTGAGCCACTTTACGGAAGAAGAAAAGAACAATTTCAGAGACAGTGAGTGACTTTCTTAGCCCGGATCTGGCTAGCTAGCCGAAGCACCCGCTCAGTCGAGGGCTGTGTATTAGAAGGCATCTTCGTCCATCTGTGCGTCAGCTCTCTGGCTCTGCCTTGCTCTTTGAAGGTTCTTCTCCAGTACCAGAGCTTTGAACTTCGAAGGGTGAGCCTCCGACTCAGCTCCAGAGTCTAAACCTCCCCTGTCTCATTTTACCTGCTCATCCTTATAAGGCAAGTGGACAGCCGCCATTAACTAGGCACCAAGAACCAGGCACCTTGTGAGGGACGTCTGCACAAGGCTCTCACTGAATCCACATGTCATAGGGTTTGAGCAAATCCCTCCAATCTGTCAGACCTCAATGTGCTCTTCAGTGACGTATTAATGATTGATCTTGCACCTAGCAGACATGTTCCCATGTCCAGTTGAGAGGGGTTTTCTAGAGCGAGGTTGACCTCGTGGTCAACCGTATTGATTGCATTAATTGATGTGGAAGAACTCAGTCCATTAGAGAAGGACGTCTAAGATGGATGAATGAAGGTAAGGCGAGCAAGCAAGCATGTGCACATTCATTCCCTCCGTGTTCTTCCTGTGGATGTTTCATGATCAGTTCCCTTAGCTCCTGCAATGGTGACTTCCTTGCCAGGATGGAATATGTAACCTGGAATTCTAGGTTACATTTGGGAGCTGGAATTAGATACTTTCTCTCTGCCATTGCTGCGATAAATATCTGACTCAAAGAACTTAGGGACACAAGAGGTTTTATTTATATCACAACACCAAGTTATGGTCCATCATGTCAGAGGAAGATACATCAGATTCGGAACAAAAGGAAGCAGTCACATTACATCCACAGCAAGAGGTATATGCTGGTTTGATGGTCTGACCGCTTGCTTAGCACTCTTCATTTTATTCCCATATGTAAAGAATGGTTCTGCCTTCTAAGTTCTGAGTCTCCCCATATCAGTGATACAGTCAAAACAATCTCCTACAGCCATGTTCAGAGGCCTGCCTGACTATCATTCCTTATAGGTATCCTAGGTATCGGGTTAATGTTGAAGCTTAACCGTCACGCCCCTAAGTTGTTTGGGTCAGATATTTTATTACAGCAACAGGTGAAGAAAACTCAAATGGGGTAATGGTTGCACCTAACCTATCAGCTTTGCCTGAAGTCGGCAGTTGTAGAAGCATTCTGTATCTGATGCAGAGCAGCCGCGAAATGTAAGAAACTGGTTTATGAAAAGAGTCCTTATTTAACCCCCTTGTGTTACAGTTGAGGAGATTTCAATCGCCAACATTTTAGAACAACAAAACTGATCAGAGTCGTGAGCTACTATGACTAGGAGGTGGGGAGTAGCCAACTATAGTGCTTATAAATGCTTGCTTTAGAATCGGGCAATCTGGGTTTGAAGCCAAAAGTCTGCCTCTTACTGGGCTGTTAGTCCTCAAAAAACAGTCTAAACGCTAAAAGTCTCAATGTCCTCATCTATAAAATGGGGATGATATGTCCACTCCTCAGGATTGTTATGAGGCAGCAAAAAGGTATATGGACAAAACACTTGCACAGAGTTGTCTCAGGACAAACCTCCACACATAGTGCTGATAGCACTAGTCAAATGGGGGTACTGCCCAGGAATGCATTTTCTGGTTCTCCCTTGGACCCTCTTGCTCCTAGCTAAGGCCTTGTGTGATAACGGCTTGCAGACAGTGCTGCTTCCCCAGGTCCAAAAGCCTGGGAGTTTTGCTTTTGTTAGAAACTAACAGGACCTGGGGCTGGAGAGGTGGCTCAGGGGTTAAGCCTCTGCCTTGCAGGCAGAAGGTCCTGAGTTCGGATCCTAGACCCCACGTATAGACGCCGGGCGGAAGCGGGGGCAGCCTGCGTTTCTGGTCCTGGTAGGGTGGAGCTTGTGAATCCCGGAGCAGAGTAAACAAGGAGGAGGTGGAGGCGGTCCATGGTGGTTCCCGAATTCATCCGTGGTTCTACACACACACACACATACATACACACATGCGCACACACGTACATGCACAATTGAATAAATAATAAATAATAAAAAAATTAAAAAAACCCTAACAGGACCTGATTTGAATTCTGAGGAGCTTGCAATGCTAGCCCCTGGAAATCCTCTCCACATTGTGAGTTAATTTCAGAAGAGTGACTTTCCATTCTGGGAAGGAGGACAGACATCTTGCAGAAGTGGGTCTTTGGTGGAAGCATTGTTTTAAAGAGGTAATTTGAGTAGGGAGTAGATAGAAAAAGACAGTAGAAACAGGCCATGCATTTGGACAGTGAACTTGGTTAGAGGAAGACAGGGAGATGGACCTGGGCAAGATGAATAGAGTTGAGGGTCCTGGGAGATAGGAAAGGAGATCACAGGGCCCCTGACCATGGCCCAGCCTCTTAGAGATATTCTCCCGGGCCCTGGGAAAGCTCTACCTGGGCTGTTCTCTTCAGATCATTTCCAATCGGCCTGGCGACCTGCCAACATTTTCCACATTATGAACAAATCAAAAGAGATTTTTTTTTTCACCAAGCGTGAGTCGGTGGACAGAAATGAGAACAAATCAAATTCATGCAAAAATAGAGGAAATTAATTTTTAAAGAGCCCAACCGAACACCCTGTAATTTTCAATGATTTCCTTTCAGGGAAACGGTGACCACTGTCACTATAAACAAAGCAGAGGATAAATAAATAAAAAGGGAAAGAAGGTTGTGTTTTTCCTCCCCGCCTCCCTGATGGATGGTTTACAGAGGCCCGGGGATACGAGCGAGCGTCTAATGGTTCCCAGATGGCGGCTGGCCGGCCCCGCGCTGGTGTTTCCCCACACCTCTGCCCAGACCGTCAGACACATGGACAATGACAATAGCCGGACCCTTAGCCTGGAGCTTTGGCCAGATGCAGAGGGGCAACCGAAGGTCGGGATGTTGGCTGCCACCAGCCCACGATCACAGTGGAAAGCGCTTCCAGAGCCAGCAACCTCCCACTTCTGAGCATGGCTGGGCCTCTTGTGGCCTGGCTCTGCCTCTCGCTCGGGGACCACCAGGATGCAACTGCCCCCCTGTCATGCCATGCCTGTCACCCTACCCCTGGGGTGTCTGAACCAGTTTTTATGGACAGACAGGTTGGGCAGAAGCCCTTCCTGTCCTCTTGGACCAGGTATCTGGACCCATGTCATAAGTAGACTCTCTCTGAAATAAGGCGGGGTATTGCTATAACTGAAGTCTTCACTCCTGGAAGGATGGGCTGGGACCTGCCCTCAGCTGGCATTAGTGACCCATCTGCCAGGCGCAGCCAGCACACATTACCATTCTAACACCTCTGCGGCATCTACACATCCACAAACCTCAGAGACCACACTGGAGGATCATGTGGCTCCTAGAGGACCTCCTTGGGAGTGTCTTCTCCTCCTTTCCCCTCGTCCATGAAAAGAAACCTACACTGTCACATAAGTGGGTGCCCTCGCCCCTGAGTCCTTGACACATGGGACTTGGCAGAATAGAGGTAGAATGTGTTATCAGATTCCAAACTCTTCTTGCTCTTTCTCTCTCCTTTTCTCCTCTTCTTCCTCCTCCTTTCCTCTCTCATCCTCCTCCTTTTCATCTTTCTCTTCTTCTACCTCTTCTTTCCCCTTTTCCTCCTTCTTTTTCCCTTCTTCCTCCTACTTTTTCTCTTTCTCTTTGTCTCCCTCTTTCTCCTCATCTTTCTCTTCTCTTCTTGATATGGTCTCATAAGGGGGGGCCACCATACCTATTTTATGCACTGCTAGGGATGGAACCCCAAGACTTTGTGCATGCTGGGCAAGTACTCTACAAATTAAGCTCCCCAGCTCCCAGATTCCAAACTTCTATTTTCACCAGCTCAGCTTCACTTTTTATTAGTTGAGGAACTTGGGTCCTCCTCTCAGTCTAGAACTACTTATACACGAGGAGACATAAGCCTTTCTCTTCTACCTTGGAAATCACTTTTCTGTGGTTGTCGTTGAACATCTTTTGCAAAATGGATATCGTGATGAGATGGGGGCAAAAGAATCAGAAACAGATGGAGAAGATTTCTCTGAAATACACAGACTCTCAACCCAGAAGAAAAAGGGTGGGGGCAAAAGGCATTTGGGGTTTCCAGAAGCGCAAAATGCAGGAAGAGGGGCTGAGCCAAGGGAGTCTTCAGCCCAGCGCCACGGAGCTGGGCGGCCTCCAGGGGCATGGTTATCAAGAACGCGGAGCCGCTATTGGGTTTCTAAAACACGGCTTCTGAAAATAAACGGATCTAATTGACAGTATACCTTCTGCTAACCACTCCCCTGCAGCACATGGCCCCGTGGAAGATGGAAATTATTTTGGAGATAACCAGTTGCTGGGTTTGGCATCCATTCTGCAACAGTTAGACGAGTGCACAGGGCTGCTGATTGGTGGGGTAGGAGCAAGCTGGGGCCCCAGGGGTGGGTGGGGGGACAGACACATCAGTGGTTTCAACAAGAATGTGAAAATACTATACTTTGTGACAAAGTTGCTTCGGGCTAGTCAGATCGCTCACAAATCGGTTGCAGATTTCTCTGATCTATGAAGGGACTTCCACGCAGAAGGAAGGCAGTTTGGATTGGAAATGCATATGGGTCTTTGCTAGGCTCAAGATGTGGAGCTGGAGGAGCTGGAGGTGATGATGGGGCCCAGCAGAGAGTCCTGGGCTCCCGGACTTGCCTCTTCCTCTGTTCCTGTGGCCTGTATCTGCCCCCCCATTGCCAGATGGCTCTAGAGAACTCTCCAGAGGGCTTGCTGTCTCCCCATTCCCCAGACTTCCCTACAGTGTCAACCTCATTTCCAACATCGACCACTGCAAAAAGCAGTTTTCCTCGTTCAGAGAAAGAGTCTGCTCACCAGGACGGACTTAGTGTTTGGCGGATGACACCCAGGGCAGCTGCTGGGGTCCCAGAGTGTGTCCAGAGTTGAATGCTGCCTGGAGGCTTCTTAGATGCTTTTCTCTCAGATCCAATGGTGGGACTCTCTCAGTAATCAAAAGCTCTAGATAATCAAAAGCATTAGTTAATGGACTACAAGTTGATTCTGAATGTGTCTATATGGGACCTTGCTTTGGTTAATGATGAGTTCTTCTCATCTGCACTAGGGATAGCAGGCTGGAAGTATCCCATTTCTTTCATGGTTCACTTGGATCTGTGTGTGTGTGTGTGTGTGTGTGTATGTACAAAAGAGGGCACTCAAGTGTACATACCTATGGTGACCCAGGGGTGACATCGGGACTCATCCTGGATTATTCTACTTCCTTATTGCTTTACTCTGGGGTTCCCCATACTATGCCTTTCAGGGTCAGAATTACAGGCTGCCGCCAAATCCATCTGGCATTTTTAGGTGGGATCTGCGAATTGGAACTCAGGTCCTTTTGTTTTCAAGGCAAAGGCTTTAACTCCTGAGTCACCCAGCCTATTGTTTGAAACTTAAGATTCAGTCTCTTGGGAATTCTTCTGTACCTGTTGTCATGGTTTGAAGTGTGTCCCCCACAGTCTCATGTGTTTGGCAAGGTCATGGCACCTTGAGAGGCGGAGCCTTGCTGGAGGAAGGCAGTCACAAGGGGTGGGCCTTGAGAAGTGGATTAGTCCCACCCTACCTCCAGGAGAAGTCTGCCTTTGCAGCAAGCAGTTTTACAGCTCTCAGCTCTCTAAGATAACCGCAGTGACCTAGCCAGCTTTGGCCAGCCAGCCATTCCGCCTCTGCCATGAGAAACTGCCTCCCCTTTGGAACCGTAAGCTGAATAAACCTCCCTTTCTCCCTTAAGTTGCTTGACTTTGCGTGTTCTCTCACAGCAATAGTTAGGAGTAACTGCTACACCTATCATGTGCACATAACTGGCAGCACTAGCATCTTCTATTGGTCACCTCCCAGGTGTCCTCGCTGTACTCTGATAGCTTTTGTCAGCGACTCTGTCTGGCCCCAGGGATAAAGCCCCTTTCTTGAGCTATCTTCAAGGGGCGTAGGGGGTAGTCATAGCCACAGGCTGCTGGATGTAGTGGGGAAGACGTGGATGACATTGCCCAAGGTAAAGGCCTGGGTAAACAAACCACAGTTCTCCTCCCCAAGAGACAGGTTGGTGGGTGCTAGAGACAGAAGACAGAGGGAGGAGACAGAACAGAAATGGGCTGCATAGCCTGGAGATTCCTGGGTAGGGCCTAGGACCTCCTCAGACAGTCAAGGGCTTTCCAAAGGAAGCTGAGCCCTTCAAACATGTGCCTTAAATCATACGGTGCTTCCAAACGTCCATGTTGTTGGGTAGCAATTTCCTCCAAACGGAAGCATTCCTGCCAGGAAGGGAGGCAGGGACAGGAGACCTGGTAAGGAAGCAACTCAAAATCCTGAAGAAGTTCTTTTTTTAAATTATTGTTTTATTGTCTCATACATGAATACGGTAAATTTATGAGAATTTCATGCCTTAATCTCCAGTCTCATTTTCCTTCCCCTTCCACTACAACCCTTCCTCTTCCCTACCAGTCTCCCTCCTGTTATCTTTTTTTTTTTCATGAGTGGCCCACTGGTTTCATGTGATTTGCCTCTGACAGCATGTCCTGAGCATTTGCTGGAGCGTGAATAATTTATCAGTGGGCGGAGCACTAAGGAAAGCATCCTCCTGCCCAGATTCACAAGGTCCTTCCCCCGAGGCGATGAAAGCTGTAAACTGCTGCGGAAGGGGACACTGACCAGCCCAACTCTCCACCCGTGGAGATGCCTACAATTTGTACCGAGAGCTCTGGGGATGCACCGTCCATGTGTCTACTTCAGAGTGGGGTGGGCTTTTCCGTAATGCTATGTAACAGTTGCTTCTAACTATTGCTGTGAGAGAGCACGCAAAGTCAAGCAACTTAAGGGAGAAAGGGAGATTTATTCAGCTTACGGTTCCAGGGGGGAGATACAGTCTCTCAAAGTGGAGGTAGCAGGGCTGGCTGGCCAAAGCTGGAGGAGGCTACGTGACTGCAGACATCTTCTCTTCAAGGCTGAGAGCTGAAGACTGCTTGCTGCAAAGGCAGACTTCTCCTGGAAGTAGGTGGGACTAATTCACCTCAAGGCCCACCCCTTGTGACCGCCTTCCTCCAGCAAGGCTCCACCTCTCAAGGTGCCATGACCTCGCCAAACACATGCGACTGTGGGGGACACATTTCAAACCATGACATGCTACTACTCTTTTTGAGTCACCCATGGTCCTGTAAGTAATTGGACTTGGGTGTAAGCATTACCTCGATCTGTCATAGGACCTGTTTGGGGAATGTAGATGTTTTACATCACATTTCCTCAGACGAAGTTATCATCACACAGGTCCACACCATGATTTGGCGATAAAGGTAGCGTTCGGTGTTGCTCACAGGGAGAAAGCTTCCCGTGAGCAGATGCTTTGGCTGAAGAGTCTCTTGTTCCACATGAAACTGTGGCTCAGTTTCAGTTTGCCACTGTCCCAAAGGGAGGTACCTCATAGATGTCAGATCCCAGCTCCTCTGGCTCAGCCAGGAAGGGCGGGTTCCCCATGTCCCTGTCCCGTAGACAGTTCATCTGTAAGGTGAGGACAAAGCGGAACTTGTTACCAAGAAGTCTGAATGAATACGAACATGAAAAGTCACGTGACTGGCCGGAAGACTGCTCTTCACGCACCGGGACTTCTCTGGTTGAATCTTGTGCTTTGGACAGACAGGCTGTGACCTTTTCCTTCTCAATGGAGAAATATGCATTAGGCCTGGGAAAATGGCTTAGAGGTTAAACAGAAGAAGCAGAGTTTGGATCCCAGATCCCATGCAAAAATCGCTCGGTGGGCATGGTGGCCTGCCTCTAATTCCAGCCCTGGAAGGCAGAGCCCGAGAACCCCAAAGAGCAAACTGATTAGCTAGATTAGCTTTGATGTTACACTCTGGATTTAATTAGAGACCCAAGGCGGAAGAGCGATTGAGGATGCTTCTTGACATCATCCTTGGGCCTCTACCTCCCTTACTCGGCCCCTTGCACGTATGTGCCCACCAACACACACACACACACACACAGATAAGCACATTCATGCATCCCATACACACATGAGAAGGCTTTGTTAGAGAGGGAGAGAGAGTAAGAGGGCAGATGCGTGCATGCTACGGTGCACACGTGGAGGGCAGAGGACAGCTTCCATGGTCATTTCTCTCCTTCCGCTGTGCAGGTTCTGGGAATAGAACTTGGGTCATCAGTTTTGTGTGCAAGTCCCTTCACCCCCTGAGCTGTCCCTCCGACCCCACACTACGATCTTTTTTTAAAAAATCTTTTTATTATTATTATTATTATTTCCGCTCATACAAACTTAACAGGTACACCGGTCCTCTCCCTCCCCTGGACCCACCTGCTCCCCCCTTCCCTTCCCCCTCCTTCCCCCTCCCCCAGTGCCTCCCCCCCAATCCCCAGAGCATCCTTTAATGTGCATGCCAAACTCTCCTCTGGGTCCTCCTCTCCGATGAGGTGCAAGGACCCAGGGGCATTTCCCAGAACCCTTTCCTGTGTTCCCCTTAAGCTTAAGAACACTACTGTGATTGTCAGTCCCCAGCCTCCAAGGATCCTAGTGCCTTTAGTCCATGCTAGACTTTGTGGGGTCATAATGACCCACACTATGATCTTGTATTTACCACACACAGCACACACACGAACCAAGTCAAGCAGCTCCAACTTGGAGAGGACTTTTATGTGCCCTTGTTCTGGTTCAGGTTATTTTCATTTAAAAAAGAAAAAAAAAAAACTTGTCCATGTCGTTTTCCAAGTGACGTTTGCTGGGCTTTTTTGGAAGATCTTTGGGTTTTGTTTGTAGCAATATTTGAAAAATAGCATTTGGATTTGGTTTGGCTTTCAGTTAAAGGGAGAGGCTTTGGGCTGGGTTGAGGATCCAGGCTGGCTCTGTTCAAAGCCTAGCCATGGTCACGGACCTCGCATCTCTGTTGCTCATCGGGGTGTGTGGGGTGGGCACAGTGATGCCAGCGAGGACTGCGAGTGACTTAGGCTCTGGCTCTAGATCAAAAAGTCATTTGAAGATATTGGCCCAGAAACATCTTGAAGCATCAGAGTAGAGGCTGGGGAGATGGCCTCCCAAGCTAAAGGACCTCAGGCCAGATCTCCAGATTCCCTGGAAAAATGTCTGGTGGATATGGTGGTGGCTTGTAATCCGGCTCTGGAAGGCAGAGCCTTGGAAACCCATAGCAAAGCAATAAGGAGGTAGAGCAATCTAGGATGGGCCTCTGTAGGCAGGCATACACGCTGAAGTGCACTCTTGCACACACACACACACACACACACACACACACACACACAGAGCAAAAGAAGATACTCCATCTTGAGGAGGAAAAACAACTGTTCAAAACTTAACCTATAACGGACGTAAAGAAATATCTACCATTCACAGGTAAGCTCCCTCTTTCTTGCCAAGAGTATCCTGGTAAGTGGCAGAACACAAATAAATAATTTTTAGCAAAAGAAGATCGTACGTAACTTCCCCATAGCCTAGCATTTGAAAACAGTCCTTGACCCTCACAAAATACATGACTGGTAAAAATCTTGATTTTTTTTAAAATACAAAGATTCTGAAGGAAGATTGACTTGGTGTCTCTCTCTCTCTCTCTCTCTCTCTCTCTCAGGAAAAATCAACAAATCAGAGCAGGGTTCTGTCTTGCGGACTTCAGCTCCAAACGTGTGTGCTTTAGGGAAACAGGGTTGACAGCTCAGCGCTTCTGGGTCACTCGAGCAGTTATCCGCACCCATTACCTTGCCGCTCTGGACTTCCTGCCACGCCACTGTTTCAACAGTCTCTTCAAGAAGAACTGACAGACCGATTCCCAAATTTGCATGTAGATCCTTGTTGATGGTCAAAATGTTTCAAGATGTGCCTGGGAGGACCGACAGCCGACTTCTGGGTTACTACGAGTAGACTCGTACCTGCGCAGTCTGGTGTCTGGCCCTCTTGCAGTGAGATGCTGGGTGCGGCGGCCCTACCACGCCTCGAGTGACCCGGTCGGCAGTGAACCTCCACACCTCAGGCTCTTACGATCTATTGCCCCCTCTTCCACAGAATTCCCTGAGCCTTAGGATGGGAGGATGTTTTGTGGACCTGATTTGGGCTGAACATTTTAGCGTTGTCAATACTCTGCACTTTGGTTGGTTGTTGTTATCTATTTCACTGCTCTTCCATTGCAGTAGGATTGTGTTGAAATCTTTTTGTTTAAGAAAATATATTCTGGGGTGCCTTCTCCGAGGCTGGGGGCAGGCGGGTAGAGTGTCCCGTTTTTGGGGTGGCACCTGCCAACCCATTTTGGCTATCTGCATGAAGACAGGAATGATAGGTCTCCACCAGATAACAAAAGCTAAACAGTAAAGTCATCCTTAAATTTTTTGTGCTATAAAAGCCACCCAGTCCTATTGTTTTCCTTGACCGTCTACAGTGGAAAAGGAACCTTGCCGTCCTGGCCATCTCTTCTCTCGGTTTTCTTGTCCTAGTTTCTCTGGGGAACGCTGGGGTCCTCTTGTTGTTATGGCGACTGTCACCATTGTGGCGTGATTGGCACCCGCTGCAGCCGGGGTCAGGTAAGCCTTCCACAAGCAATGGAACTGGGGAAAGAATAGCCATGTGGGGTGAGGCTGGATCTTGAGGTTCATAGCCAAGCCCACTTTCAGCTAAGCTTTCTGTACTCTCTGATCTACCGAGATGTAACAAGACAAGCCTCAGCGTCCTACCACTGTAGATGGCGCACTAGCCGCTGTGCCCTCTCAAAGTGTGAGCCTTCCACCCTTAAGTTGCCTCTGACAGACATCTTGGCAGTGACAAGAAGAGCTGTTAATACACTGGTGGATTCACGCACACAGTGCCTGAGAACATGTCCGGCTGCTGGAGTTGTGACTGACGCCATTGTCCCTGGTTCTAGTGAAACACAGAGCAGGCGGGAAATGAGTCAGGGGGTCGATAAGGATAGACACTAGAGAGGAGCTCAGCCCTCTAGTGTACTCCAGCATCAAGCTCTAGAAATGCTCTAGAACACAAGGACTACAGCTGAAAACGGGCTTTGGTAGGAAGCGGCCCTGATGTGTTTGTGGGCTCAGTGTCAGCTGCTGCTACCGAAGCAAGGCCTCCACAGGAAAAGCAGAATGTTGGGCTAAGCCACACCTTTTGACACCCTGACCAGGCGGTATTGCTGTCGGGGGACTTCCGCACTCCAATCTCTTCTTTCCTCGCACTGCCCCTTCTACCCCATGGGCCTGCAGCTGGTTGTCCTGTCCCATCCTGTGTGCCCTTTCCACTGGGTCTGGACAGCTGTACCCCACCTACTTCCTTCCCACTGCCACTCCCACCCCCGGGTTGACACAGAGCCCTCTGTCTTCGCGTGGAATGCAGTAGCAATTCTGAGAGTGGTGCTGGACAAGGAGTCCAGTCCCCCATAAACTTTTTATAGCTCAGGAAAATAAACATGTGGTTTCAGGTCTTTGCATAGGCAGAGCTCGTGGAGTTTGAGCTTGCTTTATAGAACTCCGAAAGAAAATATTGGGAGAGCTAATAAATTTCAGAGCCAGCCACAGGATAACAGTCCAGAAGTCTCAGGGAGGGTTGGACAGCCTAAGAGATAAAAAAGAAGATGAGTCATCTAGTAGCTGTCACCTCTCTCCTCCTGCTCAGCGTCTGCTGGAGGGCCAGGCAGCAGGCTCCACCTTCTGGGTGGGGAACCAGCTCAGAGATGGGAAGACATGGCCTTTCCCAGCTACAGGGACCCGTGGAGATGAGGAAGCTGGGTCTGGAGACAGGAAGTGATCCGTTGTGTATCTCAGTTCGTTAAAGTTGGGGATCTGGTACTTAAGTTACTGGCCAGGTATCTGCTGTGTTCTGGCCCCAGCTAGGGCCAGCTGGGAGACCCCCGGGCAGAAGGAGCATGACTGCAAAGAGCGTTTGCTGAAGTCCACTGGGGGGAGGGTGAACAGCTATGGGGCTTCCTGTTGCAACACGGTGGGCATGGGTGACGTTGCCTCCTCACTGCGGGTTAGGGGTCATTCTGGGCCTCAGAACCTTCTCTCCACCCCAGTGATAATCCCGCTACTGGACTTTTTAGAGTCACGTCCTGGGCCTGGAAGCCATCACAAGCTGGGTTTACCTACCCATTCTCCAATCAAAGAAACAAGAAATGGCAAATAACAGAGACAGGACATTAATTTATCCAATGTGGCCACATTGAGAAAAGGAAGCGAATGAAAGGGTCTAGTGACCCCCACCTCCAGTCCTACAGACATGAAATGCAGGTTTAAAGAGAGGGTGAGAAGCACACATCACTGTGCAGTTCTAGTCCACATGTGATCCTGTCCCACTTCCTGGTGGCGCAGTTGTCAGAACTCTGTGAAATCTCTTCCTGGAAGATGAATTCCTCCTCTAGTCTTTTCCTTCCCAAGCACAAGACTAATGAAGAAATTTCCACTTCCTAGGGTACATCATCTCAGTACCAATGGCCGTAGGATTTGGGACGGGCACAGGTCTATTCTCGGAATATCTTCGCTCCTACCAGGACAGTGACAGTTTGGTTAAGAAGGATGAATCGAGAGATGAGACTGTGTGTGGTAAACCTGAGGGATTACCGAGCTCTGCATAGTGAGAAAAGACCAACTGGCCACTGCAGCTTAGACCCCACATTATGCCTATTGTAAGAGTCTGTTGTACTTGATTCCTTTGGAAAACAGCAGTGGTTTGATTTTTTAATTTCATTATAGCTGTCTTTTGGGCTAGCATTCCTACCTCTTCAACACGCATGTATACATGTTCATGTATGTGCAGTTGTACATGAAGAGACCAGAAAACGGCCTTAAGTTTTGTTGCTCCATCACCATCCACCAAAGCCAGACTTGCAAAGGGCGAGAGACAGGAAGAACTTGGGAGCTGGGGCCTAGAAGATCGCTAGGCCCCAGTTGAGTTCTGCTAGCCCGAAGGCCAGTAGACGGTTAAGAAGCTGCATGTTCCTGGCAGTCCTTGTTCACTTCTGGGTTTCAGTTTCTCATAGCGAGAACACCAGACCAGAGGATTCCCCGAGCCGCAGCACTCTAGGCTGTGGTCTGCCTGTTCATGAGACTCTGGCCAAGGCATGCAATCCCTGAGACTCCCATGCACGTGAGTTCATGCGTGTGCGTGTGTGTAGGTACAAGCATGATATCACCAATCATCCTCGATGGCTCTTCCATCTTATGATTCTGAGCCTGCCTCTCTAATTAAACTCAAAGCATACTGCTAGGGCTGGTTCCCAGTTTTCTTTTTCTGGGCCTGGAATTGCAGGTGGGGCTACCGTGTTAACTTCCATTTTTTATATGGGATCTGGGGACCAGAATTCTGGTCCTTTTGCTTGTGATTTCAAGCACTTTAACTACTGAGCTCTCTCACTAGTCTAGAGTGTCTTCTTAATGTGAGTGGAGTTTCTTTCAGAAGTGATAAAATTACTCTGGAATTAAGTTATCAGATGCAGTCAATTGCTGATGTACTAAATGCCACGAAATTCTGCACTTGAAATGGTTCCTTTTAGGCTCTGCAAATTTCATCTTAAGGAAAAAAATTAGTTAAAAACTATTTCCTTCTTTCTCTTTGCATTCCTTCTTTCTTTCCTTCTCTCTTTTCTTAATCTCTCTCCCTCTCCCTTTCTCCCTCTCTGTCTCTGTCTCTGTCTCTGTCTCTTTCTCTCTCTCTCTCTCATATGTTTTCTCTGAGTTTAGGCTTCTGGTTCAAACAAATAAGGTCTCCATGTGTAAATTAATGGAAAGAAAGATGCTACCTGCTAGAGCTAAGCTAATCTCTGGGGTAGCTGGTATCTTGCTTCTGTTATACAATGGTCTTGAGAATGCTTTTCCACTAAGGAAACCCTTCTGAGGTCACGACTCTCTTACCCTCTTCTGACGTGGGTGGAGACCATGTGTGATAGAGGAGGGGACAGCAGGCAGGCCGAATGAATAGTGTCTCTGGAGTCTGGGGGCTGTCACCAGGGGAAAGGAGGGGTTCCTCATAGGGGGAGCGCCGCAGTCACAAGGAAAGAGGTTAGCTCAGAAATGTGAACAAAGAAAGCCCACACCCACGGACAGGGGTGAGGGGAGGGGAAAGGCAGCAGCAGAGAGGGGCGCCCTTCCACCCCTCTCTGCCCCAGACTGGTTGTTCTCAGGGCCGCCGCTGCCCTCTCACATATGGGGCTAATCCAGGTAGAGTGAAGCCTTAGAGTGCTCTGGGTAAAAATTATTGCTTCGGATAATGAAATCTTTGTCATTGGGCAATCCAAAAAGGGAGGGGGGGGGCGGGAAAGGCCCTTCAAGTGTAACTTATGGGCAGTGTGGTGATGGAAACGAATTCTTCATTCCGTTTTCCCGCATCAGAACAGCACCAGGGTGATTCATAAGTGGGCTAGCGCAGCTGCTTCTGAGGGCGGGGTCGTGGCAGAGGGGGATGGGGAAGGGAAGTAGAGGGGGCACTAAGCCATAAGTATCTCCCAGCATGCTCGGGCCTCCTGAATTGTCAAAACATTTCAGGGCTATGCCTTGGACATTGTGAAATGAGCTGTTCCCCCCCCCCCTGCACACTTTAAACTTCACACCCACATAAAAACTCAGAGAGATTTGACTTGCACAGGCAAGCGATACTGCTTCGAATCCGTTTGAGGCATGGTGACACTTCTCGTCTGAGAAGCTTAGGGTGCATCTCATTTCATTCCTCCTTCGGCCTCCCTGCCAGATAAAGGAAGAAAGTAATTGAACACTTTTGATGGAGAAGTGGGATCTATGGACCAGCAATCCTGAATGATTCTCCATTTGGAACCAGGAGCCTTGGGAGCCTGGTCTTCAGACTCCTGTGTTGTGTATCCAACTCTAAGTCTACGTTCCTCTCATTTCATGACAAAGGTCACATGGTCACATGGGATTCTTTTTAGGGCAGAACTACCTTTGGTTGCCTGGAGCCTGACTGCCATGAGCATGATGGGTATCAGAGATGCCCAGAGCAGTTCCTGGGTAGAGTTGGGGTGAAGGATTTTACAGGCGTAACATGGGAGCATGCCAGCTGGGTGGGAAACCCATCAAGTAGGGTGGGCTTTGAGATCAGTCACAAACTGTTGATTTCTGGTCAAGATGCTGTACCTTCCCAACAGTAGACTGGTCCCGAAGATGATGGTGATTTAGAGAGAGGACTGTCAGATGGGCAACAGGTGACTTTTCTGGTGGTCAAACAGTCACCATCTTTCGCATTTCCAGGTGTGTCCCGAGATCAGTGTGGTAGGATGAGGAGCTAGAGGAGTCTGGGGGTGTCTCGGGATCCAGCACTCAGGGGGTCCTCTTCTAGGTGGCGCCATCTGAACTGTATCCTGTGGATGAAGCCTGAGTGTGGGATGGATCTACAGAGGGGTCTTCCAAAGCAAGCGCAGGACCCTACTGTGGACTGCTGTCAGCAGTTGAATGTCTCCCCAAACCATTGTGTCAGCACCCGGACACTGACGCGGGCATGGACACCCTCCAGGCCTTCTTGCCCCACCACCACCCCATCTGGCTGGGAGTCAGCGTCCCAGGACCCAGTCTGCAGCCCAAGACTCTCCACCTCTCCTCGGCTCATGCTCCGTGGAGGACAGAGCAACAGGAGGCCGCGTAGAGGGCTGCGCTGAGCTTGAGCTGCTTCCAGCTGCCAGCTCTGAGCACAGGAAGTTTCCTTCAGTCCGGACACGGAGGTTGGCTTCTCAGGCTGGAAGCACAGACCTAGAACAACACGGACTCTTCAGGCCTTGTGTCTCTCACCCTCCCTGCCCTGCCCTGCCTTGCCCTGCCCTGGGGGGAAAAGAACATCTTAATTCTGGACAATACACTTGGAGTGGGGAGGGCCCTGGTTTCTTCCATTCTGAATCCTGTTGCCTGAAGGCAAGGCCACACCCCCCTCCTATGTCAACTCTTCCCCTTGGACTCCAGCCTGGGGGGCTTGATCTGGCACACATGCATCGAGAAGACCCCCTGGAACTCGGGACCACCTGCTGGACCTTCCACGAGGCTGTGGCGCCTTTGCTTCCTGCCTGGGTTATGCCAACTCGTCCTTCAGTCAAGGCCAGGGCCAGGGCAGGAGTCAGCAGGGCAGAAATCAGCTTCACGTGAGGTCAGATCCCAGGGCATCCGGACTCCGCTTCCTACCAGCTGCAGGATCTACACTGAGTTATTCCAAATGACATCATCTGCAAAATTAATGAGACTTTCAGGGAATAAATTACCATTTCACCACAATGTGGTACCGGTGTGAGCTGGGAAAAGAGCAATCACAGTTTGGGGGGGAGGAAAAGCCCTCAGTGGAGGCTGGAGGGAGCCAAGGCAAGAACCTTCCATTCTGTGCAGGAAGAAACCAAGCATGATAGTGAGGGAGGGGAGGGGTTAGGGGAGAGGAAGGAACAAGGACTAAAGTGTGAAGGTGGCTCTTCTTAAGAGCTTCAATTTTCAGTCTCACACTTTTTTGGGAGGTCAAGGCAGCTCCAGAGAGAATTCAAGGTCAGTTCGAGCTATATGAGGCCCTGTCTGAAAAAAGGGGGGGTGGGAAGATGGCTGTTTGGGTAAAAACACTTGCTGTTCAGTCAAGAGGACTGGAGTTTGAATCCCCAGAACCCACATGACAGAGCACTGTAACCCCAGTGCTGCGCACCAGCTAGGAAAGAGAAAAGGAAAGCTCTGGAAACTCGAGGGCCAGCTAACCTGGCACGGGTTCGTTCTGGTGGTGGCAGAACAACAAGGTGGAAGGTGAGGAAGGACACGCGAGGTTGCCCTTTGACCTCCACACTTGCACCAAGGCAGCTGGGCAAAGTGGCTCACCCCTGGAATTCCATCCCTCTGAGGCAGGAGGATCAGCACCCAGAGGAAGCCTTCCGGGCTCGTGTGGGCCTCAGAATGAGACCTCATCTCCAACCACCAGGCCAAAGCAAAGCAAACCAGCTGCTTGGGGTGAGATGCGTATTTCTTGCTTTTGCCCTGGATCTGCAGGAATGTCTTGACATCCACCTTCCATGCCAGACGAAGAAAAAAAAAAAAAACCTGAACAAATGCCCTGGCATATGCAGATGAGATTCAGTGGGCAATTCGGGCACAAAGGCAAGAAAACAGGAGGAAAGAAGAACGGTTGTCATAGAAGAGGAAGGGGGATGAGATTGGAGATCAAGGTGTGAAAAACGTCACATATATATAGATATATATATCACATATGTATTTGTGTATAAAACACTAAAAGAATAAAAGAAACTAAAGCAAAAAGAAAGAAAAGCTGCAGAAAAGGGATGCTCTGGTATTTATGAAGAAACCACAGTCCCAACAGCCGCTGACAAGCTAAGGGGATTATAAAGTAGGGCGAGGTGGTGGGTCAGAAGTGATTGGGATTCATGAGGGAACATAAGGTCAGAAGTAGATTATGGGAAAGGGGAGTTAAGGGTCTAGGGAGGATAAATGGGAAATGGCTGGTCTGATAAGTTTCCAGGAATGGTCCACCATGTTCCATATACAAAGTGACGTGACCCAGGGCAACGACCCTCCCTTCCCCCCTTCCATGTATTTGGCCATAGTTTTTAGAGAGAAATCTGCTAGGCCCATACAGGTACGAAATAATACTGCTTCCTGAAGAAGGCCTCAGTGCATCTCCCCCCTCCTCCCACTACCACCACACCACCATGATCGAGCAAGAGTTTGGGGTTTGGACAATTAGCATGTGCAAGGGGTGAGCAGCTTCCTCGGAGCACAGCTGGAGGCCGGACTTCTTCCTTAATGTCTTCTGACAGCTCAGAGCCCCCTTACAGCCTGCAAGTGTCAGACAAAGTCTCTGAAAACAAACAGCCACAGGCTGAAGCAATTTCTTCCCTGCGCGCTGGTAGACTTTCCAGACCTGTCAGTTGCATGAGGGAAGGACCAGGGCTGCTTAGGAATCCCTCCTGGTAGTGGGACAGTGGTCCTGACGCTGCAGGGACTGCAGCTGGCACAGGTCCTTGGGTGGGGCTCCCCTGGCCTAGGTTAGGGGGTGATGAGAGGGCAGAGTCTCTTTGGCCCAATAAGCCAGGCTCTCAGGCTGGTGCTCTGAGGAAAATTAGAGGTTTATCCTGTCCTGGTTCATCCTGTTCTTAATCACCTGCATGGCCACTAGACCACCAGAGTTCATTTAGCCTAAGGTGGGAGCAGGGCAGAGAGGAGAGCTTGCCAGAGGGAAATTAGGTAAATTGGGATTGGTGGATTGTGCACTCAGAAGGCTGAGGCACGAGGATTGGGGCAAATTCAGGGTTGCATGTTGAGCTTCAGACCAGACCGGGGGATAGATAAGACTCTGTGTATATGTATGTGTGTTTCCAAAAAAAATCAAAGAAAAAAAGAGATAAAGAAAGAGGCACCAAATAGTCTGAAGTTTAGTAGAGAAGAAACACCTAATAAGGAAGATGTGATTTGCACCCTGTGTACATCGAAGGCTAAGCTCTGGACACATTTGTGAAGAGTTAGTATTAAGGCAAGGCCCTGAGCAAACCTGCAGGAGACTGTCTGATTGACGTGGAAGACCCCGCCCATATAGGGTGTGAGCATTCACTGGGCAGGTGGACGAGCTGGAGAGAGCTGCTCGGTGACTTGGCATTCTTCAGCGCGCGTCGACAGTCTCACTGTCTGGTGAGTGAGGTTCGCCCCTCTCTCAGCCACTCCTGCCAAGCTGCAATTGAGAATCGTAAGACAGAAAAAAAATCTCCTTGTTCCCTCAGTGCTTTGGTCATAAATTTATTGGCAACATGCAAGCAAACTGCAACAGACCCCCAATGCTACTTAGGGGGTCCCTCTCTTGGTATAGCTCAAGACCTGGATTTATGGGGGCAGAGACGGGGGTGAGCTGACCTTCAGTTCCTCCCATAGGTGTCCACAGAGATCTCAACTCCCAAGAAGGGTGAGCAACTTGCTGTAGGCTTAGCACCCAAAGCATGCTAGGGAACCCTTTAGTCCAGTACCCTTTTACCTGGCATCGCCCAAGTACATCTGGCGCTCATTTCTCCTGGAGCTGCTGCCAGCTTCCTGCTCACAAGGGTCCTTAGGCTTTCTGAACAGGAGCCCTCCCTCCTGCCCTCCTCTTCCCTACACCACAGAGATCCTCTGCTCTGGCTTCAGGAATGCTGGGAGGTAGACTGTCTACAAGCAGCTTTCACCCCAGCCTGCACCCCAAACTCCCCCAGAGGAACAGGAACCCCGGAGGAGAAAAGGGAAATGCCAGCGTAAGTCATTTCTCAGTGAACCAGCCTGCAGTTGCTTCAAATAGCTCTGACCCAGAGGGGTGGGGGCGCATTGAGGCGCCACAGGGGTTTATCTGGGACTGTTAGAAGGCACAGTTACTTGAATCCAGAGAACACTTGCAGCTGTCTCCCTGGGGAAGCCTTCCTCAGCGCCATCACTTTGTATGGCGTGTTCTCCTTCCGGACGGGGAAGGGTTTCCCACGCAAGGTGTGATGCTTCAAAATTTTCCAAACCTGAAGACTAGGCGCCTCGGCAATCTGTCTTTGCTGCTGATTACGGAAATAATTTATGATTTAAGAGTTCAGAGCAAATGCAAAACCCAGCCTTGAGAAAATGATGTTTATTAAAAGCAGGGTGAAGCCTCAACAAGGCAGATTCCCCAGGGCACAGGCGAGGGGGCAATGACTGAGCCAGGCCAGCAGGACTCCCAAGTGACTTCACAAAGGCTAAGACAGGGGAAAAAAAAGAGTAAAAAGAACACGTGCTTTCAAGCTCTTAAAACTTGGTCCTTCACTTGGGCCAACTGTTGTGCCAATTCTGCTTCTTTCTTCACAGTGTGCCCAAGGAAGTCTCAAAGTTCCACTAGTCATTGGCCTGTCTCCAGTTCTGTTTGTTCTCACAAGGGTAAAACTGCCCTCATTTTGACAGTGTGATTTCTTCAGGAATGGACTGTCAGAAGAATGTCTACAAATTCCAACTCTTTTCAGTTAGTTCACACGAGGTAGGTCTAGAAGAAATGGTTCTCTCTTGAGTACAGTGTACACAGTTCTACAGTTCTATCCTGGGGGAGCTGAGACAGAAGAATGCAGGCTGGGGTTCCTGTGGAAATCTCCTTTATGTCTCCCAAGAAATGAGGTAGGTCATCCGTGAGCTCCCCTCTTGACAAACATGCTCTGCCCTTTCCCATGTAGTCTTTGGGCAGGAGACAAGCTTTTCTTTGTTCCCCAGAGCCCAGTTTTGTGACCTCACCTGACAGTATACAGGTCACACCCTGGAGTCAGGAGCCACAGGTACAGTCCTGGTTCCTGATTTGATGACGTGAGGGGATGGCCCCACATTCAAGTGTCCCTTCTCTAAAGACTCCATTTCTTGACGCAGGCCTAAAATCCCAGACTAAGGCAGCAGGATTGCAAATTCAAAGCCGGTCTGGATGACTTAGTGAGACCCTGTCTCAAAATAACGAATGGGCCCACGGGATGGCTTAATGGGTAAGCGCACCTGCACACAAACCTAGTGTCTTAAATTCAATCCCTGAAGCCACCATGGTGAAAGGAGAAAACCAACTTTCCACAGTTGTTTTTTGACCTCTACAAAGTACTGTACTACTCATATACTATGGCACATATACGCCCAAGAACTTTCTCTCTCAAATGAAAATTAGGAAAATTAAAAGTGAAAAGAAAGTTGAGGATATAGGTCAGTGGTAGAAAACCCTTTTCTAGCATGTGAGGATTATTTCTTGATTAGGCTTTTGTTTTAAGCTCTGAGAGAATTTCCCATTGCCTGGTACTTGATGAATCAGCCCTCTAGTACCTTCTGTTGCTTTTATTACCCTCTTTAATCAAGTCAGAAATCATAGTCTTTGGATTGGGGATATAGCTCAGTAGTATAGCACTTCCATTACATGCTCAAGACTTGGGATTTAAAAATACAACATGAAGAAGAGGAAGACTCTTCTTATCTTGATTCCAGGTATGGTGGCACAGTTATTTATACTTGTGCATGTGAGTATGCATATATACACACACACACACATGCACGCACTGCACGCACACATGCACACACGCACACATACATGCACGCATTCACTCATGCATACATATACATGAAATGTGACCCCAAGTGCTGGAAATCACTCTGGATGTACGTCTCAAGCCCCAGTGTGGATTTTTCCATGTGTGAATTTCCCTGTGTTGTGGGACCTTGTGGCTTCTCAGAAAGCTGCTCAGCTCTGAAGGGGATCGAGTCCTTAACACTAATCTTTCATCTCTCTCTCTCTCTCTCTCTCTCTCTCTCTTTTTCTGTCAGGGCCTTCTAAGCAAGAAACGATCCTCTTCTAAGGGCTTGAGCCCATAAGCAGATGTCAGCATCTGAGGAAGTATCCGCTTGTACCCCCTTGGAGTTAGAGTCATTCTGCTGAAGCCCCAGGCTTAGGAAAGTTCAACGCGAGAAGGCAGACATGTCTTACTTGCTCCTCTGGTTTCTGAAATGACTTGTCCTCACACTCTGGAAGCTCCAGTGAATAGCAAAGACTATCAGGGCCTCTCCTCAGAAGACATCCTGCCTCGTACCTGGCCATCTAGATATCTGTTCTTACTAACATCTTGTGTATACCTCTGGGATTTCTAGATACAGCTGTAAGCCAATATAAATACACTTTCTAACTTTTTCTGCTTATGAAAAGGTTATGCATTTTGCATTTTTTTCCTTGACAATGTAAGTTTTCTCACTCTTTTGTATGTTTCAGAGTATCCATTGTATGGAGTCACGATGGCTTATTTAGCCAGTTCCTGTAAATGGACACTTTTTGTTACTTCGGATCTGCACCATGTGCCACTTGGAATGAGGAAGAGTTGGTTAATCAACTTTGTAATAAAATTTAATATCACTAAGTTCTTCTCTGTAAGGATTACCCCCTTTTGTTGCTTTCTTCGGTTTTTACCAATGTTATCAATCTCGGACTAGAAGACCCCTTTCAAGGACAAACCGGAAGCAGACAGGAAGTCAAGTCCGTTGGCAAGGAGGGAGGCAGGTGTCTCCAGACTCTCAGTCTCCGATAGCGCCCCCCGTTGTCAGAGCCCAAGAGAAGCCAGTGGCACCGCAGGTCATCCAAAGCAGGGGGGAGGAGGGTGGGTTTGGAGCCAAGAGTTAGCCAATCACTTTCAAGCTGGTGGGTTTGGAGCCAAGAGTCAGCCAATCACTTTCAAGCTGGTGGGTTTGGAGCCAAGAGTCAGCCAATCACTTTCAAGCTGGTGGGTTTGGAGCCAAGAGTCAGCCAATCACTTTCAAGCTGGTGGGTTTGGAGCCAGGAGTCAGCCAATCACTTTCAAGCTGGTGGGTTTGGAGCCAGAGAGTCAGCCTTTTTTTTATAAAAATTACACTTTCAGTTCCCTCCCCCCCCCTCCTCCCCAGTGTCTCCCCCCCATTCCAGAATCCTTTATTGTGGCCTAACTTCCATGGTCCTCCCCCGATGAATATGGACCAGTGCTTCATAGCCTTTCTCTGTCCCCTAAGCTAAGATTTACTATGGCTGTCAATCCTTGCAGGGTCTCGGTGCCCTTACAATGCAGACTTATAGGCACACTGGACTGCGCAGGGCATGCAAAGTTCCATTATGATTGCTTTGGCCCCAACTATTGTTGAGAATCTTGCAAATCGTTGCTCCTCCCATCCTTTTGCTCTTACAATCTTACCGCCCCCTCTTCCGCAAATGTCCCTGAGCTCCAGGATGGGGAGAGATTAGGCTGTCCTAGTTCTATGTGATTGATATAGAGTCTCTGAAGTTCTGGATTGTGGTTTGTTGATTTTCTTTTGCAGTTTTTCTGCTCCTGCAATTCCCTTCACTCCATTCTGCTGGGCACTGTATGTCACCCCCTGGCCAGAGACAAAAAGCTGTTAAACTGGAGTCTTGTTGTAATAGCACATTCAAGGGTAGATGTAATAAGAGTAGGAAACCTCACTGAGGGAGGGGTCCATCACCCATTTGCAAAATGATTACTTTTTATCTGCTAGACTATATGCCCTCCCCTTCTGGTGAGATCAGGAAAGAACGTCTGTGAACTTAACCAGGTTTCTCATTACTTACTTGCAGACCTTGATGGAGGCCTATTTTCTCTGCTGTAACATGGTCTCCTCTCTCCTTGTTTCTGGTGTGGCCCTCCTAACCCATCTCTCTTGTTCATAATCCTTGCAATTACTGTGTTACATAGGTTTACTTTTGAGTGTCCCAATGTGGGCTGGGCGAGTTTGGTACTAGGAGCCACCTATTAGGGAGTACATACGGCGCTTAATTTTCTGGGTTTGGGATACTTCACTTAATATAATTCTTTCTAATGACATCCATTTCCCAGCAAATTCCAGTAATTCATCATTTTTGATGGCTGAGTAGTACTCCATTGTATAGATGTACCACAGTTTCCTTATCCACTCGTCAACTGTTGGACATTTAGGTTGATTCCATGACTTTGCTATTGTAAACAGTGCTGCTATGTACATGGTTGAGCTTGTGCTATCGAGGCGAACCTCTGCTGCTTGGGGGGTTATTCCCAAAAGTGGGATAGCAGGGTCATATGGCATTTCAATCTTTAATTTCTTTAAGAATCTCCAGACGGCTCGCCAGAGTGGCTGTATGAGCCTGCATTCCCACCAACAATGTAGGAGAGTTCCCCTCTCCCCACATCCTCTCCAGCATTTGTCGTTGTTTGTACTGTGGATTTTTGCCATCCTGACCGGGGTGAGATGATATCTCAGGGAAGTTTTGATTTGCATTTCCCTGATGGCGAAGGAAGTGGAGCATTTTTTAAGATAATTGTTAGACATTTTAATTTCATCCCTGGTAAAGTTTCTTTGAAGTTCCAGGGCCCATTTTTTAATTGGGCCAGTGTTTTCCTTGGAGTTTAATTTTCTAAGTTCTTTGTGCACTCTGGACAGTAGAGCTCTGTCAGATATGTGGTTAGTGAAGATTTTCTCCCATTCTGTGGGTTGCCTTTGAGCTCGTGTGACAATCTCTTTATCTGAACAGAAGCTCTTTAATTTCACAAGATCCCAACTGTTGAGAGTTGGTAGCAGTGACTGTGCCATTGGATGTCTGTTTAGGAAGTGTTGGCCTAGCCCAATCAGCTCGAGGGAGTTCCCTATCCTTTCAACTATGGCTTTTAAAGTCTCTGGCCTGATATCAAGGTCCTTGATCCATTTGGAATTAAGTCTTGTACATGGTGACAAGTACGGGTCCAGCTTTAATCTTCTGCATGTGGAGATCCAGTTTTGCCAGCACCATTTGTTGAAGATGCTGTTCTTTTTCCATTGGATTCTTTGGGCCCCTTTGTCAAAGACCAAATGGCTGTAACTTTGTGGGCTTATATCTGGGTCTTCAATCCTTATCCATTGATCTGTGTGTCTATTTTGGAGCCAGTACCAGGCTGTCTTTATAACTATGGATTTGTAGTATAGACTTAGGTTTGGTATGGTAATACCTCCAGCTGTGTTTTTGTTACTCAGGATTGTTTTTGCTATCCTGGGTCTTTTGTGCCTCCATATGAACTTTGAGATTGTTTGGTCAACTTCTTTGAAGAATTGCTTTGGGATTTTGATTGGTATAGCATTGAATCTGTATATTGCCTTTGGTAGGATGGTCATTTTTACAATGTTGATTCTGCCAATCCAGGAACAAGGGAGGTCTTTCCACCTTCTGGTGTCTTCTGCAATTTCTTTCTTTAGGGTTTTAAAGTTTTCATTGTAAAGGTCTTTTACCTCCTTAGTTAGATTTATACCAAGGTATTTCATTTTTTTAGGGGCTATAGTAAATGGTATGGTTTCTCTCAAGGCTTTTTCACTTCTTTCATTCTGGGCATATAGGAAGGCCTCTGATTTTTGCACATTTATTTTGTATCCTGCCACCCTGCTGAACTTCTCAATTAGTTCCAGGAGCTTCCTGGTGGAGTTTTTGGGATCACTCAGGTATAAGATCATGTCATCTGCAAATAGAGATAGCTTGACTTCTTCCTTGCCAATTTGAATCCCTCTTATGTCCCTTTCTTGTCTTATGGCTTCGGCTAAGACTTCAAGTACAATATTGAATAGAAGTGGTGAGAGTGGACAGCCTTGTCTTGTTCCTGATTCAGCCAATCACTTTCAAGCTGGCACTCTCAAGGTGTATTGCTGAGCCTTTGGAAGATGGCCAAGCAGATGGGTAAGAAACAGTTTCTGCATGTGCTGCTTTTATTGCAGGTGAGGTCAGTTATCTCTTCTGACATGGAGACGTTTGCTTCATCGTCTGTAAGCTCATTTTTCGTAGGTCATCTTTCAGATGGGGGTGGGGGGTCCTGTCTTTTTCGATAACATCTCAAGGTAAGCGAGCATGAGTCAGCTGAGTGATTACCTCGGCCCCGAAGATGTTTGCATTTAAAGACAGAGCAGGACTGGTCGGAAGGGCACGGGACTGAACATCAAAGAGGGCCCTGGGCCTCCAAATGACATCCACAGCAGGCACCTGCATTCTTAGTCTTAGAGGACACTTTGGTCTGAGAACACACCCATGCCTGCCTGCCCCGGATGTGTCCCTTGGGACTATCTCTGGCGTCCATGATGATGAACCACCTGTGTTATTCTGCGTGTGTTGTTCTGTGTGGGACATGCTGGGTCCTTACTTTTTAAAAAAAACTTTATTTATTTATTCATTCATGTAGTGTGTGTGTGTGTGTGTGTGTGTGTGTGTGTGTGTGTGTGTGTATGTGTATCAGAGGACACATGCGCCCCTATGGAGGATCAAGGGTGACCTCAGGAATCATCTTGGATTACTTCTACCTCCTTCTTGCTTTGCTCTGGGATTTTCCAGGCCCCACCCACCAAGGCTGGAAGTACTGGCCTCCACCATTTCCACCTGGCGTTTTTATGTGGGACCTGGGATCTGAACTCAGGACCTTCTGCTTGTGAGGCAGAGTCTTAACCTCTGAGCCATCTCTCCAGCCCTGAGTACTTACTTTTGCATGTTATACAGGTAATCTCAGCCAATACCACTTCCCAAATGACTTGTTCACCATGGGGACTTCTGTCAAATGGCATTTTTTTTCCCAAAACATGGAAAGTACTGGAAAGTTTTAAACTAATTCAAGGTCTGTGGCATTGGGTATGAGACCCACTTTCCAAAAGGGGAACAGAAACCCACATGTAGTGGTTAAAATGTACAACAGGTCGGGAAACCCCTTTTCTGCCCTTATCTGAGAACCAGGGAGGAAGCAGGAAAGTTCTTGAATCTCTGAGAGGTTCATATAATAATAATAAAAAAAGGGTTTTACCGACGTTGATTGGCTGAAGCCTCTATCCTTAGCTGCCTGCTTACTTTGCTCTAGACAGGGAGAGTGAATTCTGAAAGAAAAGAGATGTTTGGCTTTGCATGGCAGTAGTTCTACCAGATACTGAGTGGCGTGTGAATGTTTTATTACTGAAACTTGCTTGGCAAGGTGATGCATTTCCTAGATGAGAAACAGACCCGGAGAGATGGATTCACACATGTGGAGTTCTCATGTAGTAAGCCTAGAGCCAGGTTTATCAACTGGAGTGTGAGCTAAGGAGTTGGAGAGTATCCTGGGTACATGTGGGTGAGAATCTGTGAGGTCAACAGGGCTGGACTAGTTCAGAGGAGAATGTGTCTGTGGGTCCCAAGGCGGCCCATGGGAGTCTATCAGAGATGCTTCTCGGGCTGGGCATGGAAGGGAGAGCAGGGTCAGCGCCGTGGAAAGCAAAATGGAAGGATATGGTGGAGTGTGGAGTTCTAGGTGGGATGAAGGAACACGGTGATCCTAGCCCTGTGGGCTCAGGTGGACGCTAGCCATCGCCACCTCTGCGGTGGTGGTGTTCACAAGGAGAGTTCCTGGTTGGTGCCCAGAGAGGCCTGAGCTGGACAGTGTGGAGTCAAAGCAGATGTCTAGGGGTTGACAATGCTGATTGAAGCTAGGGCTCCTGTTGGCCAAGAACAGGGTAGATCTAAGGGGAGGCCCTTCTGAATCTTGGATATTCCTAGAATGCACTGACCAGCAAGTCCACGTACAATCTCTGTGACCTCTCGCCGAAGCTCTGGGCCTAGAATTAATTCTTTTTAAAGAGTAGTCGAGTGCTGGAGAAAGAGTTTGGTCACTCAAGTGTTTGTGTTGCAAGCATGGAGACTCGAATTTGATTCCGCGTTTTCAAAACATCAGGTGTGATGGTGAACATTTGGTATTCTAGCACTGAGGAGGTGGAAACAGGTCGTAAGGGGTTTGCTCGTCCACCAGCCTAGCCTACTTAACAGGTTGTAGGACAACGAAAGACTCTGTCCCAAATACGTAAGTAAGTAAGTAAGTAAGTTAAATGGATTAATGACACTTAAGAGATGACACTGAGGTTGTCTTCTGACCTTTATAGACATGTGCACTTATGCACCTGCATGCACACACACACATGGAAGTTGCAGAAGTAATACTTGTTGTTTCTTGCACAAAATGTAGAAAAGACAACTGAAGAGAGTGGTCTGACGGCCTGTTTCCCAAGATCTTCCTCGTTCTATTTTGGTGGGAATCCTACCTGCTACTATGTGTTGAGTGCTCACCAGTGAGACTGTGTCCTGGCCTTCGCATTCACCCTTCCCACCAGCCAGTCCCACCAAGAAGGGTCTTCTTCCCTGTTTCACAGGTGAACCCCGTCTTTAAGCCAAGCGAGCCAGGTCACCTGAATACTGAGTTTGAACTCAGCCATTTTCCTCTGTTGCTGTTTATGTTCAATAGAGATCTTTTTCTTGGCTCCTTCTTGTCTTCTTTTATTCAGTCTCACTGCCTCATCTGGCAGCATAAAATGCTGATTTCTTTACATTATCATACGTTTTCTTACAATACAGCTTTGACACTTTGCTGATCAATTTCTCAGCAATGTATCCAAAGCTGTTGTAAGCATTCTTTTTTGCTGAAGTCCTAGGCACATATTGTTTTCTTTACAATGAACGGTTTAGGAATTACTGATGTGAAGAGTACATTCATTTAAAAGGTTAAGTGTATAAGGCGTGTGTATGTGTGTGTGTGTGTGTGTGTGTGTGTGTGTGTGTACATGCATGTTTAGAGAGCGATGTCAGGGGCATTCCTCAATCATTCTCCACTTTATTTATTTATTTACATTTTTTGTGGCAAAATCTCTCGCCGAATGTGGAACTGGTCAGTTTGGCTAGACTAGCTGACCAGCAAGTCCAGAACCAGGGAGTCTTTCTTTTGCCGCCTCCCCTGTAAGTGATGCTGTTTTTAGGTGAGTGCCAGGGAGCAGATCTAGGTCTTTTGTGCTTGTACAGTAAGCATTTTACCAAATGAAATGTCCTCCCAGCACCAAGGCAATGACTCTTACTGCCTTGGAACCCACTGGTTAGGCTAAGCTGGCCGGCCAAGGAGCCTCAGCGAGCCTCTTGTCTCTGCCTCTTCAAAACTGGGATTATGGACACGTGTCATTATGCCTGGTTTTTGATGTGGTTGCTGAGAGCTGAACTCGTGTTCCGTGCTTAGACAGCAAGCATTTTGCTGACTCAGCCATTTCTCTAACCCCCTTATTCAAACAGCTACACTGTTTGCCCCCAAGTTTATAGTAGTTCCTTTTCCCTCCCACCGTGGAACCCATGTCTCCTAGCATTCTCGTGAATTGTCGATCTGGTATTTCAAAATATCCTCACTGATTGAGTGAAATGGCTGAGTCGTGTTTTAATTTGATTTTTTCCCCACTCTGAGGAAGGCTGGACACTAGGCCTGTCATGTCCCTGCATCCCAAAGGTCTGTGGTCCCCACATAAAATCTTCCCCTTGGGTACCTTCTGTGTTCTCTAGTTAAAGGAAAAAGTGCCGACGCACAAGACCTCTTCTGAGATTAGCAGGAGAACCCCCCCCCCCACTTCCAGGTTTATGTCCGCGAAACTTTCTAGTTAGGCCTGCTGGAAAACCATCAGAATATTACTTGCTTTCTTCCTTAAAAATTGTTTTCCCTTTAATATAAGATAAAACAGCTTTACTGTTTGGGAGGGGCTTAAACATAAATCTTACATAAAACATCGATTATATAAAAATCTTATATACAAAACATCGATTATTTACCTTCCTACCACAAAGGAATATGAAAATAAAAAAGAAAAGAGAAACACTCTCACTCTCCCAAACTGTAAAGGGCTTCTTGAGCCAGGACAAAGCAAATGGGGGACCAGTCTGGAAACAGGATCCTTTCTTTCCCAACATAGGCACTTGGAATTTTCCTCCTCTTCCTCCTCCTCCTCTTCTTCCTTCTCCTCCTTCTCAGGACCTGGAATATAGCTTAGGAGGTGAGAGTGGAAATTGAGTTAGAGAAGAAACAGAAATTCCAAGTGGCTTTTGAAAGAAGCCAGACTACAGAACGCTGAACTCGGCCTCTCCGGGCAGTCCAGATGTAGCTAGCTACGCCAAGGACTGTCCCACGGGCCCTGATTGCGCGCTTCAGACTTCTGCCTTTGGAATGGTCGAGAGCAAAGTCAGTAGCGGATTTGCACTGAAGAGCTGGCCCGGACACCAGATTCCTAGCGCGGTGCTAACATTTGCCAGTTGGAAAACAGACAGCCTGGTAGCATGTGGGGGACAGGTTTCCCCTGACCCTCGCCTCCTCACTGGAGCGCTGGGAGCATGCGCAAATCGCTTGCTCATCAGTGTGACTCACATGCAACACCCGACCCTGGCCAGAGGCCCAGGGGGTCAACAGCATGGGCAGTGAACACTGTGGGCTCATATGGCAGGGGAGGGATGAGCATCCCCTCGGTGCCCCTTCTGCTGAGTCAGCCATCTGGAAGCCACCCAGGCATCTGCCAGAAGCTTCTAGCAAAGTGTTGACAAGGCGTTCCATCCAGCAAGACTCTGGCTCAACAGACCCCAGTGTACAGCAGCTAAAAGCTGGCCATGTCACTTATATCCCGAGGACCTACAGCAAATGATTTAAACACTTAAAATCCTACTTTCCTCTCTTGTAAAATGTGGGTGACAAAGGGACCTAAGCCCTTCAGACAATGACTATCTCAGAGAATGGTTTTTCTCCCCAGTTTATTCATATCCTAACTATGCTACTCTAGCTGGGTTAGTTCCTGGGCTTAGAGAAAAACTATGCAGCTATTCTTGACTCTTCTCTCAGATTCCTTATATAATTATCACCAAAACTTATGAGCTCTGCCTTCAAAGCATCGGTACCTCTCCGTGATCTGACCATTTGTCCTTTTCATGGCCTCCTCTCTGGTCACCTCTTGCCTGCATCACGGTACCAGAAACTTTACAAGTTCCTGCTTCTGCTGCAGCAACCAGATGATCCTTGTCAAAGTATAAAGTTAGATCCCTTGGGTGGCACCCAGGCAGTAAAACGGAAAGTAAGTGGATAGTACCTCCCCCGCCACTCTTGCTATGTGAACAATCCTAAGAATGGACCCTGAGATTTGAAATTCCCCGGGGGAAATCTCATGCTGAGAGCAGAGAAGAACTGGTCTCAGCCAGAGTTTGTCTCCCAAAAGAACTTTCAGGCAGCTCTGCCAACTTGTCAGACCCCCCTGTGGGGAAGGGGGAAGAGCCGCGTTTGAAGCACAACTGCTTAGTCCGTTTTGTCTTCTGCTTTCACCCAAACTTCACCTTTCTGCTTGGACTTCTGGAAAGGAATTTTTTTTTTTTCAAATAATTGAACTAAATAGCTTTTTCCCAATGTGGCTATACTAAATAAATTTTCTTTTTCTGCTTTTCACCATCAACTTGAAGTCTTATTTATTTACTGAGGGCTGGCAGGGTGAGCTAGAGCCATAGACCCAGCTCCAGGTTCCCGTGACAGTGTCGCTTGCTCTAGAAGTTAGCCATGTTCGGCCTAGGGAGAGAGCAGAAGTTCAGCCTCTGCCCAGTGTCTGCATGAGTAAACTATGAGCTAGCCCAGTGAAGCACTCTAGTAGCAGTCTGAGCTAACTACCAAAAATCTTCACAAGAGACCATGGACCAAACTCTTAGCTGAGATCGAACCTCATAAGCTGTGATAAATGTTTAGTGACAAATTACTGCAAAACTGTCAATAATGAATATAGATTATTGGGGCAGGGGAACTGCCACCACAAAAACCAGAGTTGTAGGGCAGAAGCCCCAGCTCCGACAGTCCCAGCAAACTAGGGTGGGATTACCTAGCCCAACGTACCACACTAATGCTGAAACTCAGAGAGAGATTTAATTAACTCACTGGGGAGAAAAACCCCAAGTTCATCTTTGGGGTGCTGACATGAACTTTAAATAGAGGTTTAAGAATTGGGGGTCAGAGGTGTACATCATTTAAGTAGACTGGTGAAGATGTGACCCTATCCATTATGGTTTTGGCTACAGGTCTGCAAAGCATGTTCATTTAATTAATGTTGGTTCATTACTGACATCACCCACAAGGGGACCAGTCTGGGTCCTGCAAGATGATCTTCTTTGGTCTGTATTGTAGGATTGACTTTTTCCTGAACTTCAAGTGTTGGTGTCTCTCCGTGAGAGAACCAACCTAAAGGGCACCACTCTGAATGTCCAAGAGCAAGTTTTAATGCAGCCATATCCTTGAGTTGGCCAATGCTAAGAACCTTAAGAGCCCAGAATGACTTTTTTGCACAGGCTTACAGAGAGCAAAAGCATCACAGAGCAGAAGTATGTGTATGTGTGTGTGTTGGGGGATTAATTGCATATGATATAAGTAGATATCTATGGTTACAGAGCTCAGGGTGGGTTTCAGGATTTGGGATCAGAGATTACCTTGTCCAAAAAGGATGAGAATTTTTGGCTAGTCTGGGAGGCCTGTACCAACTATCTTATCTTTATGGATAAGCTGTCCTGGGACAAGGTGCATTGTGGCCCAACAGCATGTAGTAAGAAACAAACTTTTTTTTTTTTATTCAATTGTGCTTGTGTGCGCGTGTGTGAGTATGTAGTGTGCATGTGTGCGTGTGTGTATGTATGTGTGTGTGTGTAGAACCACGGACGAATTTGGGAACCACCATGGACGCCTCCACCTCCTCCTTGTTTACTTTGCCCTGGGATTCACAGGCTCCGCCCTACCAGGACCAGAAACGCAGGCCGCCCCCGCTTCCGCCTGGGGCCTATACATGGGATCCAGAATCCGAACTCAGGACCTTTTGCCTGAAAGGCAGAGACTTAACCCCTGAGCCACTCTCCAGCCCCAAGAAACAAACTTTTAACAAACAAAAACAAATTCAAATTCTTTTTAAGACAAAAGCTCTTATTACCAACTATTTTGCTAGCAAGCTGTAAAGGCACGACTTACTCTACTAAGTGATCATCACACAAGATGACTACAGATTTAAAGACATTGACTTATGTTTATGCCGTCAGTCTCAAAGTTTAGGTAGGAAGAAACTCCTTGGTGATTGACAGGCCTAAGGAGAGTCAAGTGGGCGACTGAGTGGGAGTGAAAGAGACATAGACAAAAGGCAGGATGCCAGACTTTTGTTCCCTTGTGGATCCAAAAGAGGAGCTACCACCAAGGCAGCACCTAAGCGCCTGTTACAGGTGAGAATGATGGGATTCCAGTGTGGACTAGCAGAAAATTTAGCGGTGTGTCTCATCTAGAAACTGTATGGAAACAGGTATCTTGATGCACTTGTGTGATGATATCTCCAGCCAAAGGGTTCCAAGTATTCTTAAAATGCATCACGAGGGAGTAAACTCAAGAGAAAGCCATTAAACAAAATGACTTGTTGATTAAGACACTTTCAGGACCTGAGGATGCCAAGGGAGGCTAAAATTAAATTGCTCAATGACTGTGAGTAGAAGTCATGAAATTAGAGAAACTAGAAAGTGATCTATGGGAGAGGGAAAAATAAGTTTGAAGAAGGGGATGTGTGTTGGGTAATAGAACACACTTAACATGAAAATGGAAGGGGAACACTAAGGGCAGATGGGTATAAATGGGAGGGCAGTGGGGAAATGTGATAGAGCGAGGCCAGGGATCAATCAATATTAAGCATGTATGAGAATGACATAAAGAAACCCTCTTACTTTACATGCTAACTAAAAAATAAATTTGGGCCAGCAAGATGGTGAAAATGCTTACGTCCAAACCTGGCAACTTAGGTTTGATCCCAGAATTCTACAACGTGGCAGAAGAGAACTGACTCCAAAAAGTTGCTCTCTGACTTACATGTATACTCTATGACACAGGTCATGTGTTTTTCTCTCTCCTCTTGCTGCTCTTTCTCTCTCTCACACACACACATACACAATTTTCTCTCTTTCTTTCTCTTTCTCTCTCTCTCACACATACACAATATAAGAAAAATAAAATTAAAAAATGCAAATGAAAGAAAAAAAAGAAATGGCTTTTAATTAAGGATCAAATCAAGGGTAATGACCAGAAAACATGGCGATCCAAAACTAAATCTGAGGCTATCATTATAAAACCCAATTTAGCTAAGTCCATAGAGAAATCTCAAGGGGCCTTAGAGAACCATTTAGCTAGGTACAAAGTGCCAAAGTGTTTAAGGATGGGTCTCTTTACCAATCCAGAGGGTTGCTGAGAAGTGTTAGTACGCTTCCCCACTGCAGGAAATGCTGGAACAGAAAAGAGCTTATCTCAAGATCTGAGTGTGTGGCTTTTGTCTAATGGAGAAATTCTCCAGTGACATTCACAGGAAAGCCACAGTTTTAAAGATAATAAATGAGCAAAAATGTCTTCAGTTTAGACCAAAAGGGACAGAGACTACAAAATAAATTGAAAGCAGGAAATAGGAGGCAGGGGGAGAGAAAGAGAGAGAGAGAGAGAGAGAGAGAGAGAGAGAGAGAGAGAGAGAGAGAGAGAGAGAATATGACTTAGAGAATGTAACCAAGAGCTATCATAAGTAGAATGAAGAACCTGAAAGGTAAGTCAAGAGCCAAGGAGAATTCTCCCCTGGCAGAAGCAGGACTGTGTCCTAATCAAGGACCTTCCAGGCCTTGCCCCCCAATCGTTTTTAGAATTGCTATGGGCAACAACTCTTCTCCATCTCCCAATTTTGAACAGTAACACAGCAAGTATCCCATCCATGCCCCAGTGTGTGGGTGAGGAGGGAAAATTGGTCTAATTTGGAGCTTTTCAAATTAGATGGAACTTTCTCAGGGAGATTGCCTAAGAAACTCAGCTCAAGGAGCCCGGGATGGTTTATATCATTTATCAACTTGACAGGCTCTAGAATGGCTTTGAAGACAAATCTCTGGGCATGTCTGCGGGATAACTGAAATGAGAAGACCCAGCCCGGCTGGAGCCATAGCTCTACACGGACCGAGGGCTTGGGCTGAAGAAAAAGAATAAGCCAGCTGTGCACCAGCATCCGCGCCTCTCTGTTTCCTGACTGCAGATGTAGTGGGAGCAGCTTCCTCACGCTCCTGCCCCTTTGCCTGCTCCGCCATGATGGTCTGTGCACACTGTGAGCAAAACTGAAGCCTTCCTTTCCAAAGTTGCTTCTGTCGGGTATTTTTGTCACAGTGAGGAGAAAAGTAACGTAATACAGGTCTGTATTTAGATAGCAAGATTTTAAAGTTGGGGCTGTCATAAGATGAGACTTTTGGAAACTGTGAGATGGGGTGAATGAAAATGTGAATTTTGGGGAGCCAGAAGACAGATTCTGAAAGCCAAACTTAGAGCTGCGCCCCACCCTTTGTTCTGAATCTTCCCACTGAGAAATGTCTGAGAGTTTTCACCCTCTGCTGTATGTGACTTGTAGCACAGTCTTGGTTAAAGACTGATTTCCAGTCCTGGAAGTGTCATGAATTCTTGGTGACCTTCAAGCCCCAGAGCTCCCGGTGGGATCAAACTGAATCTAGGCTCTGTCTCTGCTTAGCTTCTGTCCTTCTCCCATCTTCCTTCTCCATTCAATGAGACTTGCTTTGCAGATAGCACCCTTGTCTCAGGTCATATTCCCAAACACCCACTAACCATGAAGTGGCTCTTTTAAGATATAGTTGCTTCCTAATGGAATCTTAGGGGCATTTTATGAACTCATCGAGGATACTGGAAATAAGAGGAATGAGCCTAAGTCTCACTTGATCTTCCATCTCAACGCAGTTCACTGTGATAGTAAGTCAGAGAGAAGGGAAATAAAGGGGGATGAGAGAAGAGCTTGCTTCAGTTGTGCCCTGGGAAATGTAGTCGCTGTTCTAGTCACTCTGCTCCTGAAGCCAGCAGGGAGCCCAGGAAAGTTCCCTGACCAGCTGAGATTTAGGTCCGTTTCATTCCTCTTATTTCTGGTATCCTAGATGAGTCCGTGAAATGCCCCCGACTTACTGTCATGGTTTGAATGTGGGTTTTCCCCCACAGGCTCATATATTTGCATCCTTAGCTCTTGTTGATGCTTGGGAAGGTCACGGCACCTTTAGGAGGTGGAGCCTTGCTGGAGGAAAGCATGTCACGGTGACTCGAGCTGCCTCCGGCTGCTGCCTCCTCTCATGCCTTTCCTGCCAGAGTGGACTGTATCTCCCCTCTGCGACCACGAGCCAAATAAATCCCCTTTTTCCCCCTTAAGTTGCTTGAGTCTGAATGTCATCTCACAGCAGCAGAAAGAGCAACTGTGACATACTCTCATTCATTCCCAGCTGGCATTCATTCCAATACATTGGATGAATATCCTTGGCATCATTTGGATCCCTGTAAAATGTGCAATATTTTTGCATCTATATGTTTTCAATCTACGCAAATGCTCTGCTTCACATTTTCCACCCAGTACTATGTGCTGAGAAATACCATGTCATTGGTTATATGGGCTTATAGTTCATTATTTCTTGTCATTGAATAATGTCGGCTGTTTATGGTAACTTGATTTTAATAGCATTGAATTTGCTGGTGTATTTTATAATTTATATTTCTCTGTCCTGTTAAAGCATCCCTCCCTCCTCTCAGGTCATGGAGACAAACCTCCCTGGTTGTCTTGTCGAAGATGCAAATTTCTGTTTTTTACATGTTTTTTTTTTTTTTTTTAAATCTGTCTGTATTCGATGTTTTCTTTTATTTGAATGTAGAGTACAGGGGAAGGATCTAGTACTGTTTTCCACTCCTGAGACACAACAAATTGTCTTAGGTACATTGGTTAGTCTACCCGCAATGCTTGCTTGACCTTGGGCTTATTATTAACTTTCATGGGTCTCTTGGCCTCTCTGTATGTCACTTCCATACCATCCTAATACATTCTTAGAAGAAAACAACTTGGAGGGCAGGGAGAGAGGTAGCAGAGGATAAACCACAAATTCATTGTATTTCCATGTGAAAGCTTCAAAGAATAAAAGGAAAAAGTCAATGGAAAGAAAACTACAATTTGCCTAAAACAACACAAATCTAAAGAATCCAGGTAATAGTATCACATAAAGTTGTTTATTATGCCATTTTGCTTCTATCGGCAGCAGACATGGCTCCTCCTCATGAGAAATTATTTTTCTTTTCTTCCTGACTAATCTTACCTGACTTGCTTCTTTAAAGAACTAGCTTTTCACTTTGCTTCTTAATAACTTTTTTGTTACATTAACTTCTGTTTTTCACTATTTTTATTGTCATATTTTATTATTATTATTATCATCATTATTAATTTCCTTAACTTTCTTTGGGTTTATGGTATTCTTTTTCAAGAATAGGTGCTGGGTTAGAGGTAGGGGCCACTATATCTATTTTCTTTTTTTCATTAATTCATCATTTTTTTTATTTCCACTCATACAAACTTAACAGGTACACCGGTCCCCTCCCCTCCCCCCTCCCTCCCCATCTCCCAGTGCTTCCCCCTCTCATCCCTGGAGCATCCTTTAATGTGCATGCCAAACTCTCCTCTGGGTCCTCCTCTCCATGAGGTGCAGGACCCAGTGGCATTCCCAGAACCCTTTCCTGTGTTCCCCTTAAGCATAGACAACTACTGTGGCTGTCAACCCTTACCTCCAAGGATCCTAGTCCTTTAGCAAATGCTAGACTTTGTGAGGTCAATAGCTGTTGGACATTGCCAGGGCATGCAAAGTCCAATTATGATTGCTTTGGCCCTAACTTGTGTGGAGTATCTTGCATATCATTGCTCCTCCCATCCTTGTGCTCTTACAATCTTACCACCTCTCTTCCACAAATTTCCCTGAGCTTCAGGAAGGGAGAGATTAGGGCCTAGTTCCAGGTTAATAGAGTCCTAAGTTCTGGATTATGGTTTGTTGATTTTTTTTCCAGTTTGCTGCTCCTGCAATGCCCTTCACTCCATCCTGATGAGTATTGGATGTCACCCTCTGGCCAGAGATAAAAAGCTGTCTTGTTATAAGAGTATATTCAAAGGTAGATGTAATAAAAGTAGGAATCCACAGTGAGGGAGGGGTCAATCACCCATTTACTTTCTATCTGCAAGACTATATGCCCTCTCCTTCTGGTGAGATCATACCCCATCAGTTGTAAATGATCAGGAAGGAGTCTGTGAACTTAACCAGATGTCTCATTACTCATTTGCAGTCCTTGATGGTGGCCTATTTTCTCTGCTGTAACATGGTCCTCTCTCTCCTTGTTTCTGGTGTGGCTCTCCTACCCCATCCCTCCTGTTTATAATCCTTGCAATTACTGTAGGTATTACAGAGATTTATCCTTGAATGTTTCTAAGTGGGTTTGGTACTAGGAGCCACCTATTAGGGAGTACATATGGACTATATCTATTTCTTGTCTAGTTTTTTAATTTTGGGAGTAAGGGGAGCAAGAAGGGAAGAGCGAAGAAATAAGAAAACGGAAAAAAAGGAAGGAGTGTGAGGAAAGGTAGCAAAAGCAAGAAGAAAAAGGAGGGGGAGGGGAGAAGGGGAAAGATTGGGAGGGGGTGGAGGTGGAGGGAGGAGTGGAGGGCGGGAGTGCTGGCGGGAGGGAGGTAATGCAAGGCAGGAAGAATGAATACAGGTGACTGCATGAGGTATGGCGTTCTTGACTTAGGTGAATGCTGTAATGCTTACTGAGGGAGTTATTTATGTAGTTCGGGACTGTATGTTATGGATTCTCTTTATTTATTTCTACTTCCTTCTTTATTACTTTCGCTTTCTTTCTTGCTTTATTTCCTTTCATTCTTTCAGTACTAGTTCATTATTTATTTACTAATTAGTTCTGGATTTATTGATTTATTTATTTATGTCTTTCTTTTTATGTCTTTCTTTCTTTCGTTCCTTACCTCTTCTCCTTTCTCTTTCTTTCTTTCTTCTTTCTTTCTTCTTTCTTTCTTTCTTTCTTTCTTTCTTTCTTCTTTCTTTCTTTCTTTCTTTTCTTCCCTTACTCTCTCTCTCTTCCTCTCTCTCCCTCCCTTCTTTCCTTCTTCTTTCTGTCTTATGTCTTTCTCTCTTTTTTTCTGATGGAAGCAGAGGGAGCCCTCAGGCCCCTCTCATAGCCTCTCAGCTGTATCCCAATGACTCTGATACTGAGTTGCCTGCACTGTCTATGATATTCATCCTCCATAATTTTATAGCCTCCTTCAGCTTAGCTGGATTATAGTGATTCCCTAAACAGACCACATCTTCTAATCTTTGATAGTCTTTCACTATCCCCCCCCGACATTGCCTTATTTTCCTAGCAACTCCCTGGCAACTTCTGAAGCCATAGCGCTTCCACCATGCTGTCCACACTGCTCTCTTCCTCTGTCTTCTCCTCTCTGATTGAAATCTGCCTCTTCTGTTCTAATGCTCTCCCATCTAAACTAGACTTCCCTTGGCCATCATGCCCTCAGCTTTATAAACTTCTGTTTCTTAAGTCTGTCCCTCATGTTAGCTTCTCTTTATCATGGATCTATAGGGGCCTCCCACATTGAGGCTGCTCAATCCTACCAGGGACTCTCTGCAGCCTGACTTGGGTCTCTCTGGCCATTTGCCCTTTCCAGTCTAAATCTAATATTTCCTTCCAATCTCAGCTCTTTTCTGCCTGCCCAAGGAAAAGTCTTACTCACCGTGGGTCGAGTCTTCCCTCATCAATTAGTCTCCTGTACGCTTGCTTTAACTACTACTAATTCTTCACAAATGTGCCCATAGCTCAGCCCTCAGTTGTCAAGTGGACACCTGTATCTAATTATCACAAAAGGCTAAAAGGCAAGTTAATAGTAGAACAAGGCCCAAGTTCTAGACCTTTCCCCAAGAGGCCAAGAAGTGCTCAGTGGCGAACCTGGCATCAAGGGTTAGTTCTACTTGAGAAAGCTCAGATAACAGAGGCTTCTTACAACGTTGGATTGCCTGTGAGCACAATCTATGCTGAAACCAGCCCTGTATGGGGCCGTCCCGATACTGCATGAAGTCCCCATTCATGAAATCAGACATGACAAAACAAGGCAGGGCATTAGCCTTTGTTCCTAGTCCTGGAATGGAGAAGCTAAGACAGCAGCCATTTGCTGCGGGATCTCCTAGAGGGAGCCTTGGCTATGAAATGGGCTCCTTCGTCTATTCACTGACCCCTTGCGCCAAGCCCTGTGTCACTAAGAACAGTACAGAAAGGAGTCAGGCCCTAAATGCCCCACCTAGAGTCTTTATTCAATGTGTAATCCTCTTTGTTCCGTGTGTGTGTGTGTGTGTGTGTGTGTGTGTGTGTGTTGTGTGTGTGTGTGTAGTATGTACCTGTGTATGTAATGCATGTGAGTGCCAGAAGACAGTCTTTGGATTTTATTCTTCAGACATGCCTATCTTGTTTTGTGAGACATGGAAAACTGACTTGAAACTCATTGATAAGGTATACTAGCCGGGCAGCTTTAGGGATGCTCCTATCTCCACCTTTCCAGGGCCTCCCCAGTGCTGGAATTATAAGTCTGTGCCCCACATTCAGCTGTGGTGTGTGTGTGTGTGGTGTGTGTGTGTGTGTGTGTGTGTGTATGTGTGTGTGTGTGGGTATGTACGTGTTGTGTATGCATGTGAGGCTGCATGTTTGTATGTGTATATGTGGATGTATGTGCATGTGTGTTCATATGTGTTGGAGGACTGAGGATGACATTAAGTATCTCTCTTGATCACTATCCACCTTGTTCATTGAGGTAGAGTCTCTCACTGAACTCAGAGCTGGGTAACTATGGCTAGTTTGGCTAGTCGGCTTACTCCAGGGATCACCTGTCTCTGCCTCCCAAGTGCTGGGATTGCATATAGGCGCGCGCGTGCACACACACACACACACACACACACACACACACACACACACACAGCATTCACATGGGTTCTGAGAATCAAACTTAGGTCCTCATGCAATGTGGCAAGGATTTTATCACTGAGTGCCCTCGTAGACTGCTGAGTTTCACTAGACTTGGAGGCAACTGGAGGGTTGCAAACCTTATCGACTGGGAGCTCTGTTTCTGGTTCTGGGATAGCTATCAACTGTTGGACCTGTCCTTTGACTTCTCTGTACTTCACTTTCCTCTCCCATAAAAGACAGATGGTTAAATCCTACATAGCAAGATTTGGAATAATGTCCGTTCATACCACTAGCACAGAGTGCAAAGTCCTGAGTGGGTCATTAATATGCCACAATTAAGTTTTTATCCTCATATCTTGTCTTCTATACTCTAAAGACTTTCTTTCTATACTAAGTAATCATAGAAAGTCAGATATTCTATGCATTCCTAGTTTGGGGTTGCTTTTGGTTCTTCATTTGATGAGAAACAAAGAAAGAAAAAAAGAGAGAAAGAGAAAGAAGAAAGAAAGAGAGAAAGAGAGAAAAGAGAGAAAGAGAGAAAGAGAGAGGGGACCTTTGCAGCACAAAGCTTCCTCATCCAATCATCCCTCCACAACACTAAGAAGTCAAGGTTGTCATGAACTTCAACCCCCATGGTATAAACAAGAAGGCTGAGGTTCACAGAGACCATACATCTGGTCTGAGACTCACAGCCCTAAGCAGTGAATAGTTTCTAAGGCAGATCTTGACTCCTCTTTGGCATTATACAGCCTGTCTGAGCCTCAATCTCATCTGTTTACCATGATTCCAATGAGCACTTTCTACTGCTGCTTCAGCAGTAAGCCACGGACATGACAGATCGGCCCTGGTCCTAGGAAACTCCCCTACTACAGGGAGATCAGACACCTCACAGGGCAAGCAAGGAAGCTCCTGGTCCCAGGAACTACAACGAGGATGTACGATATAATGTATAAGTAGATACTTAGAGTTAATCAGAAAGAAATATTCTTAATGGTGTTATAGCCATGTGATATAGCCACAAAAGGGAAAAAATGACGTCAGATCATGCTAAAACATAGTGTTTGGATTGTACTTCTCTGGCCAGATATATTATCAGGACAAAAAGAGCCACAGAGAAATCTGAAACAGAATTTAGGAATTTTATTGGAAAAGAAGGAAAGCCAAAATTAATTCATCGCGCTGGTCCATCTACTTTTAGATCCACAAATCTCCACAGTTAAGACTTTGGTTGGTTGGTTGGTTTGCCTTTCCAACTACAGAGCCAGGTAATAGGTGAGAGAAAAAAAGATGGATCCACAGGAGAGAATGGAGGTGGTCTACTGTCCGGATTAGGAGTCTCAGAAATACTGTGGGACAAAGAGGTGGTTTCTGGTGTCCATGCCTGGTGCTAGTGCTCACCATGTGGCTGGAAGTAAGGATTCCCAGAGAGAGAACACTGTCTTTCATCTACCACGTCACTCATGAGCATCCATTGCAACAGAGCGCAGGTCTCATGCCAGAGGTAGAAGCAAGCCCTTTGGCCAACACGGCGCTGAGGACGGACCTGTCTCAGTGAGTATGTCCCGCCAGCATCTGTCCAGCTCGCCCTATGGCAAATGCAGGTATTTTCACAGACCCAGTCACACTCATCACACCCAAATGAGCAAGAAATATTTATTTCTTAAAGAGCTTTAGGGTTTGGTAGACACATTCAGAGTAGTGAAATGGACAGATTTAACCAGTGACGATGCACCTGGGACCTCCTAGCTCTGAGAACCCCTCCCCGCCCAGTCTCTCTGTGCCTTTCTCTTCCTTTACCTCTGTCCCTCCAACTTCATTCACTCTATCAGCTCTGTCCGCTGGCCCTTCTCCTTCTTAGGTGGTCAGACTGCCTCTTGAATCGTCTGCCTGCCTTAGACCTGCCACTGTTTTCCATGAGTGACATACATTGTCCTGTGGACTTCAGGGACTGCTGATCCAAAAGGAAGGGAATCAGAAAGAAACTGTCAGAAAGGAGATTTAAGACAGTAATAGCGAAAACATGAGTCTGGAAGGTCAGAAAACCCAAGCTGCATGGAGTGGAAGCAGAAGAGTGCATTGAGCTCCTAAAACCAGATTAGGGAAACACAACACGCTGTCTAAAGAGCTCATGTGCCAAAGTCCTCCGATGAAGAGGAAAGGAAAGAGACCATCCAACCCCAGAATCAGTGGCTCCACAGGCTGGGAAATGGGTCACACTAAGCGAGCGATGACATGGACAAGTGATGGAGATGGAGGCTGGAAGCAGAGTCATTACCTGAGATGGTCAAGTCGGCACCCACGAACTCCTGGGCCCCATTCATCACACACTACCCAACCCCCAGTAGGGAATCTCATTACAGGCCGACCACTGTCTCCCACCAACAGCAGCCTGCACAGAGCCAGGTAGTTGTCCCATCAGGCATGGGAAGATGCTGGTCAGCCCATCCCAGCCACATCCGCCACGAACCAGTACAATAGAAGCAACACACAGAACGCGGTAGAATGTGGAAACGAGACGCCCCAGAACCTTCTCTTGCCTGGGAATGAAGACAGGACTTGTGATAGTCTTGACAGGATCTGGACTTAGGAAAGAGACAAACCTCTGGGCATTCTATAAGGCATCTCTACACTGAACTACTTGAGATAGGAAGACCTACCTGACTGTGCGTCTACGGTTCCCTGCGTTGGGATCCTGGACTGAATAAAAAGCAGAAAGCAAGCCGAACACCAGTATTCATCCCTCTCCGGTTCTGCATTCTAAGATTGTATTTATTATTTACTTGTAAGAAAGAGAAAGGAGAGGGAGAAACAGAGAGACACAGAGAGAAACACATACACATGGCACATTGTTAGAGGTTAGAAGTCAGCTCTGTCCTTCCACCCTGTAGACTCTACCAGGGACCAAACTCCTGGTGCCACATTTGCAAGTAGGCACCTTACCCGCTGGCCTACCAAGCTGGCCCTCTCTTTGCCTGACCGTGGATTCAATGTGACCACGCTTCTGTCGCATGACCTCCGTGCCATGGACTACATCCTCAAACAGTGTTCCAAAATCAGTCCTTCCTGCCTTGACTTGTGTTTGTCAGGCCTTTCGTCACAGCAACGAGGAAAACATTTAAAACCACTGTCCTCTGATACTCAGCACAAAAACAGCCATTCTGGCCCCAGAGCTCCTGATCGCTCGGTTACAGTCTAAATCACAAGCCCTCTGGGCCGAAGTAACTGATCAATTGGCACAGCCCAGAGAGAGGCTGCTCTGGTGTTCTCTGGCAGGGCGAGGTCACGGGACCTGCTACCTCCTCCCTGGGGATTATAGGGGCACTGATTCCTCGCACTCACATCCCATCCTTCCTCATCTCTTGCAGAAGTCACCAGCCGTGCTGCCCACTCTGTTGGCTACTTCTGTCTCCTTTGCTTTCCTAGCCCCAGGAGAGTGTGGCACTTCTGCCCAAGCCTCTTTCTTCACCCTTCTGCCTCATGACTCCCGGGACAGCACCCTGGCCTGCTTTTCTCCCTACCTCAGTTTCCTTCTCGGTCTCCTTCACTGCCATTCTTTCCTCTGAGCAAACGTGTACTGCAGAGGCACTAAGTCTGGTTCTAGACCTTTTCTACCCAGTCACTCTGTAGAACATGGAAGTCTCATGGCCTCACACTCTGACTTCTCGGGCGAGTATCAGTCTGATGTAAACAGCTGTTTCTATGGCATCTTTATGTCTACATCCAATCCAAATACCACACAGCCAAAAGACAACTTCATCTTTCACCTTAAACTTTCTCCCAGCATAGTAAACTGGGAGATGTAAGTACGGAGTCATCCACCACCCAGTTCCTCCCAAGCTCCACATTCAATATATCAATCAAAATGCAGTATTCAATTCTTTCCTTGTTTGTTTGTTCATTTGTTTGTTTTTTGAGATAGGGTCTCTTGTAGTGTGAGTTCACTAAACAGTGGAAAATAATTTTGGACTTCTAGTCCTCCTGTTTCTACTTCTAGAGTGCTGGAATTACTGGCAGGTACAACCATACCACGTTTAAGTGGTCCTAAGAATCAAACTTTGACCAAAACTCTCATTGTAAAAACAAGTTAATAGATGCAATCCGGAGTGTGATCACATGACCAAATAGTGACAGAGCCGGGGCACAACCAGATTTCCCCAATACTCAAAAGTATAATAATATATCTACACTCCATCTGATTCAGGTGGGTTTGCTTGCTTGCATACTTGCTTGCTTAAGGGTCTCTTGCACTTGACCTCATTAGGTAGTATGGGATGACTTTGAACTCCTGATCCTCCTGCTTCCTTCTCCCAGGTTCAGGGATTATAGGTATGCACCACTATACTGGCCCAATCAGACTTTCACATTTTGCAGTAATAATAAATTGGTTATCATCTTCCCTTTGTGCGTTGTGAAACAATAGTTATAGTTTCAATATATATATATATATATATATATATATATATATATATATGACATGGTTGCATGTCCCCAGAGTCTCACACTTCTAGTTCTCTCCTGTAGCCCTGTGAATTTGCCATTCATCATTCCCATGTTTTTATACCATTACTATGCATGTGTGTATCTAGACACAGCATATAGAATTGCTTTATCATTTTGTTTTAGCTCGATATGAAAAATGTCACATTGTCCAAGTACTTCTGTGACTTGTTATGAGGTTCCTGAATTTAAACGATCTCAATAAAATGCAAAGCTGGTTCACTTATCCTGCTACTCAGATATCTTAATTTATTTCTTTCAATCAATGGTCATTTTTCTTTCCATGTTTTTTCCCCTGCTGTTACAAATAATGTGGAAGTATTTAGGTGACACAGTCCTCTCCCAAGCAATGAACCCCTTTTTTTCCCCCAGCCTATGAACAATGTTGCAATGTTTCCTGGACACATGGCCACATGGCATAGAGTGTCTCTAGGGACCTGGGCTGGGAGGGGAGCTGGGGGCTTCAGCTTTACTAGATACTGCCAATTTGCTCTCCAAAAGTGGTTGTACCAATTTACACTCCCACCCAGTTCAGTGACCTTGCCTCTGTGCCAAGCTGCTGCCTGATTCTACTCTCGATTCCTTATAATTTATGAAAGGAAAATATAAAAGAGGTGCTATTACCTTATTAAAAAATCCAGCTTCCTTTCCCCCTGCAGAAAGGAGAGGAGAAAGAAGGGCAATTGCATATTGGATTAGGGCCTGGCACGCATTCATCAACTTTATAGTAGCGCCGGCTTGGAATTTGGGTCTCCTGAGGGGAGAGTGGGGCCACTGGAAACAAGAGACACTTTCACCACAGCCTTCTCCGGGAAAGCAGATATAATTTACTCTAAGGTACAAAAACGTTTGCACTTACAGCCTCCCTGCTTCCAATCATGACACGAAGGGAAAATGCCAAGACACCAGAGAATAAGCCAGCGCTCATAAACTTTCCAGCCAAGAGCGGCAAACTCTGGAAGGTAGAATCACGGCTAGTAATGAACCTGTGCTCAGGCCGGGTCAGCGCTGAGTGTTTGGAATCCATACCCCACCTTGGCCTTGCGCCGGGGTGTGCTCTGTGGTGGCTACCTCAAGCCTGGCACCCTGAGCCTGCCCCAGGTCTGCAGGGCTTCTTCCCCAAGGGTTTTATTTCAGAGGACTCCTGTAGTCTTCCTCCTGCTCCTTTGGTTCCAGTGGATCTGTGTTCACGCCTGTTTCATAGTGCTCAGCCTGCATCCAGATTTGCAAGTGACTCCCAAGCAAAGACTGGAGGCCATGATATGTGCCCGCTGTTTGATTCTTTAAGAAGAAAAAGAACAAGAAAGAAACACACCGGACAGCAATTCAATTAGCCGATTTTGCCGCGTCTTTGCCTGTCATCACTCACTCCATGAGAAAAATGATACTTCCTGGGTTGTCTCCTGGCTAGCTGTGTGTCCCCAAGGACAGGAGCCGGACTGCGCACCAGGTTCAACATTCTGTATATGACAACTGGTAGATGTGTCCTGAACCGCTCAGCACTGAAATTTCACCTTCAAGTCAGATTCCACCCAGTTCCTGGTGTCTAATTAACTGCAGGTATCTCGTTACTGGTGAAAAAGAATGGAAGAATTTGGTCATTACGAGTTTGGAGTACAAGGGAAATAAGATTCTGTTGAGGCGCCTAGATAAAGAGGGACCAAAGAGAGCCTGGAGGAAGGAAAAGAGAGACCCATTTTAATTGGAAGGCTTCCCCCCACCCCTTTTCTTCTTGTTTTTTAAGCTCCAACTTGGATCCTCGAAATTACAGGCTCTTTCAGCATTGCCCTTGTGGTTGGAAAAAATGCTCATTTCACTTTTAAAACAAACAATGGAAAGTTCCTTTTAAAAGGAAAAATCTTATTAGCCCAGGTCCAAGGAAATCTGCTGAGTGCTTCAGTCAAATCTGCAAGGATTGCCCATGGCGTGGAGATGATCCCCCAGAGACAGCCCCCAAGACAGAGCCAGGTCTTACTCACCCCAAGCCAGTCCCAAGGATTGGCTTCCCAGGAGAAGCGTTCACCCCACCCCCAGGAAGGAGCCCAGGCCTGGAGACCTCACAAGGAACGAGCACTGGCTGGAGGAAACAGTTCAGACATGAAAGTCAGGGAATATCCTTTACCCAAATAAACAGCCGGAGGAAGGTGCAGAGGCAAGCAAGTCCCATCACACAAAGCCACAAATTAAGATCACAAGAGACTGAGCTCTGAGCGTGGGCTCCCTCTTTCAAACATCTTCCAGGAAGCTGCCCCCAGGGCGACCCCGTCATGGCGCAGACCTGTGTGTATGCTGGGCTTCCAGTGGCCCTCCGATGGCAACCAGATCTGCTTTTGGTTATCATGGGCACTTGGAAGCGCGGAGCAGTCAAGCAGGATGGGGAGTGAGAGCAAAAGAAGCCATAGCTTTGGGTCACTGGTGTGTAAAAGGCACCATGGGGAAGGAGAAGACGGAACCCTTATAAAAACCCTTGGATGGCACCAGCAAAGCCAAAGGAGCTCGGGGTTCTACTGCTGCGTCCGTGACAACCCCACCCCGAAAGCAGGCTGGACAAAGAAGTCTACATCACCATCTTCATGGCAGGCCCCGGCGCAGGCCGGTCTTCTACCCTGTCGTCACAGGTTGGCACTCCACTGTGTGGTGAGTCTCTCTGGAACCTTCTCCCCTGACACCAACTCAGCACACAGGCTTGCTGGATCCTACTCGATGTTGCAGGGCACGCTGGACATCAGCACAGCCCCGTGAAAACTACACACAGCACTACTGAGAGAGCTAAGCACTGCATGTCCTCAAACTCAAGCAACACCACGCAGATATGGTAAGCGGCTGTGCGAAAGGTCAATGAAGAGAAAAGACCGACAAAGGCACGCGTGATTCAATACCAACACGCTTTAAAAATTATCTTTATTTTATATTGCCACCCATACAATAAAGGTTAAATTACCTTGACACATATTCTAGCATGTATCCTTAAAATAAAAAAGTAGTAAATCGACATCATATGTATTCATTGGAGAGCTATCAGAATACAGTATTAAAATTTTAAAAGTTGCAAAGAAGTACTATTTTAACTTTATACTTGTATATAAAAGAAACTACAGTAAGTGTAACTACATGTATAATTTCACTTCTTAAAACAACACACTTTTTACTCAGGAATAAGACCTGCGTGGGGGGAGGGTCTCAAGTGTCAGAATCAGGGCCCACCTTCTGCTCACATCCTGGAGGAGTTACAGGAGAATAAAAGGGAGAAGAGAAAGGGGGATTGAAATTTTTTGATTGGTTATTATGAGGGTAGAGAAGGAAGGTGTGTGGTGGGTGAGAATGGTGCCAGTGCTCAGTAAACACCTGCTGTATAAATAGAGAGAGGGCCTAAGAGAACAAGTTAATTCAGTTTTGGGAATTTGCTATTGTTTTACCAAGACAGTCAGTTCTGGGAAGTCTAATGGAAATGAAGGAATCTTACACACATGGAAAGCCAGGGCCAGCACTATCTACAAAACAAGCCACACGTGACATTGGAAGGAAATATTAGATTTAGACTGGAAAGGGCAAATGGCCAGAGAGACACAAGTCAGACTCTAGGTGGGGCATTTAGGGCCTGACTCCTTTCTGTACTGTTCTTAGTGACACAGGGCTTGGCGCAAGGGGTCAGTGAATAGACGAAGGAGCCCATTTCATAGCCAAGGCTCCCTCTAGGAGATCCCGCAGCAAATGGCTGCTGTCTTAGCTTCTCCATCCCAGGACTAGGAACAAAGGCTAATGCGCTGCGTTGTTTTGTCATGTCTGATTTCATGAATGGAGCAGCAGTATCGGGACGGCCCCATACAGCGCTGGTTTCAGCACAGATTGTGCTCACAGGCAATCCAACGTTGTAAGAAGCCTCTGTTATCTGAGCTTTCTCAAGTAGAACTAACCCTTGATGCCAGGTTCGCCACTGAGCACTTCTTGGCCTCTTGGGGAAAGGTCTAGAACTTGGGCCTTGTTCTACTATTAACTTGCCTTTTAGCCATTTGTGATAATTAGATACAGGTGTCCACTTGACAACTGAGGGCTGAGCTATGGGCACATTTGTGAAGAATTAGTAGTTAAAGCAAGCGTACAGGAGACTGTCTACTTGATGAGGGAAGACTCGACCCACGGTGAGTAAGACTTTTCCTTGGGCAGGCAGAAAAGAGCTGAATCAGGGAGCTGGTGTTCTTTGGCACAGTTGGACAGACATACTCTCTGGCATGTCTTCCCTCTGTGGATGTAGTATGGTCAGTTCCCTTGCTTCCTGGTATTGTTATGAGCTCTTCTGCCAAGCTGGACTAAGAAATGTAACCAGACAATTGTTAAATCAGAATTAAAACTTCTTGTTCCCATAAGCTGTTTGATCATGAATTTATCAGCAACATGCAGGCAAATTGCCACATGATTGGAAAGTAGACAGACATGCTGGGTTGACTGTAACCCATAGAGTTGCCTCTAAACACCCGGCCTCTGTCTGGGCGAGCTTCATGGCTTGGTCAGTGTAATGTCACACTCCTGCACCTTGCATTTCCATCCACAAAAGAGTGACTTTGACATTAGTCTCATAAAGGTGCTGTGAAGAGGAAATGCGTTTTAAGTACGTGTGTGCATTTCAGATATATGTACTGCTGCAAGTAGTGTTAGACGCGTCCCCCTTCCTTTTCCACCATAGAAAGTTCTGTCCCACTCTCTGATTTCCTTTCCCTTTCCATCATCAGAACACCGGTTGACAGGACTGTTGGAACCTGGAAGTTCTAATTCAGAACTCTTAACCTGAGCCCACAATAGGGAGAAACATTTTCCTCAGGTTTGGGAGAAAGCAAAAAAAAAAAAAAAAAAAAAAAAGAATAATGACTGCAAGTTGCTGGGGTTTAATTATTACATATAATTATATATTTATTATCTATAAATACTGTTGTTACTTTAATTTTGCCCTAGAGGGGAATAAATGACTTAATTCTCTTTCCATTCTTTCCCTGGCTGGTGTTTCTGCTCGTTGACTTCTTGGTTCATTTTTTCTCTTGTAAAACATCTCTCAGGTGATGAAACCTTGGAGTTCAATGAGCCACCTGAGGAAACCCTGGCCTTTTGCAGCAAACAAGCCGTTGCTAGGAGCGTTTGGGGGAAGGTATGTGTCTAACGTTCATCTTCCTGCCTTGTCCAGTCTAGGGGCATGCTAATTCTACTGGGCTTGGGCCAGCCGTCGAGTTTCTCTCTGTTGTGTCCAACCTTGGATGTTCTCCGTGATATTTCATCTGGGGATTAGCAGAATGTAGAGGAGAAAAGAACCCAGGACGTTTGGCTCCGAGCGGAGTGCTGCGTTTACAATTTGCAGGGGAGCTTGCTAATGGCAGAGCTGAGACAGGGGACTGTGAGGGTGGGAGTGGGAAGGGGAGGGGGGTGATGGTGGTGCGAAGCCCAGGGTGCTCTTCCCCGCTGGGTGCTAGAACTTTTGTTTGCTCATTTGTGATCCCTGAGGAAGCACCACACAGACCGATTCTCCTCCCCTGACTGGTCCCTCAGAGAACCGGGATCTGAGAGCCAGATGCTGGGAAATCCCTCTTTCAGGATGCGCCGGGGGTTTGTGACTTGGCAACGTCTTGAACACATTTCAAAGATTCACTTTTCCTTTTTGTGCAAGTGGAGACGTTACCTCAGCTGCTAGAAGACACGGCCATTTCCAAAGAGACTCCTGAAAGATAAAGTTGTCTACTCCAAGCCCAACTTTTGGAATAAAAAAAAGGGAGTGTCTGAGTCAGGTTTCATCTGTCCACAGCGGCCCTTTGAGAATCAGTTTGTATCTGGTGGGCAGGCAAGTCACCACACAAAGACAATGGCTTGTCTTGAGCATGTGACCTTTGGGGAGGCTTTTTTTTTTTTTTGGTAGGGTCGCTAGCCCAGGCTGGCCTCAAATCCATCAGGTAACCAGAAATGACTTTGAACTCCTGAGCCCCTTGCTTTTACCTCCCAAGTGCCCATATTTCAGTGGTGGACCACTAGGCGCGGTTTATGCAGTGTTAGGAGATCAAATACAGGACTTTGTTTTTTTTACATTTTAATTCATTAATTGATTATTAAGTGTGTGTGTGTGTGTGTGTGTGTGTGTGTGTGTGTGTGTGTGTGTATCAGAGGGCACCGGTGCGTCCCCATGGAGGACTGAGGGTGACTTTGGGGATCATCTTGGATTGCTTCTACCTCATTTTTGCTTCACTATGGGATTTCCCAGGCTCTGTCTACCAGCCCAGAAGTGCGGGCCGTCACTGTTTTCTGCCTGGCATGTTTTATGTGGGACCTGGGATCCAAACTCAGGATCTTCTGCTTGTGAGGTAGAGTCTCAACCCCTGAGCCATCTCTCCAGCCCCAAGGACTTCGTGCATGCTAGGGAAGTATCCTACCAACTGAGCTATATCCCTAGCTCCGTTGACAAAGAATCAAAGGACACACACACACACATACACACACACACACACACACACACACACCCCAGAAAGGAGGCAAAGGGAGGCTGCCAGATCACATACAGTTGTCTCTACTCCAATGTCCATTCTACCTTCATAGCCCTTTGAGGGAAGCAACACTTTAACAGGTATCAGGCAGTCACGGAAGTGCTACGGACACAGGAGCTCCCATGTCAAATTTCTTAGGACATCTGTAGGCCACTGGTTGCCTTCCCATGGTCTACAGCAGAGTTGTGTGTGTGTGTGTGTGTGTGTGTGTGTGTGTGTGTGTGACATCTCCAGCTGGTCCTGTAAAATTGATTGAGGGCTGGTACGGTGGGAAGAAATCCAACCACCTGAGATGTCAAGGCAACCCTAGGGGAATCGGGCACAGATCCACGCTGTGAGTGACAAGCCTGACACTGGGATGTGCAGCTAGACGCTGAGATGTGACTGCGGATGTGGACAGAAATTCCAAGGTAGAATTGCCCAGGAGACCAGATTGAACGTGAGGCAGGGAGCAGGAGCGGGCATCTCACCCTGTGCTAATTTGATGAGGTGTGTGTGTGGGGGCCAGGTTCCATTTGGATCATTGGGGGGAACCCCAACCCTACTCCTGGCACGAAGCAGTCCCTCCTTGGAGAATGGTTTTCTTATTTCATCTTCCTGTGTGTGCTATATTCCCACGTATGGAGGTCACAGATGTGACCTGCATGTCCTGTGTGTGCACACTGGAGGTCCAAGACTGGGAATCATCTTTAATCAATCTCCCACCTTATTCATTCTGAGACATGGTCTTTCATTAAAATCAAAGCTTGTTAGCAGTGCTGATCTGATGAGATGGATTGCTCTGGCATTCCAGGCAGGCCCCACGCCCACATTAGATGTGGGATCTGGGATCTGAACTCCAGACATCTTGCTTGTGTGTCAGATGCTTCGACTGCTACATCTTCCCAGCTCGGAAACTGCTTCCTGAAAGCCCGTCATCAAGCTCTTAGGAACTGAACACCAGAAATGGCTGAGAACCTGGTACCAGAGGACCTGGGTACTTTTCTTGACACCGCATTCCAAGTTCTTGGAAAACAGTCAACCTCTCTCAGCCTTTGGTTTCCTCATCTAGAAAGCATGTGGGTTGGGGATATGATGTCAGATAATATAAAAATCTATTAAGAGAGTCTTGGTAGGTCAGTTGCGAAAATATCCACACTTTGCAGTTATCCTCAGAAAGCAGTCGCACTAACTTTCCCACTTCTTGAACCTGGGCAGGCCTTGTGGTTGTTCTGATATTACAATATGGCAGAAGCGACATCGTACCAGCTTAAGGGACCTGGTGTGCTCCCCACCCCTTATGAAATCTGCCAGATCTGTGAACAAGCCCAGCCTGAGGGGGAGAACACATGGGGGGAGCCCACTTGACTGCAACCTTCTCCCCACTAACCTGCCAGCAGAATGGAAGGTCTCTGGGCTCATTGGTGGTAATAGTAATTTCGCGCCTTAAGCTACTGAGTTTGGGGGTGGTTGTTAGATGGTAACAGCTAATTGGTACAGAGCTGGTGGAGGGTTTGGCAAATATCAGTCAGTTAGAACTAATCATTAAAGGCAAAGTCATGGTTTAGCCTTAGGCGACGGCGGCAGCACACATAATCAGTCTCAGCAAGGAGCCGTGTGGCTGCTGGCCAGGCAGGCTCTTGCCTGGGCCCCACCAGGGAACAGAGGGATGGTACATCTCCTGCAAATGACATCTTGGTCACGACTTAGGTGGACTGAGAATTTGGAATAATAAAGCATTAGTATGTGAGAAGCAGTCGATGTTTATTTGAGGTTTATACAATCATTATTTATTGCAACAATATGTGAATTCCTGAGGAAATCTATTAAAGTAACAACACAGTGTCAGAAATGTGATAGTGTGAAATTAAGAGCCCTCATTGTGTGTGTGTGTGTGTGTGTGTGTGTGTAAGAGGGCACTTGAGTGTATAGAGTGTATATGCGTGTGTAGGCCCAAGGGTGACTCTGGGACTCATCGTGGACTGCTCTACCTCCTTCTTGTTTTACTCTGGGGTTTCCCAGGCTCCATCTTCCAGGGCACAAATTGCAGGCTGTCACCTAATCTGCCCAGCACTTTTGCATGAGATCTAGGGATTGATCTAAACTCAGGTCCTTTTGCTTAGGAGGCAAAGGTTTTAGTCTCTGAGCCATCTTCCCAGCCCCAAGTTCTCATTCCTGATGTATCAGTTTGCCAGAGGAATGTCTAAGAACGGACTCAAATCCTTCAGTCTCAGCTCAAGCTCAAATTCTTCAATCTTAGCTCCAGGGGAGTGGAGGGGGAAGGTTCGAGGCTTCCATGTGACTTCCAGGAAGAAGGAAGTGGATGTGTTGTTGAGTGCTAGAATAGGAGCCTAAGAGGGCATAGGGCTGTCTCTAGGCAAGATTGGCTTTAGCCAGATCACTGTTCAAAGTATGTGGCAAATGGGGAAGGGTCTCTGTCCAGTCTGAGCTGCTGAGTGGCCTAGACCGCATCGTCCCCAGGATGACTAGCCCAGAAGACCTCCCCAGATGACTGGCGGTAAATGTGAGCAGAAAACCAGAGTGTCTTGTGGAAGGGGATGACAGCAAGGGTCCTTGCATCTTTCCAGTGACTTGCAAGGGCCTGAAGTGTGGAAAAACAGGCTCTCTTGGCATTAACGAACATGAGTGTCCTGGCAGGCTTGCTTGGGACAGGATCAGGGACTGGCCAAGATTGTAGGTTAATGGCCCCCATTGCCTTGGAAACCCGTGGCAAGCATAGATGAAGGAAGAGATCGTAGCATCGAGCCATTCTATGTGGACACCACTGGGTCATCGATGGTCCAGCAGGATTCTGCCCCCGCCCCTCCACCCCCCCACACACAGGGGAGTCCAGCCTTTTGGCTTTGTGACACAGTGTTGTTGTCTACCAGACCCTGAGCTGAATTCATGACTATCCTGGGATTCAGGCGACCTGTGAGAGACATGCCTAAGAGAGCATTGGAATGCAGAAGAATGGATGTGGAAGGAGAGTCAAGACCCGGGGGCTGTGTCCTTATGGAGTGGTGAGACCACACCTTCCAGTCCTCCTGAACATCTTAGGAAGTCATGAGTGGATTCCAGGAGGCCTACCACCGTCTCACCGCTCTGACCTTGGCAACTCTGTGACTTTATGGAGGCTTTAAGAACAACGAAGCCTCTCTCACCTTCCATTCATACCAATGCAGATCCAAGTGGTCCCTAACTTGGGAGGAACATGTGTGTCTCTGCGGAGACGCTGCTTCTCCAGGCTGAGTGACAATGGTTTCTTGTGAACTTAGAGAAGAGTCTGGAACTCTCATCCTGTTTAGGATGTCAGGACTTGGTCTGTAGAACTTCTCCATGGGAGCGACAGCCTCATTTACATCATTACTGCCTCAGCCAGGATCTGCCCCTTCCATATGCCGTGCCTTGCGTCCTCTGTGGAAGATGCAGAGGGCTCCTGCAAGAGCATTGTAGTATAAATAGGAAAACCATGTCGCCTTAGGGAAATGAATTTTAGAAAGTGCTTCTAGGTGAAGAAATTAGAAAACAGCACTCCTGTCTGGGTGGACGTGGGCTGACATGGTTCTTGTTCCAGGACCTGAGATGCCAGCTGGAAGCCAGCTCTGACGTGTGCCATGTATTCTTTCAGACTGGTGTCTGCACATGCCTGTGCCCACCCACTGCCTGTTACCCAGGCAGTCCCAGGCCTCCTTCCTACAGGGTCTGGACCCGCTTGGGACAGGGAGAATGAGAGTCACACAAGGTGGCAAGGAGGAGACTGAGAGCATATGAGGAGATGCCAGCCAAGTTTCTCTGAGCTTCCTGATGCTGGTTAACTCAGAGGAGACTGGTGAGCTGGAGGAAACGGGTTTTTCTCCAATAGCTGAAACAAGGGAGGCTCTTTTCTCTAAGCAACAGAAAAAAAAAAAGGCGGCAGGCAGATCAAGTTTTATAAAAACCATGTGCACACAGTGTGCTTTTCCATGAAGGAGGCTCACAGAGATGACCAGGTGAGAGCAAGCAGTGCATCCTGGGAGCGGCCTAGGTGACTCTTGGAGCTAGGGGAAGGCTCCGCTCCACGCCACTGGACTTGGACAGTCCCTCTGGCCTCCGTGGAGCTCCGGAGTGAATGACAAGCGAGCCACTCCACTGCCAGTGACATCACCGCTTTGTAAGTCAGGGCATCGCAGCCGCATCTCAAAGAGTCATTCAGTTTTCTCGTTATGATTCTATAGGAATTTCTTTTTTCCACAGTGACAGCCTTGCCAAAGCAATGTTAAAAATAGACCTGGTAATACTTTTCACATTTGTAGGCAGTCATGAATGTTTAACAGTGTGCATGTCCAACAGATGCACATAACTCTAGAATTAGGCTCTGAATTTTATATAATAATATACAACAGATATATTTGCCAAAGCATTTTTCTTTTTAAAATGAAGCAGAAACCAAGTCTTGGGCTTGGTTTATTCAAGGAAAGTAAACCTGTGAGCCACTGGATTTTCTTACAGGAAAGTGTTTGTTTCTTTCATACATGGCACAGTTGGGGGTCAAAAATATGTGGGGAACAAATCTTTCAAGATAAAAAAATAAGCAGAAAACAAACCTTTCAAACGTGGCTAAATCGGAGGGTTTCCACTCATGTTGGCTCATGTAAATCCTCAGAATTCGCTCCTCAAGTCTAGAATTATTTCTAAGACAAGGAGTATGCCATGCTGGTCTGGGCCTGCCAGCGTGGGCAAGGGACACAGAGGGGTTAGCTAATCTGAGGAAGGTGGTTATGATCAGAGCCCCCCCCCCCACTCCAGTGAGGTCTGCCAGCCTGGAATTTTCAGCAGTGTGAGCTCTATAGGCCACTGGGCTGTAGCAAATGACATACCAAGTTCAAAGTGGATGAACTGAAATACAATCGTGAGGATTCAAAGTGTACAACAGAAGAGTAGTGTGAGCGTGTGTGGGGGGGAGGAAGGGACACACACACACACACACACAGAGAGAGAGAGAGAGAGAGAGAGAGAGAGAGAGAACAGGTACAGGCACACATACTTAAGCCCATGCAATATGTGGAGGTCAGAGGACTCCTTTCAGATACTGGTTTCATACTTCCATCATGTGGGTTCTGGGATTGAACTCAGGTTACCAGATTTGCACTTAACCACATTTATTCATGACCCCTTTCATAAAGACAAAGAATTGTAACTTTGTTTGAATACCATCCTTGGTGAGTTCCCAAAGAATCAATGGCCAAAAACTCAGCCTAGCCATTCCGTAAGTATCTTTTCACAGCTGGGATGGCTGGCCATTTCGGAGGCCTACAATTCAGTCTGTAAGCATCTGGAGAATTGAAACACCAGGGTCTCCCAGTACTCCAGCTCTACTCTTTTGCTAATAGTTGGAATTTATCAACAGATAATAAAGTATGAAGCAGCTTTATGAATCTGGTTCTTTTGCTGAAAACCATGTAACTTTCTGACCCACCAGCCTGGATCTTTTTAAGCTGGAGAGGGACATTTTTTAAATTATTTTTTGAGTACAAGGTAGTCATGTAGACAGGGATTAACCCTCTTCTCCCAGGCCCTAAAAATTATTTTGAGCAAAATGTTTAAGTCATGGGTTTCATGTAGACACAACTTAACTGAGTCATTAAGAATTTTATTGGTTAAAGTAGGCATATATTTTTCCGAGTAGACAACATGACATAACAGTAATAAAAATGTAATATTCAAGTAATTGCTGTAATGTAATTACAGTTTGGTCATAAAGTAAGATTAGAGGTCTGGGATGGCCGTTTGTGGATGTGCACTTTAACGTCTGGCTGCCGTCTTCGAGGTGCCGGTGCTGCCTCTGGGGAACCGTGTGCAGTTCATCACATAACCAGGTGGCTGGGAGCCCAGCTGAGCCAGCATTATCTCCGTTTACCCCGTCTGCCCTCTGACTGCTTCCCTGAGATACCTAACCATCGCTGCCACTCAAAGTGTTTCTGGTTTTAACAGACAACAGAGGATAGAATAAGGAAGGCTGGGTGCGGATGGGAAAGGACCGGAGTTCATGAAAGGCTACTTCTGCTCACGACTCTGGGCCACTCCCTAACTGAATTACCAGGAGCTCTGTGTTAGTGCCTCGGTGCTGTGATACTAGCTTGCTCTAGTGTTTAGAGGCGTTGTCTTAGGTATTCGAACAAAGTATTTTTTTCTATTCAAAAATAATTTGCCATCATTAGAGATATCCTTTAATTTCTTTTTTGCATGGGTGCGTGCGTGTGTGTGTGTGTGTGTGTGTGTGTGTGTTGGATGCACTGTGGAGGTCCAAGGGTGACTTCAGGAATTATCCTAGATTGCTCTATTTCCTTTTTGTTTTGCTCTGGGGTTTCCCAGGCTCTGCCTTCTAGGACTGGAAGTGTAGGCTGCTGCCATTTCAGTCCAGGATTTTTATGTGGGATCTGGGATTTGCACTCCGGTCCTTCTGCTTGTGAGACAGAGGCTTAACCCCTGAGCCAGTTCTCCAGTCCCATGTACACTATTTTTTAATAGTGTGGACCCACAGAAAGGTGGCGTATAGGCAAAAACACTTAACCATTTGTAAACTCAAACAGCAAAGACAGTAATTGGGGGATACTTAGTGCTACCTTCCCACGATTTCAGCTACTCATGGTTAAACATGGCCCAAAACATGCTAAATGCTAAATGAAAAATCCCAGAAAGGAGCAATTCATAAAATTTAGAGTGAATAGCAAGAGTGACAAAGTCTCATGCCACCCTACTGGGTCCTGCCTAGGATGTGGGTCACCACCATCTCTGACATAGCCAAGCTGATGTTCTACCTGCCCCTGAATGGCAGCTGTCCTGGTAATGAGCTCAGCTGCCAACTGAGCCAACTTCATTCCCTTAGTAATGCCCCACCAGGCTGATGATTGGCCTGTAGCCGTTGTTACTGTTCTGTTTTGCTACTTCGAACCTGATAATGTGCCCGACTTAGAAATTAGCCTCATCATTGGCATGGATGTCGAGGGAAGAACATGGACTCAGAGGGGTGGCAGGAGTGCCCAGAGCCAACCTGGCCACCTGGCATTTCCTCTTCTAACTCCTCTGAGCAAAGTCAGGAGAGGCAGAGCTTGGGAACAGCCTGATCCGAACTGCTGGCTTTACTTGGCATCTACTCTCTGACTGCTTCAGAAATGTTATTTTTTCCTTTAAGCTTCGTTCTCATTAATCTTGTGTTAAGAGGGGTCTAACCCTTTTAGGCCTGTAAGCTGCTTCGGTTCCAATTAGCATATATTTCCATAAGCGTTGAGTGGGTGAAGGGAAGGAAGCAGCGAAATTTCTAAACTACTGACCTGGAGGGACTTGTGGGAAGGTGTCTCTGACATGTGCCGAACACAACTGACTCTGAAAAGACCCTAGTGAAGGCTCAGCTATGGTTGGCCGTGGTGATTTACGCTGAATGGAATAAACGAGGATGGAAACATAAAATATTTCCAAGCTTACACTCGATATAGAAGAAACTCGATCTCACTTAAAAAATAGACATGTAGAGCACCAAGAGTCTCCATAGAAAACGGGGGTTGCTTACTATCCTGGTGCCTACCATGGGCACACTGGTTAGGAACTGCAAATGCTCTGAGCTCCTTAGCTGAAAGGCCTTGTAGGGTGGCCCCATTTAAAGACCACCCTCTCCAAGGTGAATGGGTATTGTCAGAGAAAGGTCGTCAGTAGCCCAATCTACCCATGGTCCAAGTATCGGCAGTGTGGGTTCTCTAGGCCGGGAAACTTATTTGGAGAACAAAACTGTCACCATCTACACCTGTGACAAAGAAGGAAACAGGAAGTGCTGAGTCAGCTTGGTCCGCTCCTATGGGTGCAGAGAAATAAAAATCAGTGTTTACCCAATGGAAAAGCACAGGGAGTTGGTGCCAAGAGACACACTATTTCCAGGCTTCTAAAAAGGGACGGCAAATAGCTCGGAGTTTCAAACCTACAATTAAAAACTATTTTAAAAAAGTTTTGATTAGGACTCCTTCAAAAATAAGACATGGGTACAAGAAATCCCATACAATCCTGACTTCCACCTATGTAGGTTTATTCTTGATCCACAGTCTACAAATCTCCACGGAGGGATTTTAAGACTAAAGAAATGTATGCTCATGTTGTTGGGTAGACTTTTACAAGTAGACAAGGGAATTCAAGACCCCAACGTTTAAGCGATTTCTCAAACAACATTGCTAAGGTAGGGGCAGGCAAAATGGATAGTGAATTTCTTACTTTTTTAATGTATTTTTTAACATGCATAACTATGTGTGCAGGTGCAAGTGCATATGCATAGAAGTCAGAAATCAATATTGGGTGTCTTCCTCAATCACTTGTCATCTGACTTTTCCAGACAGGGTCTCTCACTGAACTCTGGGGATCAGACTGTTTCCATGTGCTCCCATGATAGAGTTTCAGATGCATGGGAACATGCATGATTTTTTATATGGGTGCTGGGGTCTGAACTCAGATCCTCACGCTTGTGTGGCAAGTATCAATGACTGACTGAGCCATCTCCCCAGACACCAGATCAAGTTTCTTAGTGTCAGACTCAAGCAGGACCCAGATCTTGTGATAAAGTAGCCAAATGCACTTCTGGTATAGAGTAGGCTAGAAACCAAGATTATATCCAGAGGCCCAAACCCAGCACTGTTCTGTCCTTCAGTCTCTCTGTGCAAGAGCTTTTTGTCTTTTGTTTTCAGTGTCCTCAACTGAAAAATGAGGTCATGTGCAGTTCTAAGTTGAATCTCAGAAAAGGAGTGAAAGAGGTAATATGACCTAAAGAAATTAAGAATGCACTTGTGCAAACCATTCCAGGCAAGCATAATTCATAATATTGAAAGTCCTAGCAGGGGTGTCTGAGGTCAATTAAACTTTAATAACCCAGATTTCAGAAGAATATCAACATTCAAAACAAGGAGTCATCCAAGAAATAATGGGCAAAGGATATGGCCAAACAATTAAAAAAAAAGCCATCTGCTTACCATCTATTTAAAAAACCATCTATTCATGGCCAATAAACACATGAAAAATATTTGACTTCAACCATATTCCAAAATACAAATAAATGAAATAGTTAGTCTCCTGCATTCAACTAGAAAAGATTAAAAAGGATATTATGTGGAATTTGCAAAGCTGATTTTCGCATCTTGTTTATGAGAATGTAAACTGATAAGATCTGAATAGCCATCTATTTGGAGCTATATTGAGTTTCTAAAGCAGAATACTCACGGATACAACAATTCCAATCCTAGCCACTTACCTGAAAGGAAGAACAATTTGTAGAGTTAGTGCTCTAGATTTAAGATGGACAAAGGGCGGAGAAGATGACTCAGTGGCTAAAGTAATTGCTGTATAAGCAAAAGGACTGGGGTTCAGATTCCTAGATCCTACATAAAATGCTGGGTGGTTGTGGCTGCTTACCTGTATTCTACATTGGAAGGCAGAGACTGGGGATCCCCACAGCAAGCTGGAGAGTTGGGCTAGTCTAACACCCTATTGGTGAACTCTGGGTTTGATTAGGACCCTGCCTCAAAAAGAATAAGATGGAAAAGCGATTGCACACGTGTGTACATACATATATGAATATGCAAACACGTTTATACTACCATATATACAAATGAAAAAAGAAAAGATTGGTATAAGTTTGCTGTTTTTCTTCTATTTCACTTTTCCCGCCTCCTTAGTGTCAGAGAGAGAGAGAGAGAGAGAGAGAGAGAGAGAGAGAGAGAGAGAGAGAGAGAGAGAGACATGTATATCATGTGGCTTCCGGGGATGGAACTTATATGACAGGCTTGTGAGCAGGTGCTCTACCTGCTGAGCATCTCACTGGTCTAAGCAGTGGACAGAGGAGACCATAGCCCTTACTCGCAGACTCTACTCCATTGACGAAGGGGATGATAGAAGAAATCTATGAAATGCTGTGTTAAAAGGAAGATGATGTGCTGGGGCAAAGGCTGGACTTCCAGTATTCAAAAGCAGGTTCAGAGGGGCCTTAGTGAGAAAGTAAAACCCAAAGAAGATGTGGGAGCCCTGGGGATCGCTTGTAAGGGTGGGTGTTTTTAAACGCCGAGTACTCAGGGCACACTTAGCTAACATCCATCTGCTTTCCTGAGATCACTTTGCTTCCGCCATGATGTAAGACTGCCATTCCATGGGGTAACTGCTTATGACGGCTCGTAAAAATGATTTACAAAACAAATATAATCTTCATTTCGACTGAATGAGAGAAAAATTGGGGTTCATCTGAAAGAAAACCACACACCTCAGTTTACTTTTACTATTAGCTCTCCTCTCTCTCAAACCTGCCTCTCTTTCCATTTCCACTATGTGTGATTTGGGGAAAGCTGATACTAATAAATTTTTAGTATGGTAAGCTGGGAAAGGGGGTTAGAAAAAACAGAAGGAAATAGCCTGTCCATATGAAAACAATAATCACATAATATTTATTGTCTGGGATCGAAACGCTTCAAATATACAAAGTCATAAAAAAGTCAGGAAAAGCAAAACTTCCTAAAGTTAAAGATGCCATAAATTTTTCCCCAGAATAAGACATATGAGAAAGCTCAGGTGATCCTTTATGTCAAGTCAGTAGAAAGAAAAAAAAAAGAATCTTACATCTAAGTTAAGGCGGCCCAAAGCCTTCAGAGAGCACACTGTAGTCACTGCGAAGACCTTAGGGACAACGGCAGGTGCCGGCACAGACAGCGATGGATACTCTGGCTTTTGAGGTCAGGACTCATTCCTTTACATAAACAACTCTCTCTCTCTCTCTCTTCTGTGTCTCTCTCTGTGTCTCTGTCTCTGTCTCTGTCTCTGCTTTGAGACACAGTCTCATGTAGTCCAGGCTGCCCTTGGATTCTCCATCTTCTTTAGCCTCCTGAGTTCTGGGATTAGAGGTGTGTGCTACCCCTCCCAGCAGACTTTTATTGTCTCTTCAACAACAACAACAAAAAAGTGCTAAAATTACCCAGCTTGCAATCATCTTAGCATGTCTGACGAGTGCTTTTAATAGTCAGCTCAATCCTAACTTCCACATCATCTTTAAATGAATATGTTTTATAAGTCACGATGACACATTTAAAATGGCACCTGCACGGACGAAGGACCACAAGTCTTGTTCTGGAACTCCTGAGTTCACCTCAAGTCCTAAAATCACTGCTCTAGACGGTAAAAATATGTTCGAATGAATGAACAGATATAAGAAGATAGACTTCTAATCACAAGTTGATCTTTAGTCTTAAGCTATTGCTTGTAGTCACAGAAATCTTTTTCAGTCCGGATTTTTTAAAAAAAATTAATTTATTTATTCAATTATGTGCGTGTGCATGCGTGTGTGTGCGTGTGCGTGCGTGTGTGTGTGTATGTGTGTGTGTGCGCGCGCGCGTGTGCGTGTAGAACCACAGGCGAATTCGGGAATCTACCATGGACGCCTCCACCTCCTCCTTGTTTACTCTGCCCCGGGATTCACAGGCTCTGCCCTACCAGGACCAGAAACGCAGGCCGCTCCTCCCCTCCCGCTTCCGCCCGGCGTCTATACGTGGGGTCTAGGATCCGAACTCAGCCCCTTCCATCTGCAAGGCAGAGGCTTAACTCCTGAGTCACCTCTCCAGCCCTTCAGTCCAGATTTTTATATCTGTTTCAAGTTTGTGGGGTATGCTGTTCCATTACTTAATTTTATAAAAATATTTTTTATTCATTTGAGAGAGAGAGAGAGAGATAGAGAGAAAGAGAGAGCCGCATGCCATGGTGCACAGATGGAGGCCTGAGGCCTAAGGACAATTTTTGGAAGTTGGTTCTCCTCTTCCATGTGCTTATGGGGATTGAATTCGGGTCACAAGGTTTGTGAGCAGGTATTTTAGAAAATAAAATCTGAACCTTAAAATAATCACTGACTTAAAATATTGGCAAAGTAGGATGTTTCAAAGATGCACTATCTACGAAAGGCAAGAGTATTAATAGTCTGCAATGTCTTTTCAAGTGTGTGCAGATTCAAATGGCACACTGAAGTTCTTCAGGAGTTGGAAGTAAAGCACGTAACTAATAGAGGGCACTTTGAGACACTGAGTTTACCTCTAAGGAAAAAAGTTTGATCTTCTGCATTTCATGAGATTTTTCAGGCATATCACTTAGACAAGCACTGATGAGGGGATAAGATAAACATTTTTTTAAGGATTTCTGAACCCATGTTTTGGTGGATTTCTATCAACCAAAAGACAGGTGTCTACTGAATCTGTAGTATATGCAAGTGTGGATAAAAAAAAAACACACACACACACACACCCTCAAGTCCATGGGAGGTGACTGGGGGATACCACATGGGAAGTCAAGGAGACAACAAGGGCTTAAAGAGTTTGGGGGAGAACAGGAGGCATGTGCCTAGCCAGGCAGGAAACAGGGGAAACAGCTTAGGAGGGAGAACCCCCCAAGAATCTAGGAGGAAGAGGCAGTTCAATATTTTCTGCTGTTATCAGAAAAACATGGAGAGCTTATGAGGCCTCATCTACCTCCACATAGAGCAAAGAAGTGGGGTTTACCTGTGCAGCCTGTGGACCTTGGAGGAACGCCGGTGGCCAGCCATCTTGTGAGTGAACTCGTTCACCTACATTTGTTTCTGGTGAGACCTGAATTTTTTTTTTATTTTCTATTTTTTTAGTTAGCGTATCAGAAAATGGGGTTCATTATGACATTTTCACATATACATAAAATTGTGCTTTGTTCACATTTGACCCTACTACCTTCCTTTCCCCATCCCCTGCTTGCTGGTTCCCCTCCTCCAGCATACATACCCCTGTCTGCTTGTCTGTCTTGGGTGTGTATATGTATGTATATATGTGTGTGTGTGTGTGTGTGCGTGCATGTCTGTGAGCATGAATATATGTGTATGTATATACATATGTGCGTGTACAGATATATGTGTACATGCTTGTCTGTGTGCGTTCATATAGCATGTATGCATGTAGGTGTTTGTGTGCGTGTGCATTAAAGTTCTATAGTTGAAAGAAAAAGTGATCCTTTGTCTTTCTCCCCTGTTATCCTTTTTTGCTCTCTCTCCCTCCCCACCCATTAGTCCCTTCTACTTTCACATCCTTCCTGTTCTATTCCATGCCCCACCCCACCCCGCCTTCTATTCTGCATATGGTAGAACCTGAGTCTGGCTTATGTAGCTTCTCTGGATGTCCACTTTTCTTTTTCCTTATGATAACATCAATTACAGCCAGGTAAATTCCACCTGCAGATACATGCTTTCTTGATCCACTCACCTGTTGACCTGTTGAGGGGTGTATAGAAATGCTCTGTATCTTGGCTACTGTGCATAGAGGTGGATGGGCAAGTGTGTCTGTTGGCATGTTGACTTGGATTCCTTTGGGTTATACCAGGAGCAGCACAGCAGTTCAGGAACTTCCATACTGACTTCCGCAGTGAGAAGTAGAACTTTCTACCTCTACTCACCTTTGGTGTGTGGAGGCAAGCTTTACAACTGATCAGCTGTAGGTTAGAAGTGGCTCCTGATACCTCGCCATTCCCCCTCCACATAGGTCTTTTGCCATCTGAACTCTCCGTCTTGACACCTTCCTGTGGTTTAGGAACGTGGAACATCATCATCAGTGCCGATCTTGCTCATGCCCCAGTGCCAGTGTCTATAACCAACTGCACTCCATGACGAACTACAGGCCACATCTGTGGCAGTGCGGCAGGTCACATCAGCTGCAGCAGCAGTCTTTGCTGCTTAGGGCATGAACTGGGACCACATGGGGAGAAGTGTCACTGAATGCTCAGGCGTATGATTTAACTTCCTTGATGAGCAGTGTCTGCAGGAAGTCAACACCATCAGAAAGGAAGCCACTATAAAGCAGCCTGCACAGACTGAAGGTTCTGAATTTAAAAACTGGCTAAGGATTGACCAGTAGGGAAAACAATGTCCTGTGCAAGCTGTGCTAAGCCATTGTCTTCCCATTTTTGTATTTATCTCTGTCCATTACTCCCCAAACACATTTATACAAACACGTGGGGCTCGGGGACACTTGGCCTAGTCTATCATAATTAATCAGCAAATGTTGCTGAAAGTCATGTGTCTGAAGGTTCAGAGCACTGCCACGTGTTCTCGTGTATCTGTCACTGTGAACACATGCACATGCACACAAGATGGAGAGTGGAGTATAATGTAGATCAGTAACTGGCAGGGAAGCATAGGAATGTTTGCAGTTAGAGTCTTCTGGAAAAATCCCCTTCTTCAGAAAGGGGAGATGTGGGCCGGCAGATGGCTCAGCCGTGGTAGATGCACTTGCTCTGCAAGACTGTGAGCTACTTTCAGTCTCAGGAGTCCACACAGTGGAAGGAGGGAACCGACTCCTACAAATGTCCTCTGATCTCCATACGTGATTGAGATGCACACGCGTGCCAACACATACACACAATACATAAGTGGCTGCAAAATCAAAGGGAGGGGATTTGCATGAATGGATGTTTCTATTTGTCATCATTTGTACAGGAACTCACAATATGTAGATGGTTACTACATATGTGTCGCAGCTTTGAAATGTTCAAGAGGAATTCGCATGAGTCTGCATGATGCTTTGCTAAACATGCTATTTTATATTGTCTACAAAATATTTAGAGAACGGATGTTGAGCTCAATGAAACTTTCCTTGCAGCTAAGTTTTTTTTCGGTACTGAGAAATGGTTTTAGGACCAAGGTCCCATGACACACTCTCTTCCCTGTGTTCCCAGGAGCCTTGAGCGTGGTGCATGCTATTTAACAGTGAGATTGCAGTGCCGAGTGCGTACGCCAGCTCTATCTCAGCAGACAGTACCTACCTGCCAGTTCTCTCTTGCCTGTGAGTAACCAGGGAAACAGCTGAGTGCACCTCCTAGAGGGTGGAGAGCCTCAAAGAGATACACAAGAGGAGAGCAGCTCACATGGTGTGGTATAATAAATGCACAAGAATGCCAGCCCATCACCATTTGTAATACAAGCTGACACTACATACCTTAGACCATAGTTTGGACTTCTCCATTCTTGCTTTTTCCTTTTCCCATATTCACTTCTCGTTGGTGAGAAACGAGAGTATCACTACCAGGTGGAAAAGGATCAGAAACGTAATGCTCTACAGAGAACCATGGTTATTACCAAAGGAATATCGTATATGGCATTCATGTTCCTTTGTAGAAACTGATTGTTTTAAAGTCTGCTTCAATTACACATACTTCTGCCACTGAAGACAGCTTGAATACTTGGTCTTTTTTGTTCCAGGCAACAAATACAAATTTCACTCTCCTTTTAAGCGCCACAGTATCACTGACTACTCACAACCCTGGAGACTCACTTAAGAGATAGACGTTTGAATATGTGAGTTTTGAAGGGCATCTGGCCCTCATTTAACCATCACATTTACATCCAACTCCTGCAGGCATGGTTTTGTTCTTTATGTTTGGCTTGGTGCCCTTTGCAGAAAGCCCCGGCTTTAATGAACACGACTCCAGGGGAACTGTTCCTCCCTACACCCGCCACTGTGAGACAGCACAGAGAATTTCATCGTGGGTTTCCAGGGAGATAAAACGCAGCCGGGACTTGGCTTCATAGAGGGTGGTACTGCTGCGACACGTTCAGCTTGCTGCCCCTGGATTATTTGCAGAAGTGTTTATGTCCTATGAAACGCTCGGCCAGAGCATACAGGAAACTGTAAAATATTTTACGAGATGTATACATGGTCGATGGGAGAATTTTAAATGTAACCTGGGGACGGTTCTATCTAAGTTCCAGGAGGGCAGATGAGAGACACATTCTCTGGAGTGATTTGGTTTTACAGAAGAGGTTATATGGGCTGGAAAACCATGCCTGATTTGGGAGCCATATTAAAAAAATTCATAAAATTAAACTTTACAATTTCTGGACAAGTCAACTTGTTTTCTTTCACACCGAGGATCACCAGTTATGCTTATTTATCTTCTACGTGGTAAAAATGGTGAATGTGGGTTGTTTATTATTTTCTGAAAACAAAGAACAGACAGTAAAAACACTGCTAGTTCTCTCCACGTACAGGAACTATATATACCTTTATGCAAATATTTGTGCTTCTGATGGTTTCCAAATAGAAGCCCTTGCTCCTAAAATCACAACATTATTTTCAACTCTCAATTATTACAATATGTGAGGGCAGGAGGGATGATGACATGACCCCTCCATGGCGTGTTCAGAAAATCACACTTCCAAATTTAGGTGGCAGGAGTTGTGTTTCTATTTCCTTTACTGAGCCTTAGGCCGGGGGGGGGGGGAGCGAGCAGTGTCAACTTCCCAGAAAAGAAGTTATTTATTATTTGCCAGTTTATTTACTTTCAAACTTGATCTTTAAAACACAAGGGACAAACTCCAGAAACTAGCTTCAGGTATGCACATCGGATTTAGGGTTGAGGTTGATGTGTAGAACAGGTTGTGTAATGAAAGACCAGTCCATCTGAAGCCTTCAGTCCACAGCATTTATACCTTAGGGTGCAGTCACCTTAGTATCATTTAAAAATAAATCCATTTTTATTGTACAGGATAAATTTGCTGCACAACTCCAATGGGTCTTATTGACATTCTCATGTAAACCATATGTGGAAGGGTGGGGCTCTAAACTGAAGATTAGGGTTCATGTATTTTGATTTTTGCTTTGTTGTGGACAGTCTTGAGTAGTTTCAGGAAAGTGGCTTTCTCTGTGTAGGCCATGTTTCTTCATCTACAAAGTGAGTGTTCGTAATGACCTTTCACATTATCCTGTTCTCTAGCTAGGAGTCCATGTGACATTTTAACCTTCAGAGAAGAAATTATTAAGTGTCACTATCTGAAAATTTTCTTCTGTAAGTTTTATTTCTATGCTCACTGCCTGAGGAAATTTTGTGTCTATATTCATGGAGTAATTTTATTTCTCTTCAAATGTGGTCTTATGAAAAGAGTAGGAAAAAGAACCCAAGTGTAGGAGAAAGAAAAAAAAAGAATTAAAAATATTAACATTGAGCAATTATGGGCACATCTACGTTGGCTTGGGACAGACATAAATGACCTTGTTTTATTCTAAATTCAGCTCTCTGGCTTATGATGAAAAGTGAAAGGTTATTATATGAACTTGCTGGGCAAAACCAGATTTTATAAATAATTACCTGTCAGACTGTTCAAGATAGACAAACATACACCAGACCAACAAAAACACAGACCTGTCATATTTCTGAGAGAAATGTACATTGCGTCTTCCTTCTTGGGGCCTATGAGGAGATCGGGTAGAATAAAATGAAGGGGGAAAAAAAAGAAACTCTGTATTTTCTGTCTTGTGCACATGTCAAAGTATAGAATGTGGGAGAGAGAAATATTTTCAATGGGAAAAGTTAGCCCCTGAACATTTTACATCTTCTGTATGCCTGGCAGATTGAAACTAAGTACAATTGATGCTGTCGTTGGAAAAGTAAGGATATACTGCAGGGTCTACATCTGTGAAAAGGGATGCTGAGGAAGGAGCGAGTGATGAGGGTACAAAGAAACGTCTAATCATGTATCTTGGTAAGCACAGGTGGAACACCAGGACCCTTTGGCAATTTTGATATTAAATATTTCCTTTTTTTCAGCTGTTGTTTCTGATATGCAATCCCCCAACCCCAAAATGACCACCACGAACAGGTAACAGTAACAACTGTGCACAATCTAGTTGCTGAGTTTTTTCATTCTCAAAGAAAATTTTCACTAGGACTGTCTGGGTGTGTATAAAAACTATGATAAAAACTTAAGTTGAAACTCCCACAGAGTTACGGAAATAACTTCCTTTTTTGCCATTTATATTTAATCAGGAACTGGACAATTCCATCTGCTATATGTTGGTTTATTCCCAAGGGTTAAACTTCCTCATTTCCTGGAGAAAGTACAGATGCCAGAAGGGCTGTTCGGCTGCTCTAGGCAAACAGGGTCCCAGACCCTATCTCCAGACCAGGGCATGAGCACTGAAGGGCAGATGGTCTCGGGTCTCTGTATTTCCACTTGGCTTCTGAAGGGGCGTGGCTAGGGGGAGATGTGGGGTGGCTGAACCGGGAAAGTGGGGCCCTGCAGATGGAGCAGGATGTTCTCCACACGGAGAAGCACACAGGAGAAGGACACGGCAATGACCCAGGCAAGAGGAAGAAGGCCAAGGGGAGCAGGTAGTTTTCAGGTCGTTTGGTGCTTCCATGGTGCAAGTTTGCAAAGTGAATACTTGTTTCTGAGCTTCACACTGAGACAGTCAACAGTGCTGGGAAGCACAGGTGGGAGACAGCAGGACGAGAAGACTCACTGTCCTTTTAATCTTGTCTTTTTGGTCCCAAACTTGGATTATAAAACATAGCAAAAAAAATGCAGACTAAACACTGTGGGAAAAAAAATGACACTGCTTTTTAAGATACACACACTTAGGGCAGCAAATATGCCAGAGTGAAAAATCCAAAATTGTGTGATGTGAATTCTTGTCCACCTACACACTGGCCCAAACATCCTGCCATTAATTAGCCAAACGGCCCATGTAGTAAACACAGCTAAGTGTTGAGGGGGCAGAAGAAGAGCCGGAGTCAGACAGTGGAGAGTCAAAAACAAACCACGCCACGCCCTAGGACTCGGAGAAGGTCCTTGCATTTTATTTTATGCAGGGAAGGGACAGGATCACCTCAGTGTAGCACTGTTTCCTGTTACACGGTCACGGTCGCATCAGCAGGCTAGAAAAGCCATCCCATTCCTGCGGTAGGCACTCTGTCAAAGAGAAAGAAATCTGCAATGAATGATCACATCCAGCCCAACAAGGAGAGGAGGCAGAAAAGCTTGCTTCCTGTTTTGGAGACTGCCGGCTACAGTCTCACAGGGCGCTTAATACGAATAGTTCTGGTGGCACAGCACAGTCACCATCCGTCTATTAAAAAGTCAATGTGGTTAACAAGTGGCTAGTGATTCTATTTTTGGGAAGTGGGTGATATGCAAAATAAGGCATCCCATTTTGTTCTGTTAATGGATTGGGTTTGGTTCAGCCGAAGAGATGTTGTGCTGGGTCTGTTTGTCTTTTGGAAACATGTGTTCTCTATTCAACATGTTCCAGAATCACTTCTAACTAAGTATCTTAATAGTCTATAAATTACTGGCTCATTGCAGTCTTCCCAGCCCTAATTTATAGTCTGGAGTAGAAAGCTGTGGGAACAGACACTAAGAGTGGCCTTTCTTACTCTCTAAAATACTGTGAGCTCAAAGGAGTTCTGCCTGTTGTTGGCACTATGGAAAATTTGAATCTTAAGAAACTTATGTAATAGATTCACAGAGCGATGCACACAGACATCCAAAGGAGGATCGAATGTACTCTTTGAAGGAAACAGGAAAGCAGGTACTATGTGTAACACCACGTGTCTTCCAGGCAAAGAAAGCAACACCTGCATGCTTCTTGTCTCTCATCGAAGAGTTTGCAATGGAGAGCTGGGAGATCAGGACAACAGGGGGTCTCTTTCAACTTGTCCTATTTTGTGTCAGAGTATAGCAGACTCAAACAGGATTTAGGAATAAAAGTCCTCCTACACTGTCTTATACATTATTTAGCTGGCCACAGGCACATTTAGAAAATTCATAATCCTCATATTTCCAATAATTTGCTTTCAGAAAAATGAAGAACACAATAAAGTCTACAATTGAGACTTTCCCCCTCTGAAGCTAAGGACTCTGGAGCTCTTACGGAGTCTGTGTACTTTCAGCTCAATGCATTTATTGTGAACAGTCATTTTGCAAGACATACACAGAAGAGGGCAGCCCAGATGGTCGAAGAGAGGGTTCTGTGCACAGGAAAGAGCCAGGGCAGTCGGCAAGGGAAAACCTGTATTCTGAGGAGAGTGGGATGCTGAAAAGCAGCAAGGAGCCAGGAAGAAAGCAAGTTGCAGCTTCAAGCCCTGCAGGATGGGGATGGAAATGTTCTCAGGCTGGGAAATGGGAAGCCGGGAAACACCAGCAACTCCAGCCAGGGTGCTGGCTGACAGTGTTCACTACAGGACCCCATAGTCCTTTCAGGTATATTTACTTTGGGGTGCAGGCAGCACAAGAGTGATTGCTCTGATCCACAGAGGAACTCATTTTGAGTCTCCCTAGAGGATGCCATTGTATCACACTCCTAGGAGCCATCTTGCCCCAGGGGTTGGCAACTAAGTCAGTGATACAATTAGTGGCTTTGGCTGACTAGTATATACTTCACTGGACAGATGTCAGTCAGTTTAGTATCTTGTAGCTTCAGGACCAATGTCTGTGATAGCCATAAGTCTGTGCTGCATTAAGGCCTTCAGTTTATAGCCATGAGACTGCAGCTGTAAAGTTCTGGCTTCATCTGCACAGGTCCAGTGGGACACAGCAAGATTCTAACTTCATCACACACGGCAACCAGCAGCCCAATCCTTAGCATCATTGTGAGTTCCTGAAATTAGGGAAGGTTATCTTCTCAGCCCCCATCTTGTGCTTGGGGAATATGGGAGGTCCTATATCTATATATTCCACAGGTGCAGAGATACACTTACTGATGCTACCAGTCTTCACTCCCATCTGAGCTCACTATGTGACCCAAGGACATTCACGTCCATGCCTGTAGTTCCAGCTGGGCAGAAACAAAAGTCCCAAGTCCTAGACTATCTGTGCTCAAGTTATGGGACCTAGGGAAGGTCTCCTCCATGTCTTACACCATCAGGACTGTGCACACAAGCATCATAAGCCCAAATGTCACCTGCATATGCCATGGAGGAGCCACGGCTTAGAACCACAGCTGTTGGTAATCACAACTCAGATACTGTTTGTGCCTGACCAGGGGGCCTGGAGAAGGTCTCCTCCATGACACCCTCCACAGCTCTGTGGCTAACAATGCTACAAGCTCCCCTCCTAACACCACACAGGGCCTAGGAGAGGACCCTCTGTGCTTTACACTCTTCAGTTCATGGCTACCAGTGTCACAGAACCCAGAATCATCTTTAGCCATCCTGTAAACCCCACTTCTCCCTTATGAATCCTGAAGTCAAGCGTGAAGGCAGCCCCCACAGCTATCCTGAGAGCCTGAGGAAGGTCTTGTTTGTATTATAGGATCATAACCTTTGCTGTCGGCTATGCTTGCTGCGAGATCTGCAAGTTCCTTGGTGTCTTCCCTGCTAGAATTACAAGGCATCTCAAAGTTCCACACCACTAAGAAAAACTATGGCAACTGCTGCTGCAGGTCCTAGCACTTAATTCTTGATTCTGCAAAGTCTGAAGACCTACGTCTTTGGCCTGTGTCCACTGTAAAGTCTTACAACTACCTTCATGAAATATCTCATGAACAGTTAAGTTTAGACTATGCAAGCACTCATCGATACTGATGACATCAAAGACAATGAAAAGACACAGATATTTTTGAGTTCCAAACCCACAGCACTGATCCAACTGCCTAAAGCACTGATCTGACTGATATTCTACGTCCTATCTAAATGGAAAACCAAATCAAGATTTCCTATAGGAAGAGGGAAATGTTTTGTCAGATGTTTAGACAATGTAGAAATATGATAGAAAATATGATACTACAAGACAGACAGTAATTCTATAAAATAAATCAGAATGTGAAGGACATTTATTACACCAGAGAAAGTAAGAGAGAGAGAGAGAGAGAGAGAGAGAAACAAAGAGAGAGAAAATTAAAAATGATCCCAAGTAGCCCCCCACCCCGGATCGCCCGGCCTAGCACCCGCGCGGCCTCCGGCTCTGCCCAGGCCCTGCCCCCCGGACCCCAGCCCCTCGCGTCCTCCCGCCCCCGTGCACCTCCGCCGCCCCCCCAGGTCGCAGGTGAAGAATTCTGCCATCAACATCAGATCCTCTGCATCTCTGGCCCACCGGGGACCTACGCACGTGGTCCACGGAAGACACACTGCCACTCAGAATTCAATAGAGTCCAAAGGAAACTCAAGCAAAACTCTAAGGAACAAAGGGATACACAGGCCATACATTTGGACTCCACAACAACCATTATATCATGTGGGCGAGATTCTTCACATCCAGCCCAAAGATAAGTAAGTTTTTTTTTTTTCTTTTTAACTTTACTGATCCTTTCTAGTATCAATGCTGTAGATCAACTTCCTCATACAGCCACCCCAAAAACATACAACTCCAGGGAGTACACCACTCACCCTCACATTTCGCCAAGATACTAAATCGTAAAAGTGCACTACCATACTAATATTCACCCTCTGGTTACTTAACTGACGTACTAACAGCCTAGTAGCCTCATCTAGGATATAACAATAACAATACACAAATATACCCAATCCAAGGCAAGAACTAGTAATAACTGGCAAGTGTAACAATACCAACTACATTAGTTCAGTGAAAAACACACAGAAACTGAAAGGTCCTAAAAAACAAAACAACAATGCCCAAGTCAAAGTGCAGATCCACGAGAAACAAAACCCAAGAAGACCAAACTCCCACCGAAAGAATCAATCCCATAATGATGGATTCGGACCAGAACAAAACCACAGAAAATAGCCATGAAAGCCAGACCCAACATAACGACTTTCAGAGTATGATCATTACCATGATTAATACTATGAAAGAGGAAATCCGAGAAGAGTTAAACAACCGTATCAACCACTTTGATCAGGAACACAACAGGCACTTACTTGGAGGAGTTGAGAAAAATAGTTCAAGAAACAAAAATAGGCATAGAGCAGTTAAAACAGTCTCAGGCAGAGTTTAAAATTGAACTAAAAGACAAGTTATCTTCAACCCAAAACTCAACAGAGAGTCTTATCAGCAGAACAAATGAGGCAGAAAATAGAATTTCAGATCTTGAAGACAAAGTGGGAGAATTAACCAGCTCAATGGAAGAGATTGTTAAAGCCAAAAAGATACTGGAGAGGAACATTCAAGAAATATGGGACACCCTGAAGAAGCCTAACATGCACATTCATGGAATACCAGAACAAGAATCCCAAAATGCCACACCTGAGGAAATATTTCAATTCATCATAAATGAAAACTTCCCACAACTAAAGAATGAGAGCCTATCCAAATACAAGAGGCATTTTGCACTCCAAACAGATATGACCAAAATAGAAAATCACCACGGCAAATAATAGTCAAAACACTCCACATTCAAGACAAAGAAAAGGTGCTGAGAGCCTCAAGAGAAAAAAAAGCAAGTCACTTTTAAAGGTAAACTTATTAGAATTAACAAATGACTACTCAATGAAAACAGTAAAAGCAAGAAGAGCTTGGAGAGACATACTTCAAGTATTAAATGAGCAAAAATGCCAACCCAGACTGATATACCTGGCAAAACTATCTGTCATGATTGAGGGAGAAAGAAAAGTTTTCCAGCACAAAGACAACTTGAAGGGATACATGTCTACCAAACCAGGCCTTCAAAAAATGCTAGAAATAATACTCAAGCTTGAAGAAAAGAACAAGCGTATCCAGGAGGACAGAAGGGAAGTATAATACCACCAAAACATAAATATCAAACAACATGCTTACAAAATCTACTAAACATAAAAAATGTCCAGAATTAAAAATAATTTCTCCATTATAACATTAAATATCAATGGTATTAACTCACCGATTAAGAGACACAGATTACAAACTTGGATTAAAAACCACAATCCAAAAATCTGCTGTCTTCAGGAAACTCATCTCACCACAAAAGATAGGCACATCATAAGAATGAAAGGCTGGTCCAAAATCTTGCAAGCTAATGGAACCAGGAAACAGGTAGGGGTAGCAATTATGCTTTCAGACAAAGTGGACTTCAGACCAAAGAAAATCATAAGAGACACAGATGGATACTACATTTTAGTCACAGGTACAATTCACCAGGAAGACTTCACAATACTGAACATATATGCACCCAATACGGGCCCCTCCACATTCATTAAGAAAACCCTACAGCGTCTAAAGCAAGAAATCAACCCCCAAACGATAATTCTTGGGGACTTCAACACCGCCCTCTTAACATGGGATAGATCAACAGGTCAAAAGCTTAAGAGAGACACTTTGGACCTTAATCAAACCCTGAAAGAAATGGACCTTACAGATCTCTATCGAACTTTTCACCCACGCACCAAAGAATACACATTTTTCTTAGCAGCACACGGAACTTTCTCCAAAATAGAGCACATATTGGGCCACAAAATGAATCTACACATATACAAGAAAGTTGAAATTCTAACCTGTGCCCTATCAGACCACCACGGCCTAAAGTTGGACATCCACAACACAACAAACAAGAGAAAATACACTAACTCCTGGAAACTTAACAATATGATGCTGAATGAGAACTGGATTCAGGAAGAAATTAAAAAGGAAATTCAAGATTTCCTGAAAGTGAATGATAATGAAAATATAACTTACCAAAATCTCTGGGAAACAATCAAAGCTGTCCTAAGCGGTAAGTTCATAGCTCTTAATGCCTACATCAAAAAAATGGAAACATCAGAAAAAAATAACTTAATGATGCAGCTTAAGGCTTTAGAGAAACTTGAGCAATCTGATCCCAAAAGTAGTAGAAGAGAGGAGATTAGCAAAATAAGGGGAGAAATATCTGAAATCGAGATTAAGAAAACGATAGAAAAAATCAACCATTCAAAAAGCTGGTTCTTTTAAAAAAATCAATAAGATTGATACACCCCTAGCTAAATTAACCAAAAGCAAGAGAGAGAAAACCCAAATTAACAAAATTAGAAATGAACATGGAGTTATCACTACGGATACCCAAGAAATCCAGAGAATTATAACATCATATTTCAAAAACTTGTACTCTGTGAAGTTTGACAACACAAAAGAGATGGATGAATTTCTAAGTAAACACAACTTACCTAAATTGAATCAGGAAGTTGTGAATTATTTAAATAGTCCTATAACATATAAGGAAATTGAAGAAGTAATCTCGAATCTTCCCACCAAAAAATGTCCTGGACCAGATGGATTCAGCACAGAATTCCACCAGACATTTAAGGAGTTAATAGCACCAATACTCCTTAAACTGTTCCATCAAATAGCAAAGGAAGAAACACTACCAAATTCCTTCTATGAAGCTAATATCGTCTTAATCCCAAAACCTAATAAAGATTCACTTAAAAAAGAAAACTATAGGCCGGTCTCTCTGATGAACACAGACGCAAAGATTCTCAACAAAGTCTTAGCAAATCAGATTCAAAAACATATCAAAAAGATCATTCACAGGGACCAAGTAGGCTTCATCCCCGGCACACAAGGTTGGTTCAACATACGAAAATCAATAAATGTAATTCATCATGTAAATCAGTCCAAAGTCCAAGACCACATGATACTCTCGATAGATGCAGAAAAAGCCTTTGACAAGATCCAACAACCTTTTATGATCAAAATGCTAGAGACAGTAGGAATGGAAGGAACCTTTATCAATATAATAAAAGCTGTATACAACAAGCCCACAGCAAGGATTATGCTCAATGGGGAAAAACTGGAAGCATTCCCACTTCGATCAGGAACTAGACAAGGCTGTCCACTCTCACCACTTCTATTCAATATTGTACTTGAAGTCTTAGCTGAAGCCATAAGACAAGAAAGGGACATAAGAGGGATTCAAATCGGCAAGGAAGAAGTCAAGCTATCCCTATTTGCAGATGACATGATCTTATACCTGAGGGATCCCAAAAACTCCACCAGGAAGCTCCTGGAACTAATTGAGAAGTTCAGCAGGGTGGCAGGATACAAAATAAATGTGCAAAAATCAGAGGCCTTCCTATATGCCCAGAATGAAAGAAGTGAAAAAGCCTTGAGAGAAACAATCCCATTTACTATAGCCCCTAAAAAAATGAAATACCTTGGTATAAACCTAACCAAGGAGGTAAAAGACCTTTACAATGAAAACTTTAAAACCCTAAAGAAAGAAATTGCAGAAGACATCAGAACGTGGAAAGACTTCCCATGTTCCTGGATTGGCAGAATCAACATTGTAAAAATGACCATCCTACCAAAGGCAATACACAAATTCAATGCTATACCAATTAAAATCCCAAAGCAATTCTTTAAAGAAGTTGACCAAATAATCTCAAAATTCATATGGAGGCACAAAAGACCCAGGATAGCAAAGACAATCCTGAGTAACAAAAACACTGCTGGAGGTATTACCATACCAAACCTTAGTCTATACTACAAATCCATAGTTATAAAAACACCCTGGTACTGGCTCCAAAATAGACACACAGATCAATGGATAAGGATTGAAGACCCAGATATAAGCTCACAAAAATACAGCCATTTGATCTTTGACAAAGGGGCCCAAAGAATCCAATGGAAAAAGAACAGCATCTTCAACAAATGGTGCTGGCAAAACTGGATCTCCACATGCAGAAGATTAAAGCTGGACCCGTACTTGTCACCATATACAAGACTTAATTCCAAATGGATCAAGGATCTTGATATCAGGCCAGAGACTATAAAAACCATAGTTGAAAGGATAGGGAACTCCCTTGAGCTGATTGGGCTAGGGCAACATTTCCTAAACAGACATCCAATGGCACAGTCACTGCTACCAACTCTCAACAGTTGGGACCTTGTGAAATTAAAGAGCTTCTGTTCAGATAAAGAGATTGTAACACGAGCTCAAAGGCAACCCACAGAATGGGAGAAAATCTTCACTAACCACATATCTGATAGAGCTCTACTGTCCAGAGTGCACAAAGAACTTAGAAAACTAAACTCCAAGAAAACAATGGCCCAATTAAAAAATGGGCCCTGGAACTTAAAAGAAATTTTACCAGAGATGAAATTAAAATGTCTAACAAATATCTTAAAAAATGCTCCACTTCTTTAGCCATCAGGGAAATGCAAATTAAAACTTCCCTGAGATATCATCTCACCCCGGTCAGGATGGCAAAAATCCACAATACAAACAACAACAAATGCTGGAGAGGATGTGGAGAGAGAGGAACTCTCCTACATTGCTGGTGGGAATGCAGGCTCATACAGCCACTCTGGCGAGCCATTTGGAGATTCTTAAAGAAATTAAAGATTGAAATGCCATATGACCCTGCTATTCCACTTTTGGGAATAACCCCCCATGCAGCAGAGGTTCACTTCGATAGTACAAGCATGACCATGTTCATAGCAGCACTGTTTACAATAGCAAAGTCATGGAATCAACCCAAATCTCCAACAGTTGACGAGTGGATAAGGAAAATGTGGTACATCTATACAATGGAGTACTACTCAGCCATCAAAAATGATGAATTACTGGAATTTGCTGGGAAATGGATGTCGTTAGAAACAATTATATTAAGTGAAGTATCCCAAACCCAGAAAATTAAGCGCCATATGTACTCCCTAATAGGTGGCTCCTAGTACCAAACTCACCCAGCCCACATTGAGACACTCAATGGTAAACCTATGTAATACAGCAATTGCAAGGATTATGAACAGGAGGGATGGGGTTGGAGGGCCACACCAGACACAAGGAGAGAGGGGACCATGTTACAGCAGAGAAAATAGGCCTCCATCACGGAATGCAAGTAAGTAATGTGACACCTGGTTAAGTTCACAGACGTTCGTTCCTGATCATGTACAACTGAGGGGGTATGATCTCACCAGAAGGGGAGGGTATATAGTCTGGCAGATAAAAAGTAATCATTTTGCAAATGGGTGATTGCCCTTCCCTCACTGAGGTTTCCTACTTTTATTACATCTACCCTTGAATGTGCTATTATAACAAGACTCCAGTTTAACAGCTTTTTGTCTCTGACCAGGGGGTGACATACAGTACCCATCAGGATGGAGTGAAAGGCATTGCAGGAGCAGCAAAACTGCAAAAGAAAATCAACAAACCACAATCCAGAACTTCAGAGACTCTATATCAACCACCTAGAACTAGGCCAGCCTAATCTCTCCCCATCCTGAAGCTCAGGGAAATTTGCAGAAGAGGGGGCAGTAAGATTGTAAGAGCAAAAGGATGGGAGGAGCAATGATTTGCAAGATTCTCCACACTAGTTAGGGCCGAAGCAAACATAATAGGACTTTGCATGCCCTGCGCAATGTCCAACACACTATTGACCTCACAAAGTCTAGCATCAGCTAAAGGCACCAAGATCCTTGGAGGCAAGGGATTGACAGCCACAGTAGTGTTCCTATGCTTAAGGGAAACATGAGAAAGGGTTCAGGAAAATGCCACTGGATCCTTGTACATCATCGGAGAGGAGGACCCAGAGGAGAGTTAGGCATGCACAATAAAGGACTCTCTGGGAATTGGGGGGGAGGCACTGGGGGATGGGGAGGGAGAGGAGGGACAGCAGGGGGTTTCGGGGGGAGGAGGAGGGAGGGAGGGAACTGGTCTTCCTATTAAGTTTGTATGAGCAGAAATAATAAAAAATGTATTAAAAAAAAGAAAATGTTAAAAGTACAAAACCATGAGAGAATCCCAAAAATCAGCAAGAGAAAAGGGTGATGACGCATAAGGATATGCCCATCTTACTTTCAGCAGAAATGTTATAGGTCAGAAGAGGATGGGACACTATATGCAAAATTCTGAGAGAAAAGATTTAAAGCCTGCAAACTCAGAATACTATGTCTCCTCAAATTATTCTTCCAAAATGAGGAAGAAACAAATTCTTTCTTGGGAAAGTAGAAACTGAAGGAATTCATTGTTATCCAAATCAAGCTTGCAAGAAATACTGAAGGAAATCACACATTAGAAATAAAAGCTTGACTGCCAACATGAAAACACATGACTATCCAATACTCCCTAGAAGAATGTGTAAGAGAAGAGAATCAACTTTCTCATAATAGGAGACTACCAAATTATAGAAACAACTAGTAAGAGGAGAGAGAAGAACAAAACCTACAAACAGCAGAATATAATTAGAAAAATGAAAGGAGAAATTTCCTGCCATCAATAGTCATGAAGGTTGACGTTCACCAATTAGAAAACATGGACTTGCTGAAGGGATTAGGAGGACAAGAACCAATTGTATGCTGCCTATATGATACTCACTTCACTGGTGAGTGAAGATATACAAAGACCAAATTTAAGTTGAAAAAGATACACCACACAAATGGGAACCAAAAGTGAGCAGGAGCAGTGACAGTGTATTAAAAACAGAGCACATTTTAAGTCAAAAGCTGTAAAAGGCACAAAGGTCAACATATGTCGACCAAAAGATCGACCCAGTCAGGACATATAGAAATTACAAATATGAAGAGACCCAAAATGGGATTAATCAAATATCTGAGGCAAATATTATATTTAAAAGTGAGAGATGATTTTTTAATACAATAGCTGGGGACTTCGACACTCTACTTTCATCAATAGATCATCCAACAGAAAATGCACAAAGCAACGTTTTAGTTGAACCATGCTGCAAAATTGGAGCCAGTAGACATTTGCAGAGTACTTCACAGAGACAGCAGGATACACATTCTTCCCATCAATACAAGGAACATTCTCCAGGACAGGTCATATGTTGGGGCACAAATTAAATTCACTTAAAAACTGAAATCACATCATTTCTTCTTATCCTATATAATACAATAAAACTATAAATTAACAACAAGAATGTAAAACATACAGAGAGAAAAAAATTGAATGACATACTCCTAAATACTAAAATGTAAACTGAAGAAATTGAAAAGGAAATAAAAATTTCTGAAACAAATGAAAGCAATATAGGGAAGTTTATAGCAACAAATGCATACACAAAAGCCACATAAATATCTCAAAGACTTAGAACAAGAGCATACTAACACTGAAATCAGGAGGAAGAAAGGATTGGAGTAGGAAGAGAAAACAAATTACAAGACATGAACAGAGTTAGCATTTTGAAAAGATAAACCTATTTGACAATAATTAGCAATGTAGTTGAAAGTTATTAAATATCTTTTCATGTAAAAAAAATTCCTAGACTTAATGACTTTACTGTTAAACTACTAAATATTTAAAAAATAATGGTAAGTCTTAAATTATTTTAAATTTTTAAAATTCAACTGTGTACGTGTGCGTGTGTATATGTGTGTCTGTATGTGTAGAACCACGGGCAAATTCGGGAACCATCATGGACCGCCTCCACCTCCTCCTTGTTTACTCTGCCCCGGGATTCACAGGCTCCGCCCACCAAGACCAGAAACGCAGGCCGCCCCCGCTTCCGCCCGGCATCTATACGTGGGGTCCAGGATCCAAACTCTGGACCGTCCACCTGCAAGGCAGAGGCTTAACCCCTGAGCCACCTCTCCAGTCCCAAATTATTTTAAAATTTTAAAGCATTCTAAAAACACTGAAATGAAAACAACTCTGCCAAATTCTTTTCTAAAGGACAACATCACCCCAATACTAAAATCGAGGACATAACAAAAACTACACTTATATTCCTGATGAACAGGCAAGCAAAAACTCTCAATAAAATGTTAGTAAATGAAATTTAACAGTGCATGAATAAATTCGAATACCAAATGGATTTACTTTTCCCATGGATGCAAAGGCATATACACATATGAGAACCTGTGTATTTTCAACACAGAAAAAAAAATTATAGATTCAGCATTCCTTCGTGAAAAAACAATGTCAAAAGGTTGGGAGCGGTAAGGGATGCTGTGACACAGCAAAGGACATACATGAAAACCCACATCCTGTTTCACACTGAAGAGAGCAAGAGACATGTTACTGCTGAAGATGCGAATGAGGCAAGGATACCCGCTCCCACAAACCAATGCAGCACCAGAGCAATGATCAAGAGAAAGACTACCTAAAGTGAAAAAGTCAAGTAACATTATACACAGTGGTAGCAGTTATGATTTTATACAAAGGAAATCCTAGACATTCCATGAAAAAGCTGTTAGAACTTACAAATAATAGCACATGTATATGTCAATAATAAAATTGTTAGAAAAGAAATTTACAAATCAATTAATAAAAGCTTTGAATAATATTTAGGAATAAATTTACCAAGGAGCAAAGGATTTCTACAATGAAGATGATAAAACACATATGAAAGAAATTTGAGGAAAGCTATACTATGTTCAATGTGTAGAAGAATTAATATTGCTAGATAATGAAAATGTGGTACATCTACACAATGGAATATTGGCCATCTGAAAGGATGAGATTATGGAATTTTCTGGTAAATGGATGGAACTGGAAACTTTAATACTGAGTGAGATATCTCAGACACAGAAAGTTAAGCACTGCATATTCTCTCTTATATGTGGATGATTGAACAGATATCCTTGTCAATATACTTGGATTGGAGCACTGTAAGAGCCAGAAAATTCAAAAAAGGTCTATGAGTGGGAAGATGGGAAGGGATGGTTAGGGTGAAACCTTTTAAAGGGGAGATTTAGGATCCCAGGACAAGGGGAAAGGAGGGAATAAATGGGAAAAATACATAGCGGAAAATGAGGGGATGGGAAGTAGGAGGGACATATGAGATACAAGGAACAGAGAGACTTATAGAAAAACCCAACGATTGTGGGAAGTAACCCCAAAGGAACATCCTATGCTAGTGATATGTAAAAAAAAGTCTTTTAAATAAAGGAACAAGAATGGGCAGTCCTTATGCAGAGGAGCATATGGTGAGAAAAACAAGGGGGAAAAAGCCTTGAGTTGATCCACTTAGAATCCAGGGTCATAATTATATTAGAAGTAACAGGAATGTGCACTTATTGATAAAATGTTGGACAGAGAGGTCTTAAAGGCTCCCAAACATTATAGGCTTTTGCCATTGCTCTTGGTTGCTCTCCAAAAACTGTCAGTCAGACATTATTACTGAAGATGCAACACAAATAGGTCACAGAACATGGGCAAAATATATCAACTGAAACTGTTCTGTGGACTTTCTCCTTATTGGATAGCTTGCATAGTACCAAGGAATACTGTAGAAGTTACTGGGAGAGAGAAATAATCACAAGCCCTGTCAATGGTATGAGATCTGTAAGGTGCAATATATATCAACCATGGCAACAGGTGACCACCAGTGTAATAGTGGCATGAGTATCAAGGAGACAACCAACAGCTTTCTGATTGGATTCAAGACCCGCTTGTAAGAATGGTACCCATCCTGTTACTGTAAATTAGAATAAGAACCTATTAAACCTTTTAAAAGAAGAGAAGGAATAAATCAATAGGGAAGTCAGTCAATAAACCTATAGATAGGAAGACAGTACATCAAAGTACTCTGTAGGTAGATGTTATACTCATAGAATGGGCATTTGCATTGGAGACCTTTGGAGCTAAAGCTGGATGACTGAAGAGAAATGCATGTGTCAGTGAGGTGGCCTGAACAGAGGTAACCTGATATACCATGGGAGCCTGAGCACCTATAGGAGTAGATATGTCAGAGTGAACCCTGGGGTTCATAGAAGTACACAGGTGGAAGGGTGGAAGGGAGTGGGAGGGAATGGTGATAGGAAGGGAAGGGAATGGAGGGGAAGGGAAGGGAGAGAAGCTGGGATGAATACTCAATATGTGTGCAAAAGTAGAAATAAATGAAAAAGAATTAATATTGCTAAAATGATCACAATATACAGAGTGCTCTTCAGGGTAATTCCTACCAAAGATTACCAACAAATAAAAATAGAAAGATATTGAGACTCAAAAGATAAAGAATAAGAAATAGGGGTCTGGAGAGAAGGCTTAGAGGTTAAAGACTTTGACTCAAAAAGAAAAGGATCCATCTTATCTCCAGCCATAAAAATGCTGGGCCTGGAAAGCAGAAGAACCTGGGAAACTTCAGAACAAAACAATAAGGAGATAATCGTGGGATGATCCTCTATGTCATCCTTGGACTTCCATAGGCAGCAGACACTCGTGTACTCTTACACACACACACACACACACACACAATATGCACACTAGTACACATGCACACATGCAAACCCTCCTCCCCCCACAGAGCTTTGGATACTATGATACATGACTTCAAAGTATACTAAAAAACAGTATGGTAACCCAAATAGCATGTTGCAGGGATTAAAGAGAAAAAAACAAAATAGAAATACAGACCCACAGAGACCAGAAAAAAGAACACAGCAATTAATTCATATTCACACAACTGAATGGAATAGTGGTCACTAAAGGGGTGAGGTGCTAAAAGAAGTTCAGTGAGGGCCACCAAAACACAGAATGGAGGAGGTACAGTAGAGTAAAAGACTGGCCAAACCATCTATGACTTACTTTGAAATGACTAGGGGAGTATAAACTTCCCAACAGATGAAACTGACTGATTTTGGAGGGGATAGAAATGGTCCTACCTGACTTGACTCTGATATATGCTAGACAGGCCTTGGTAATGTACCCTGCAAAGATGTCTCAACAAAAAAAATGCAGTGATTTTTATGATCAGAATGTGTGGAGGTGATAACAAGTCTTTGTCATAAAAAATGACTGAACTATATTTGTAATTGTGCTTGAAATGGAAAGTGGACCTAATTTTTGTAGAAAGAGCATCCATGTGAAGGGAAACAAATACTTTTTCTGGGTTTCCTTCTGTCAATTGTAAAATGCAGTCAACTCAAACGCCTTCTCTCTGGAAGTCCTGCTCACAGAGGATCTACGATGGGACTGATTTCAGCAGCTAGTTACGCTGCTATGGGGTTCAACCTATGCCAGTGGCAGGTGACCAAGGACAAGAAGCTAAGTTGCGTTCCTCGGCATTCCTTCTGAGCTCCTCTCCCACTCACTTCCTGTGCTAGAGGTGGGACACTTCTGCAATGAAGCAGCCATTGTCTTCTAAGACTGAATAGGAGAATTATGCTGACTGCAGATGGCCACCAAGAGCTTGCAGGAGCAGATGCAAGTGCAGGTCACCTTGGACCAGTACTTCTTGACCACTAGAGAAGTTTAAGCCCAAGTGACACTTTCAGTTTTTTGACTTGGGTAACATTGTACAACTGCAATGACAACCCTTAATGCAACACCGCTTGGGGATGGCTTCATGAGGACCTCAGGGGGCCGCGGCTTGAGTGAAGCCCAGCCCTTCATGCTGGTAAATGGCTGAAAGCATTTGCACGAGCAAGGTTTGGACTCGGGTAGAGATGAGTCTTAGTTGATTCATCTGGTCACTGACCAGGCTTAACCTGTCTAAGGTGGGCAGCATGAAGCAGCCCTTGTTAGTACTGGAAGGTAAGTTCACATTCGCAGAGAATTCATCACCTGCTACACAACTGAAGTCTTGTAGGCTTTTTTAAGGTCACAGCTCCTCAAGCACCAAGTCTAATGAGAAAAGGCACAATTTTGAGCTGACTAGGATTTCTGTGGTAATGAGTTCTCCCCATTTATTCTAGTTCAAAAACAAAGAGCAAATGAGCATGCGTAATCACTACAGTGTGCAGTCAGCACCAGGCACTTTCCTTTGATGGGAGAAGACTATTCCCAGGAGAGCCTGGGAATGTCCCACGTGCTGCATCTTTTACTGTAAAGAGCAAGTGACTTTACAGGAAGATGGAGACATGTCAGCTTCACATCAACTGCAAATTTTCTCTGTATTATGAATGTGGAAATGGATTTCACTGATTATTTTTTTATGAGAGACAGAGAGAGAAGGGGAAGAAGGGAGGGATGGAGAGAGAGAGAGAGAGAGAAGAGAGAAGAGTAGGCACAGACACATACATTAAACCCATGTAGAGGTCAGAGAACAACTTTCAGATGTCGGTTTCATACTTATTTCTACCATGTGAATTTGCACATAACTACATTTACCCTCTGAGCCCTCTTTCAGGAGAGAGAGAGAAAGAGAGAGAGAGAGAAAGAGAGAGAGAGAGAGAGAGAGAGAGAGAGAGAGAGAGAGAGAGAGAGAGAGAGAGAGAGAGAGAAGATGCATGGGGGGATGTCACAGGACAACCTTCTATTAATTCTTCTACCAAATGGTTTTCTGACAATTGAACTCAGTTTATCTGGTTTGCAAGCTGGCACCTTAACCACGAAGTTATCTTGTTGGCCCTGAAACATAATTTAAATGTGGTCTGGCATGAGGGTCTTGTGGAGTTCCATGCTGAAGATTTGCCCTGTACTGTATTATCTGTTGTGTCCCCCTACAACTGATACCCAGGTTCTTCATCTTTATAAGAATTCCTATTTGGCACAAGTCAGACTTGGACTAGGAACAGTCAGGACTTCACCCATTGTTGAAGACTAAAAAGTAGTCAATAATGTAATCAGATAACTCAGCTTCTACCTGCTGCTGGGTTATTGCTCAAGTTAAACCCCCCCATCTGCCAAGTTGCTCTTAGATTCTGGCTCCCTTGGAACATTGTTGAAAGCTCAAACATTCTGGCAACTTGCAAAGGCAGCTGCAAAGATGATAATAACAGACAGTTGTAGTTCCCAGTTTTTGGTTGACTTTGTTTTTGAAAATTGAGAATCCAGTTTGTTCCCTATTTTTGACGTTTTAAAGTCCTTTCAACTGCAAATGATATCTGTGCTAGAATGCAATCTATCCAGAGAACCAGACATGGCTTCTACCTCCCCTCCCGACATTTCAAAAATGTGTTTTGTTGTTGTTGATAAGGTAGAAGTTTAATTCTATTTTTATGGATTATGTCATAAAACTTAATTTGTAATTCCAAGTTCAACACTACTGCATGCACTATTTGTGTATGAACTATAGGTCAAAACCCACCTCTTCCTCTTTCCAATTTAGACTTCTATCCTCACTCCTACCTTCCTGATTTCTGCCTTTTCAAACTTTGCAGAGTGAAAATTTCATTGTTTTAGGTCCCAAATGTCTCTAAAAATATTTTACTTTTCAAAGGCCTAAAAAAGGAGACACAATTTCATAATGTCTCAATTCCTATACATTTGCTTAATTTTAGCTAATTGATTTTAACAAATCTTTATTGAGCTCTACTCTGTGTGGATCACGGTGTGTTTGATGGTGTGACAGATATCACAATAACTAACCAGACCTGGCATCATTATGAAAGTGTGTCTCCTTTTTTTTTTTTTTGATATGTATGTGTGAGTATATGGACCATACACATGTGCATGAACATGTGTGTTTGTGTGTGTGTGTGTGTGTGTGCATGTATGCGTATATATATATGTGCACATGTATATGAAGGCCTGCTACTGATGTCAGGTATCTTCTTAAATAGCACTCCATTTTTATTATTAAGGCAGAATCTCACTATTAAGCCCAGAGCTTAGCAACTGGATAGGCTAGCTACACAACGAGCCCTGGGGATTTTTTGTCTCTGCTTCCTGACTGCTGGGAATACAGGTGATCACCACACTTACCTGACTTTTATATAGGTTCTGAGGACCCAAACTCTGGTTCTCACTGAGCCTACCCCTAGCCCCAATAATGAATATTTTAACTATCATAAAAATGTGTTGAAAAAGGTCATTCTCAAGGTGAGAAAAGGGAAAATGATATGGACTTTTGTTTTGCTTTTGTCATAACACTTAATTTTAAGTAACATTTTTAAAAAGCATTAGATTTATGCATTTCTCAAGATATGGAAGGGAAAGGTTAAAAAGATGTAGATACATGGATTATGAAGCACCGTCATGTTTGTACTAGTTTTAGCCTTACTACAAGAGTCCAAAGGGTCCCATACTTTAGAGGGATATGACTAGTGGATGGGAGATTTAGTATTTAAAACATGGGGTCCACATTTTTTTCTATTATCTGGGGTTCATTGCCAATCTAACCTACTTAGAAGGCTCCAGATCAGTGAGAAATCTTGTCTCAAAAAAAAAAAAAAAGTGGATGTGCTGGAGAGATAGAGATCAGGGATTAAGCCTCTGCCTTGTAAGCAGAAGGATCTGAGTTCTGATCCTGATCCCACATCAAAAAAACTGGTGGAAATGGCATCTTTATGCTCTTCTGGCCCTGAAGGGAGGAGCCTGGGAAACCCCAGAGCAAAGCAAAAAGGAGACAGAACAATCCAGGATAATCCCCAAAGTCAGCCTTGAGTGTCCATAGGCATTCACAGTGCCCTCTGATACACACACACATGCACACATACACACATATATGTGCACAAAAAAGAAAAAGAAAAAACAAAAACAGGTGGAAACTTCCTGAAGAAGGATAGCCAAGGTTGTCCTTCGGCCCCCACGTGCACTATGTGCAGCATACACAAAGTTGGAGTACTTGGCCTTAGGAGAGTTTACAGACGTGTTTCTGGAAGTGTAGTGAGGGTGGCTGAGGTTAAGAGTTGATATACCATTATTAATAGGATCCCCAAAGTGGTTTTGTCCACAGCAGGCATGCTTTCTGAAACTGTTGTGATTACACAGCAAACATGATTTCCCAGTGAAGCCTAATGGTATCTGATGAAGAGACAGAAATCAAGGGTTCATACCTCAGCTTTTACCCAGGCAGGAGACAGTCACTGTGTGATACTTTCTGCCCTGCTGCAGAATACTCATGGTGTTTTTCTTCCAAGATGCCCATATTGAGATGCTACCCTTGAAGAACAGAGCCAGGCTGCCATCCACAGTGCATTTAGTACCACAGACAAAGGATTTTGTGAAACCAAGCTGAATGGAGCTTCTGCTAGCGTCAAGAGTCCACGAACAATAGAACTTTGAATTAGACTGTATCTTTGTGAATTTCTCTAGCCTGATTTTTAATACATGAAAACCACTAATACCCAGAGGGAGGGACCCAGCCCTGGTTCCTTTGTGGGAGCTCAGATGCCTGACTCAACTCAGGACTCTTCATGGAAGGTTCTGGCTGTGCCCAGAGCTACATGTTTAATTTCTATGCCCTTACTAGGGAAACCAGATGTAGGGAAAAATAATTATTTTGGATTACGAGCCCTTCATTATTAGAACAGAAATGAAGGGATGAGGGTGGGGTGTGGATTTAATGGTGTCACAAACAGTTCAGCAGAGTGGTTAGATGTTTTATCTTATAGTTAGCTGGCTTTTCTGCTACATATACATATACATATACATATACATATACATATACATATACATATAAGATTAGAGATCATTAGAGGGCCATTTCATCCAAGTGCTCTAAAGAATAATTCTGGTAAAAGAAGCAAATGGTCAAACAATTAAGATAAAATTACATTAAAGATTCTTTTTAGAACATTTTATCTTCCTTCCTTCCTTCCTTCCTTCCTTCCTTCCTTCCTTCCTTCCTTCCTTCCTTCCTTTCTTCCTTCCTTCCTCTCTCCCTCCCTTCCTCTCTCCCTCCTTCTCTTCCTCCTCCTCCTCTTCTCCTCTTTATTTTTCTCTCTCTGTCTCTCTGAGAGAGAATATGCGCAAGCACACATATGCATGCTGTGGTACACAGGGGGAGGTCAGAGGACAATTATGAACTTCTGGGGACTCAAACTCAGGTCCCCAGGTTTGGAAGTCAGTGCCTAACCCACTGAGCTATTTCATTGGCTCAATGGGAAGGTGTGCAATGTGTCCTTCGGGACACATGTGTATTTCCATTCTTTTTTTTAATTTTTTTTTTATTTTTTATTTTTTATTCAATTTTGCGTGTGTGCGTATGTATGTGTGTGTGCGCGTCTGTGTGTGTGTAGAACCACGGACGAATTCGGGAACCACCATGGACGCCTCCACCTCCTTCTGCCCCGGGATTCACAGGCTCCGCCCTACCAGGACCAGAAGCGCAGGCCGCCCCGGCTTCCGCCTGGCGTCTATACGTGGGATCTGGGATGCGAACTCAGGACCTTCCGCCTGCAAGGCAGAGGCTTAACCCCTGAGCCACCTCTCCAGCCCTGTATTTCCATTCTTACCGAGACTGTGCTCAGTGTCTGATGTAGGTTGAGCAAATACTGTGTGGCCTGTTTGGATCTGTGTGACGTTGGCTAATCTGGGTTAAAAGGGGCAATGAAAGAGACAAAAAAAGTTTTGGAACATCCATTCACCTGCTCTCAAACTACCATTTAATTCCCAACTAAGCATACGCCAGACTTTCTGCATTTTGGAAGGTTCTGGGGGCAAAGAAGCCACCCTGTTCTCTCATGTGTTCTCTCCTTCGGCAGGGATGAAGCTGGCTTCCACAGTCCTGCCTGACTCCACTAGAAGGGAAAGGAAGGGAGGCAGGGCATACACTGAGAGCAAAATGTCTGTTTATTAGGCTACTCAGTTGTGCTAAGGTTGGGAAGGTGGCTTCTGAACGTTCCGCGAACCAAGCCAATTAGCCTCCTCTTCCTTTATCTTTCCCCAGGCTTGGGGTAAGCCCGCAGTGCTGCCTCATGGCCCTTCCCTTGAAAACACTTTTACTCTGGATTGTTTTCTTCCTTTGGTGTTTTTCGTTAACTCTTTTTAATGAGCGTACAAAAGAATAGGTTTTTTAATGACATTTCCATTTACACACACACACACAATTGTGTTTTGCTCCTACTTGCCCCTATCACCCTCCCTTGTTCTCCATGTTGGTTCCTTTTTGTTTTTAGACACACAGACACACACAAACACGGACATAGACATACACACACACACAAACACAATCGAGGTTGTAGGTATGAGCAAAATCACATGGGATTTGTCTGAGTCTGGCTTATTTTGCTTAGGGTGATGACCTACAGTTCCATTCACCTTCCTACAGAGGCTAGAGCTGGATGAGTCCATTGCGTATATATATTTTCTTTAGCCATTACTCCGCTCATGGGCATCTAGGTTGGTTCCATAGTTTGACTATTTGAATAATGCTGCCATAAACATTGTTGTTAACTAGTCTTTTTTCCCCCCAACACTGAAGCTGGAGATTAAATCAAGTTGTCTCAAAATTGGGTTAGATTGCCTCAAATTCCACAGCTTGTCTTCCATATAGCCCAACTCAGCTATGCCCTCTCTGGGCTCACTGGGTTCAGCATGCAAGGCTTCTTCTGCACCCTCCAATGCCTAAGGAAATTGAGTGTCCCGAGAGACATACTGCTTTGCTTTAATACTACAATCTTTGAAGCTCTGGGACCTCGTATCAAAGCTATGCAATAGCTTCCTAAGAGATAAAAAACTCTCTTTTCTTTGCTGCTTTGTGTCTGTGTGTGGGCAAGAGATTTAATTATACTGAATCAAACTGAATGGTGGTCTGAGACTCTCAAAATCAAAGTGGAAAACATGGCTGAATTTCATTAGCAAACATAAATACAAATAGGCACATCTTGTTTGTAACAGTGCCATGTGACTGTTCTCTTTTTGATAATTTCATTCTAACTCTGATATTTCAGACAATCTAAACTGAACCATATGAAGTATGGCGCTACAACTAGCAAAGGCTTCTACTGAGTGCTTTCCTTCTTGTAGGCTTTCCCCAGGTGAAAACCTGGAGGGTAGCTGGTCAGAAAGCACAGCCCACATTTAAGAGCAGTGGGGGGGGGGCCTGCCCTTTAGGTAAGAGGCCTTTGACTGACAGGATGGGAACACAGACACGGCATGAGCGTATACTCTATCCAGATACCAGGAGGCTATATCTCTCTTAGGGACCTTCCCTTCCTCATTTTAGATATGGTCTCACTATACAGTCCAGACTGGCCTCAAACATTGGATTCTTCGCTCAGTCTCTGTCACGCAGGGATTACGGGTGAGTGCCATCACACACAGCAGAACTTGTGTTATGAATACTTTTTTCTCTAACTCTGTGTCAGATTCTTATTTTATTAAATACTTGGGAGACTGCCAAGTTGTATTGGGACTCTGAATACAATAATCTCTAAATTTAATTTAGTTCCTAAAAGTTACCATTTCTAATTGCCCAAATCATTTCAAATGGTATGAGAAATATGTTAAGGTTTTGCAATCATTGTTCTTATTAAGCAAAATAATTAAGTGGCTGATAGAAGTCATACTGTATTTTAGAACAAAGAAAGTTTTTTTCTTTAACTTTCTTAAAATTTTTCTTACAATTTCATGAGATTAGAAATTATACCATTTATACATTGTTTTCATGATACCGTATGTATGCACTTAAATACATTAAATGTTAATAACTGATGCTATTTATATGAAACTTTTATTCGGCTCCTTTTTCAGTTCCTTTATATCGAATATAATCAAAATACAGAGGCTAACTATTATTCTAAGCAGCCAGTACATCTATAAATATATTTATAAAAAATGCTAAACTGGCAGGTGCTAATAACCACCCCCCAAAACAAACAAACAAAACAAAACAAAAACAAGCAGGGGAAGGGGAGGCCCTGCGACCTTCCAATTATTGATTCTCATTTCTCCTCCTCTCATTCCATCCATAACTCTGAACTGATGAGCAAATCCATTAAAGTAGGACAATACAAAATGAACATATAAAAACCAGATTTTATGGGGCTGGAGAGATGGCTCAGGGGTTAAAGCCTTTGCCTCATAAACACATGGACTTGGGTTCATATCCCAGAGATCCCACATAAAAAATGTCAGGAGGACATGGAAGCAGCCTGCAATTCCAGTTCTGGAAAGCAGAGCAAAGCAATAAGGAGGTGGAGCAATCCAGGATGATTCCTGATGCTGCCTGCAGCCTCCACAGGCACATATACTCTGGTACACACGCATGCACGCACGCACGTACACGCATGCACGCATACACATGCACACACGTGCGCACACACACACACACACACACACACACACACCAGTTTTCCTAATGAATTTATTGAGATAGAAACCCTGAAAGCACTCTCATTCACAATAGCACAAAAAACACCAGGAGTACACTTAAAGTCTGTATGTAATTGTAATTACATCTATATGTAGTATGTAATGACATCTATAATGTAAATTATGAAATACTGTGTCCTAGTCAGGCACAGGTGTCAACTCGACAGTTGAGGGTTTGAGTTCTGGGCACATTTGCAGAGAATTAGTGGTAGGGATAAGCCCAGAGCAGAAGATTGTCTGGCTGATGGGGAAGGCTCAGATGGGTGAGATTAGGCCTTGGAATAAAATACAAAGAGCTGGTAGAGAGAGTCAATATCTTTGTGTACACTTGGTCAGACATGCTGGTCTGGCAAGTAAGGATTGTTCCTCTCTGCCATTAAGTGGAGATGATGTGGCCAGTTCCCTTGGCCCTAGTGTTGGTGCATGTTCTCCTGTCAAGCAGGACTACGAACTGTAACTAGACAATCATAAAAAAATAAGACCCTTGTTCTCTTACGTTTAGTGGTGATTTATTAGCAACCATGCAGGCTGACTGCAACATACTGATAAAAGAAATTGAAGCTATTCGAAGATGGAAAGGCCTCCCAAGCTCATGGGCCAGAAGATTCAACATCTCTAAAATGTCCATACTACAAAAAGCAATTTCCAGATTCAATGTTATCTCCTTCTTCACAGAACTAGAAAAACAATCCTAAAATAAATATGGAAGCACAAAAACTATTGAGGATTCAAAGCAAATCTGAACAAAATGCACAAAGCGGGAGGCAGCAGAACATATGATTTTAAGATACACTACAGAGCTATGGTAGACAAAACAGCACAGCATTGGCATAAAAACCAAAAAGAACAAAGTTGAATCACCAATATCTAATTTCAAGAAATACTGTGGAGCCACCATGAGCAAAACCACATGGCATTGGCATAAAAATAAACACAGAGTTTTTATGGAATAGAATGTGGACTTCAGAAGTGAATCTATACACATAGGCCAACTGATTCTTGACAAAAGTGCCAAGAAACACACATTAGAGAAAAGACAGCCTCTTTCAGCAAACGGAACTGGGAAAGTTGGATATCCCACATGCAGGAGATTGAAACTTGATCTGTATCTTTCACCTTGCATAAAAATCAACTCAATTTGTATAGTAATATGGTTCTCATAACCAGAAACTATAAATTTGGTTAAGTTTTTGGACAGTGTACAGTCCCTTTATATTTCTTTGTATGTTATAAAATACCCTATAATGTTACATTTCTGTTTATAGCTTAGGAATTTTATTTCCTATACCCTTTTTTTGGTAAAGTGTCCTCCTACTTTAAATCTTTTGAAGCAATAAAATTTTGGAAAAAAAACTCAAAACCTAATGAAAATGAAATCCAGTCATTTTCAGCAAAACAGATGTACCTGGAGGACTACATTAAGCAAAAATAAGTGTTCAGTGTTGGTAGCTTTCTTCTACCATAGCAGATACCAGATACAATTTAAAAGGAGTAAACACATTTTGGCTCATGGTTTCAGTCCATCATGGTAGAAAGCCATAGAAAAATGTTCCTCATTTTCTTGAAGCCAGAGAGTAGAATGGAGAATGTGACTGGATTTATTTCCTTCTATCTGGGTCTCCCAGCCTATGGGATGGTGCTGCCTACATTTGTGGGACCCCCCCCCCCCACTTCCCATAGCTAATTCCAGATACTCTGAGATGTATTTTTCATTAATCTCTAAGGCAGTTTTCAACACAATCAAATGGATAAATGAGATTTTTAACCATTATAATCTATCCCTTGGCACCAAACAAACCCCCTTAAACCCTAACATTCCAACTCCACTCCTAAAGGCTCATGTTCCTCTCCATGAGTCCTCACAGTCTTATAGTTTGAGCATGTTCAAAATTCCAAGTTCACACTGCATTCTGAAACTCTAAGCAAACTCTTCACTGTGCATCTCAGTGGAACTGAAGCCAAGTTACATACTTTCAATATTCTATATGATACAGAGTAAATATTTCAAAAGGACAGCAAGGAAGAAACGGACCAAAGCAATACTGAAATCCAGAAGGGTAAACATGAAATCCTGTAGCTCCATGTCTAGCACCCTGGAGGTCCTGGGCATTCATGGCCCTATGGCCTTGCCATACATAGCCATGTGGCTTTTACCTTGGGTCGGCTCTGCTAGTTTCCTGCAAAGGATTTCCTCCGCAGAGGTCCCGCATTCCTGACATTTTTCACTTCTTGGGGTCTCCATTATTTCATTAGTGTCATGTTTGTAGCTTTGTGCATTGTCTTCTTAGGAGCTGTCAGAAGGGAACCTGATCCTGTCACACATCTGACCTCCCAGGTTTTCCTACAGACCTGGTGGGAGTCTCAGTGACTCCATAACACTTGAATTCTGCAAAACTATCATCGCATGGATGATATGGAGGTCTGCTGTCAGCTCGAGAAGTAGCTGGGTTCCTTTAGACCGTGACTCGGTGCACTCTGACTATCTAGGTGGACAAATGTGGGAAACACTTCCTCAGGGGACCCTGTGTAAGCGGGGAGCCTGGTGGCTCTCCCTTCCCAAGGAGATTCTTTCAAGTGGGTTTACTATACTTGTTTTACACAGTGAGTACCAGTGATATGGTCTAGCTCATCCTTGTGATGCCTGAAGGCATCTTTTCTGTTATCCACCATGAAAAACACTTGGCTTTTTTCTAATGGCTCTGATTTTTCTTTTTAGCAACCACACTTTCTGTGGCTTCATCTTCACAAGCACTACTTTTCTGGGCAAACTGTTCAGACCAATCTGTTTCTGATTCTCTAAATCCAGCCAGCAATAATCATGCTAGACTGCCTTAAAATCTCCTTCACCAGATTAATTAGTCCATTTCTTTTTAGTTCAACCTCAATGAAGTTTCATAATGTAAATAATTTGTCAAAATGACCTCTCATTTAATTCCCGCCATAGTTTTTGCCCTGTTCACATCTAAAACCTCAGGAACAATCAGCAAACTTACTCGTATTCTTATCTTCTAAGCTCTGACCAGAATGCTCATAGCATTCTAGGCCTTCTGCAGCCCTATCTGTAAACTTTTTCAAATGCCTCTCATTGATTAGTTTCAAAGACTACTAAATTGCACTTTTGGAAATAGACAAAGCAACCAACCATTTCTGTGCTAGCAAGTTCCTGTTAGTCATTTCCATATGGCTGTGACAATACTAGAGATGAAGAACTTCAGAGGATGAAGGTTTATTTCAACTCAGCTTCAGGGGTTTTGGTTTCTGAGGGAGTTTATGAGCAAGTTCCTTACCTCATGGCAGTGAGTAAGCAGAGGACAATGTCTTTTGTAGCTGACCGGGGACCCTGCCTACGGAATGGTACAGTCTACAGTCAAAGTGGATACCACTCCTCATGGACCTAATCAGTTCTGGAAATGCCCTCACAGACACACCTTCAACTGCACTTCAGCCATCTCTTAAAAAATCCTCAATCCCAATCAAGTTGACAATCAAGATAAATCATTACAGAAAGACAAGTACTATATCATTGTTGCAGTTTCTCTGCGTTGTTATTGATAAATTCATGATAGAACAGCGTAAGGGAGAAAGACAGTTTTATTTTCTCTTATGATAGTCTGGTTACAGTTCCTTCTCCAGTTTAGCAGGAGAGTCCACACTAATATCAAGGGCTGAGAGAACTGGTCATACCAAATCTATACATGTAGAGAGGACTGTTGAGAGAGAGATAATCCTTTCCAGACCAGAGTGTCTGGACACGTATACCAAAGGATGCCAACTTTCCTAACCAGCTCCCTTCATCTTATTCACTTGCTCAAGGCCTAGCCCTATGTGTGCCCCACGTTCAACTTGACTTCCATGTCTTCACAACTATGCCCAGAGTTCAAGATCTCAATTGTCAAGTTGACAAAGGTATCTAACTATGACCATTGGTAGCAGAATAATGATTAGCAGGGGCTAGGAAGGATATGGAGAACAGGTATGGAAAAGAGAATGAGGGTGATTGATCATGATCAATATGTACTGTATAAATATCATGCTGAGCTCCATTAATATGGGTAATGAGTGTACTATTTAAAAAAGTCTATGCTCATCTAATGAATGAATGAGACTGACTGTAACCCATAGGAGGAATGATAGTATGTTCACTATGACAGTAGGGCCTGGGACAGTCTCAGTTCCTAAAAATGTGACTTAAGCCATTTACTTATCATTAACAATTAGTAGCAATTGTTAAGACAAATAAGTGGAAACCGTGGTAACCAGTCTAACCATTAAAATGCTTCAAAGCAAATAACCCTGTGAACACTATGGACTGGACCTTACTGACTATCTGCCAGTAGTGAAAACTTAAGTAGCAATCAAGCCAGCTGCTTTGTTTGCCAGAAGAAGATTCCAAGTCACCTAAAACAACTCTATCAAATTACTTTGTTGAGTCTAAAGTATTTAGACTCAAATATTCTACTGATGAAAATCATAACATTATACTTAAAGTAAATGATATAAAAATCTTCTTTTTCTTACAATATTGAATTTGAGGTCATTGTTACTCAATTGAGTTTTTAAAGTCTTAGACAATACTAATGCTAATACAAGTTAAAAACAAAAGAAAATATTGTCTCAAAGGTTTGTGTCAATCAAAAAGCACATCCCAAGGTTGATAAGGCTGTCTATAAGAAGATCTGTTTGTCAATGGCTGACATCAATTTTATTGGACAATAAGTAAACAATAATTAGGGATCTTAGGAATCATTGAGGATAATGAATGCCAAAAATCATGACATAGATTGGGAGACATTAGTTAATACATATTTGTAGCCACATGAAGAGCTACATTTTTGTGTGGACCTATTGTCATCCACTTGGTCCATGGTGGAGTGGATACATAAGAATCATAAAGGTCTTACTTGTCCTCTGCAGTCATAGTCTGATAGGGAAGACACATACTGAATGAGAAAACAACAAAGTGATGAAAGTTACACAACAGAGTGTCACAGGGTCAGATCAGAGAGTAGTAGAGGAAGACAGTGGTGATCAAGGAAGGTACTGGAAGGTTGTGACACAGCTGAGACCAGAGCTGTCAACAGAGGAGGATGGCTAAGGAGACAGGAAAAGTGTTTACATGAGACTCAAAGCAGAGAGCTTGAATTGCTTTATTCTCAAATGATAGTCTACAGTGAATAGATACTGAATACAAGGCATCGATGTAGAGTATTTACTACTCAGGGGTTTTGAGTCGAGGCTTTATGGTCTGATACAAATTCTTTACACTAAATTAGAATATTTCCATTGGTATTTACTTCAAAACTGGACAGCTGTGCAATGACAGAGAGAATATGTGCTTCTTCCAGGCCCTTGCACCCCTTGGCAGAGTCAAGTGCTCTGGAACACTCTGAACATATTCTTTTCACTTGTGAATATGATGCACCTATATTTTTACAATGGAATTGTATGCATAGAATTTGCCTTAGCCATTTTGAAGTCTTATCTCCAAAATATTATAAATAGCCAAACAGGATCTTAGTTCTCTTTCCCATCTTGCAAGATGGCGGGTGAGTAGGCCCAGAAGTCAGACACAAAGGAGCCGCCAAAAAAGCCGGTGCAGGTGCAGCTGGCAGGGCCAAAAAGGGTAACCAGAAGGTCACGAAGCCGAAGAAGGGGAAAAGCAGCACTGCAGCCGGAACCCTGTCCTGCTGCGAGGGGTCCACAGGCACTCGGGGTCTGCCGTGTATTCCAGAAAGGCCCTGTGCAGAAGGAAATACACGGTGGCCAAATCCAAGGTTGAGAAGGAAGAAGGGGAGAAGGTTCTTGCCACTGTCACAAATGGGTTGGTGGGGACCCGTGTGGCCAAGCTTTGCGAGCTGCCTCCCAAAGATCTATCAAAAATGAAGCCCGGAAGCTGCTGAGCCACAGTAAAAGGCCCTTAGTCAGCACCGAGGAAGCTGCCAGCATCTCTCGGGACCCTCCTGGTCAGGCCCACTGGGCGCCACCTGGCAGGAGTGGTTTTCCTAAGGCAGCTGGGCAACGGTTCACTACTTGTGACTGGACCTTTTGCCCTCAGTCGGGTGCCTCTGCAGAACACACCACAAATTTGTTATTGCCACCTCTACAAAGATTGATATCAGTGACATAAAGATTCCCAAACATCTCACTGAATAAGAAGCAGTAGCTGCGGATGCTCAGGCACCAGTGAAGTGAGATCTTCCACAAAGAGAGAGAGAAAGGAGACCACAGAGCAGTACGAGGTTGAGCAGAAGACTGTGGACTCATAGAATCTGCTACGGATCAAAGCGGTTCCTCAGCTCCAGAGCTACTTTCCATCCCTCTTCGCTCTGACAAATGGAGTCCATCCTCACAAATTGGTGTTTTAAGTTTCTTACCAAGGAACTAATTAAACAATATTCTGTTTGTGTCCTGTTAAAAAATAGCTGAACAGTTTCCTTTGGTGTGAAATATGAATTTGAATAGTGCTATCACATTGAGTGACTGAATATTCCTGAGGTACAGAACTGTGTAAAGACAGCTACAATGCTGGCGTGGCAGGGAAGGTGCTCATTTTATAGAGTATTGATCTGATTATCTTTCTAAAGATACTTTATTTATTTATTCATCAGGTAAGTAGAGGAAAATGGAGAGGGAAGGAGGAAAGGAGTAAAAGTGATTGAGAGAGAGAGAGAGAGAGAGAGAGAGAACGAACAGTGAGTGCATCCATGGTATATGGTGGAGGTCAGAGGTCAACTTGCAAAAGTCAATTAGAGGATTGAACTCAGATGTCCAGATTTGAGAGCAGGTGCCTTTCCCACTAACCCATCTTGCTGACTGCTGACCCCTTTGTTGACTCAATTGTAAAAGTAGGTTTTGAATGATAGGCATTAGAATCTTGTGCTGGCCTAGACCCCTGTCACTGTGTCATCCAACTGATCATGTTGTTTCACAGACAGCAAGAAGGTTTAGATTCAGCATATCACATAGAAACGGTTTTCACTTCACATTTAATAGAAGCTATTGCAATTAAAATACGTCAAGACATTTAATGCTATCATTTCACCACGAAATTCATAAAACAGATCTTCAGAAAGCCTATGAGAGATTCAGCACCAATTCCTGACTAGAAAATGGGCAAAACTGAGATTCAAAGTACATTCTTATGGAAGACCATGTCTGATACATTTCATGGACTCTTACCAGGATTTCTTGAAGACAGGCTGAATGAATTCTACCTTTATGCATTCTGTTCATGCAGCACTCAGATGAAATGTAAACAGCATTCCATAAAACACAGCCCCGGGATGTAGGATCTCTGAAATTACTCAGAGAATTACTGTAGGTTTCAACAGAGAGGAAAGAAAGCTATTTTACAAATGGTCTTTCCTCTGCCTCTCCAGTTTATTTGATGGTGGCAGTAATGGGCAGACTGGTCCCATCACACAGGGACCTCCTGGGCCTGCAGCCAGTCTCCTATGCACCAGAGCTTTGGGAGGTGAGAGGAGGGTTGCTCAGTGCACACATGGCTGCCAGGAGAAGAGATGGAAGAAGAAAAAAACCTAAAGAAATATAGTATTTCAATCAAAGTCTGAAATTTGCAAAAGCGGTTTTGGTCTCCATATAGTAAAAATATTTATCCAAGAAACTCCTAGTCGGGTGTGAACATCCTACTTCTAGTGGGATTTTGTTTGGCAAAAGACTGTGAAAGAGTGGAAGCTAATACAGAACATGTCTATAAACAAATTTATTTAGTTAGTCCAGATTGACACATTCACTAGAGGATTTCAGCCATTACATGCATCAAATTATTTCCTATCGTGGTTTCCTTTTGTGATCCTGCTAATTTATTCAATCTAGGCCATTTTCATGCATTAACTGCTATAAGTTGTTTAGCTATCCATGCTGAAATGAACAAATGGAGATACTGCCTTCTTCCCAGTTCTTCATAATTAAGTGGCGATATTAAAAAAATAGACTTTCAGTTGAAGAAAATCCATGTTGTAACACCTTGAAAATGTGGTGTGTAATTAACTCTGGAGAAATTTGGGGTCTCAATATGATAAATGTAGATGAAAGAATTTGGTAAAATGTGAAATGAATTTGCATCCTACATGTATCTCTTGATAATTATAACAACACATATTGAAATTTAAATGGTTATGAATCACTGGCTTTGTTCCAGAACGTGGACAGGCATTGAGGTTGAGAATGGTGGACTGTGATGTTCAACAGCAGAGAACTTGGGTGACAAGTTTCTAAAATCTCCATCAGGGAGTATCCTCAGGCTACTGGAGAGTCATCTGTGTTGCATGCAGAGAGACAGGCTGAGATGTCACAGGAGATCATCTTCCCAGACTAACCTCAGTTAGATCCATAATTGATCCCACTTATGAATGCAAGTCAACTACTACAAAAGTGCAGGTGGAGAGGAGGTTATATCATTTCTCTGGAATTACCAATGTTTTTCCAAAATGTTGAAAATTTTTAGCAGGTAATAGAGATAATGATGTCAAATTTGTTTTTTATCACTTTACTGTGTCATGCTGAATTTCTTTTAAGTTTTTTCCGCTGTAATAAAATTAATAGTAAAAAATTAATAGTGTCACTTTTATGGATTATAAACTATTCTAACTTTTAATGCTTCTTATTAGACTACATTAATTATATGTAATGAGGTTCATATGACATTTTCATACATGCAATATATCATATTTCTTCTCTTTACTCTTACATTCCTGCTAATCCCCTTCCTCTTTCCAACTAGCTCTCATTTCTACCAAAGTGATTAGGGTGGGCTGTAGTATGACTGGTGCCATTTTAAGAAAAAGAGAGTATATAGAGAAGTCACCATGGTAAAACAGAATCAGAGACATGGGTGACTTCATCTGTAAGCCAAAGAGTGTCAAGAACTGTCAGTTGTTACTAAAAGCTAGGAGAGACATGAGACGGATTCACTTTCACCAAGCACGAAGAACCAAGCCTACCACACCTGAATTTCAGTCTCTGGAACTGTGTGATTATTTCTGCTGTTTCAAATCACCTAATTGCAAGTACTTCATTACAGCGTCCCAGAAGACTAATGCAGATGGCATCTACTTGCTTAGACGGTTTTCTCATGCAGATAGAAAAAGTTGTCCAGCTTCGACCCTGATAGGGTGGCAGCAAGGCCACTGCTGAAGTCCTCAGAATCCTGTATCAGATATGAATGCTTTGCAGTGTTGAGATGGCTAATTTTATGGATTGTGATCAGACCTTCCACCCAGAATAGAAAATTTCCCTTTTTGGCTTTTACAGTAAGTACAAGAATGCCACTGTCACCTGAAACAAAGCCTATCTCCTAAGTGCATTAAACAAAACAAAACAACTCTTTTCTAGATGGTAAACCCAGAAGGGGAAACCTTAGAGGGGTATCCTCAAGACTGTGGCATTTTTTTCTTTAACACTACATAAAAGTAGTAGGAAAACCAAACCAAATCAAACCAATATCAAGTATTGGCCTTGGAAGGAAACGACCTGTGATATTTTGAAAGTACATTTTTATTTTTTGGAGACAGGGTCTCATTTCGCCTGTCTAGTCTCAACTCTCTGATTCTCTTGCCTCTTTCTCCTGAATGCTGGATTATATAGATATGTACTACTTTATGCATTGTTAAAGAACCCTGGATCTCACTGCATGCTAACCAAGCCTCCCCAGTTCAAAAGCAAAGTTCTTGATAATGAACATCACACTGTAAACCTGTTTTAAGTTAAGTCACTGAGATCAAGTTACCTTGTTTTGGGCCTAGTAAGCCCTAGGATTAGTAACTCTTATCTTCATATGGTATAAGGGGTGATGGGAAATATACATTATGATGAAAAACTGTGTTTGAGGAAATCTAAAAAATTCTAAGGACACCTACATGAGTAATTATACTTTCAGAAGCCACTGAAAGGAAGTATGTAGGGATCAAAGGCCTTCAACGTTGTGCTTAGTTGAATTTAATTAACCACAGCAGTCTCTCCATGCCATTGGAACACATCTGAAACATATCAGCTACTCCCTCTACAGATAAAGTTCACTATGTCTTTGAGTCTGGGGATGCTCCTTTTGGACTGAAGGCTCTTGGGGAACTCAGGCTTATAGGCTTGTAAATGCATCCCTGGCTTATATCTGTGCATTTTTTTCTATTGCTGTTCATGAAGTCACGCCTGAGGATGTATCATGAATACACTACATCTTATTTCTTAATGGGATGGCATACATACATACACACATACATGAATATACACTGTTGTGATAAGTGCTATGAAGATAAACTGACAAAGTAGAGGACAGATATGGGGTTGGAGGTATTGCCTCTGCTAAGATGATGTTCAAAGTGAATGACGGTGAATGAAGTAAGGGAGGGAGCCACACAGACATCAGGTGTGAGTAGCCTATGGCAATGGCCTATGAACGAGATGCAGAGTGTGGATGCAAAACTGAGTCACAGACAGTCAAAGTCTTAGTCAGGAACACTGAGAACATCCTGCCTACTACTTCTACTTTCCAGTACATATTCTTGGTGTAAGGCACACAGTATCTCAGAGGAATAAGTGAAATAGTCATTTTTGGGCCAGGGTAGGGAGAGGGAGAAATACCTTAGCTCTAAAGTGTGTGTGTATAGGTGTGCTCCTGTAATATGGACAATCTTGGAGGTAACTTACAACACTACTCAGAGCCAAATGAGTTATGGAACTGTGCCTTCAAGCTATAAGTGGAGGATTAGCTAATTGTTAACAGTCTGCATGGATGCTCTCATTGAACATGGCGAATGGAGCTTAACCTATGTCTGTTATATTGCAAATAAATGAACCATTTTTTGACCCATTTTCCATTTCTCTGATCTCTAAATATGGTTCAAGTGGTTAAATTATCTTTCCTCAGAAAGGTAATTTAAGGGACTGGAAAGGTGGCTCAGGGGTTAAGCCTCTCTGCCTTGCAGGTGGAGGGTCCTGAGTTCGGATCCTAGACTCCACATATAGATGCCGGGTGGAAGTGGGAGCGGCCTGCATTTCTGGTTCTGGTAGGGCGGAGCCTGCGAATCCTGGGGCAGAGTAAACAAGGAGGAGGTGGAGGCAGTCCATGGTGGTTCCCGAATTTGCCGATGGGTGGTTCTACACACACACACACACACACACACACACACACACACACGCACAATTGAATAAATAAGAAAAAGATAATTTAAATTTAAACCACATATTTAAATTTCAATCACATATTTCCTTCATGAAGTCCTTTAAACCTAGCAATGCCATACAACATATAAACACCCACATGAGAAATACAGGATATGAATGTCATCAATACTGCAAAGTTATCTGGGAGGGAAAGATGCTCTCTATCTATCTGGGCATTGGTCTTGATGTAGCAGCATACAAATATTATCATATCTCAAAGTCCTTCATATATTATGCATTGTTCCGTGTGTGTGTGTGTGTGTGTGTGTGTGTGTGTGTGTGTGTACATGCGTGCGCGCATATGGCAGCTAGAGGTTGACATAGTGTGTTTTCCTCAAGGTTCTCCATATTATTTTTTTGAGACAAAGTCTCTTACTGAACCTAGAGCTTGTCAGTTTTGCTAGGCTGACTGTCTGCCCAGCAAGGTCCTAGGGGTCCTCCCATCTGCACCTCCCCAGTGCTGGGGTTTTAGACTAGTGCTAACATGCCCATTTTTTTACATAGACATGGGGGATCTAAACTGAGATCTGCAATTCAGTGCAGCAAGCACTGTACTAACCGAGCCATCTCCCCAGCCCCTTGCTACTTTTTAAATTCTGAGATCTTGTAGGAACTTCTTTTAGCCATGGTAACTAATACAATAAGAAACACTGAGGGCTTTAGTAACTGCTGAGAATGTTGGCCCAGAGGTAAAATCTTAGGAATATAGCTTAGGTTTACAAATAAATACAAATTCTTTTTCCTCTACCAAGCAGAGACCTGGTATCAGTTTAATGACTCTGTTCAGCCAGAAATTATGATGCTGGCCAGGTTTCCAATTGGCCTGGGGTCATTTCAATGCAAGGAGATGAACAGAAGGAAGGGCAAGAGGGACATGAGCAGCCACGGTGACTTTCTGTAGCAGTGGAAATGTTCGGCCTTTGGACTGTAACAGTGGCTGCCTGGCTATACGCATTTTTTAAAAACAGCCAATGATACACTTCGCTTAAATGATATTTTATCAAATGTCAATCATACCTCACTAAAATGAAACAAAGAATAAGATGGCTTTTGAGGGATAGCCAGCATCTGTACATCACCAGCAGAAAGAATATTCGGACTTGATGACTACTAGGAAGTAAAACTTAGTCAGTTTCCAACTTAGTGGTTTTCTACCTGGGAACATACTATGTTTCTATTAGAAAGGTCCAGATGAATGGAAAAATTACATGGCTGGAATAACATTTTAAAGATCAGGAAAACTTGTGTCTATAACGGAAAATTGATGCAATTCATTTCACCAAACACTTACTGAATGCCTGTTATGTGGCAGGCACCGGGCCGTTCATTAGGGAGAACAGACAATTGATGCGGAGCGCGAGGCATCCTGGGATTCACCAGGTCTAGGCCATCCACGCACATGCTGTCGTGGGAAATGACCTTTACTTACTGAACTCAAGTTGAATGACTGCCCCTTGAGATGCTGTGAGGTAGCAGCCTGGGGTCACTGCGCAGGTACCACCTCTCATCAGTGGTCCCTTTTGTGCTTTCTAAATTTGCTATTGGTAACTGATTTGGACTCTGCATTGATGACTCTTGAGTTGACTTCATTAACTTACTGGGGAAGCCCAACTACAGAAAGGAGTAGCTAGATTCACTGATTTATTTTCAGGAGCTAGAAGTTGTGGTGTGGGTCACATGCCTGAAAGCAAAGGCACCTATGCTCATGCTGGGCAGCCTGAGTTCAGTCCCTGATGCCTATGTGGTGGAAGGAGGAAACTGACTTTTGAAAGCTGTCTTCTAACCTGTGCACACATGCTTTCTCCTTCTCTCTTCTGTCCTCCTCTGGCTCCAATAAATAAATAAAGCATTATAAAAAGTCAGAAGTCATAATTAGCCCCAATGAACTAAGTGCATTGATAGTAACAAGAGACTATAGGGTAACAAGAGACTATAGGGTAACACAGACCCTAGAGAAATTTCTGAGCCCTTCAGCAAAGCATGCAGAGCAATGTGGGCTGGGAAGGTGTTAGGGAAGGTGAGACCATGATAGCCACAGTCATCTCTAGAGAGAAGGAGAGGACATGTGGAGAAACATGGAAGTTCCATCATCCTGAAGTTTTTCTTTTCCCAGCAAAATTGTTAACTAATTAATTAATTAGAATAAAGAACAACTTTTCTACATCAGGAATGGAGTATTTACCATTATAGTTGTTTTAACTTTCTTGTCCTTTAGCTGTGAAAACAAATACATGTGGCTTTTCTTAGTAACTGGTATCAAGAATTAGATTAAAACCGTGGGCGTAAAGAAAGACAATTTTTGGAAGTTTGGGCACGAAGACAGGCTAAAAGATTCATTTTTTTTTTTGTATTTTCCTTTGGCATTGTTCATTGCTATCTTTCCCGATAATTGATAGCTATTTATGAATGGTTATTTTGCAATCTTTCTTGCTGCTGAAGGTGTCTTTTCCCTCTTTGGGCATTTTTGTAAATGACCTAACACTGTAAGTTTGGTCACTAACAAGGATCTGGCATTCAAGGGAATCAGCCATGACTGCTTACAACAACTCAGAGCTAACGTTACACAAATATTTATTACTGGAACAAGAATTGTGAATACCAAACTCACACTCATGTTTGCAGATACCTCCTGTCACATGACTAACTGTACAGTTCTCATGTTGCTGGCTGAATCTAATGTTTTCATGGAACCTTGACAATTATGGAATGTTTGAAATTCCTCTTGCTCTGACTTTCCAAAGGTAAAATGCCAATCAAGCCACACAGATCATAACTGGAAACCTATGGGTCCTAGTCCCATTCACTACAATTTCTTAAACACGTAACTTTTTCTAGTATTGCCATTTCCAATCTGTGTACATAAATTTTGTCTCTGTAACTAGATTTCTGGAGGTTCTTTTTCATCTCACTAGAAAAGTGACTTTTAGATATCAGAATCACTTGTATTGGTCTTTCATCTTTATGTTCACTGATTCGGCCTGCCCACCCATTCTCTGAAGGTACACACTGAGCTCTGGGTGACTTTGTGGTTGCTTTTCTAGATAAGGTAGTGTCACAGTGTGTCATCCTTGTATCTGAGATATCTCATGCTGGGCTTATAGGCATGTGCCTCCGGGTCTCTCCAGTTTTCTTTTTCAAAGGCACGTTGGTCTTTTCTTTTTTATTTGTGTGTGCGTGCACACATGGCACATGTGGTGTGTGTGTGTGTGTGTGTGTGTGTGTGTGTGTGTGTGTGTTATCAAAGGGCACTGTGTGTACCTGTGGAGGCCCACGGGTGACTTATAAAATCATCCTGGCTTATTCTCTCTCCTTTTGGCTTTGCTCTGGGGTTTCTAGGTTCTGCCTTCCAGGGCTGGAAGTATAAGATACTAAAATTTCTGCGAGGCACTTTTTTTATGTGGCACCTGGGATCTGAACTCAGGATCTTGTACTTCCCAGGCAAACACTTAGTAAAGTATGGCTGCAGAGAGTAGGGCTCCAAATGGCTCTGGTTCTTCACTGTTATCCTGGTTTGCTCTGTCTCTCATTAAAGGGCTCTGAGAAAGGATCAGCGGATATAACTTCATGTTCAGGGTGAATTAGTCCTCAAGGAAAACAAGGGCAGACTGATGGACAGAAGGACCCACAGATACAGTTCACTATTGGTCTTGTCTGGAAGAATAATCTCAGGAAATAACTAAATATGCACAGGAGAAAATATTAACTGAAAACAGCTTGCAAGGCCTCCATATTAAATGAAAGTTACTGCAAAGGAGGAATAAAGGACAACTCTTGGAGCAGACAGAGGACCGAGGAAGGAGCGGAGGCCACGGACCTGTGCACTTATGAAAGTCAGTTCATCATGATGGTGAAGCATTTAGCTGAGGAAAAGACATCTCTTAATGCATGTGTAATATCGCCCCCAACACACCTGGCCCAGGACCACCAGTGGATACCACTTCCTCCTCAGACAGCCCAGTCTGAGAAGCTGCAGGGTGGGTCTGAGGCCAAGAATTGGTCAGAGAGGACGACCAGAGTCTGGGAAACAAACTGCTAGTTAATGGCAGGACAACTTCCAAGAAGCAGAATTAGCAATTTAAAAATTGCTAAAGTAAGAATATACTGACTCTCAGATTAAATTTTAACCAACAAATGATTTAAGGAGACTTAGGGGACAATCTCATTGAAAATAAAAACTTAAATAAAGTGAATGGAAAATTGTCTGGCTCACAGACTCCCCTCCCCCTCCCTTTTCTGCTTCCTTTCAATTTCTTCATTCTCTCAGAGGGTCCCTAGAGGGACTTTAGAGGGACACGCACTTCTTGACATATATTAGGCAGGTCAAATCCAGATGTATGTTTTTTGAATTAAGATGGCTTATTTAAAGCAATAAGAAGCTGCCACAGAATAGCCAAAATTATAGATATTAGAGATGGAAAAGACCCATTAGATCATCAAGTGTGTCCCTCAGGGGCAGTGCCGGAGAAACAGTCAGAATAAAATGCTCCACTCACTCTAACTCTTCTCTGTGGTTAGCAAGACAAAAACATTCTCAAATAGAATGCATTTCAAAAGTTTATGACTAAAATACTGGACTTTCCTTTTGCAGTTATTCGCCTTACTGTCAAGACAAGCTGGGCTTATTTTGTTCTGAGTTTTACGTCCTTCCACCTATGAGTCAGTCAATCAATCAACCAATCAATCAATGGATCTTAATGTGTGCACACAGAAACCACTAGCAGCATACACGGGTATGAACTTAGTTCATGCAATGAAACTCTCTATGCAAGCATCCTGCGTGGAGATCCGAGGGAGAGGATTGCCTTTAGCTTAACTTCCTCATGGAAATCAACTCAATAACTTTAAATTGAATGTCTGTTAATGTTGCTTTTTTAGGTAATGTTCTGAAATATGTGTACATGAAACCTACCTAAATATAGGATCAGAATAAAATCAAACCAATAGCTAAGGATAAAAGGAGTTTTTAGAACTGGCTTAGATGAGCAGGAGATAGTTTCTGTGGTAAACAAAGTTTTTACCTTAGACTGTATCTACTGCAGTTAAGGTTGGTAGACAGAGAGTCTATCAGACAATTATGGGGAAATGAACCCAATCTTAAACTAATCAACAGAGCTACCTAGTGTCTAAACAATGAGAAGTATGGCTTCTTTATGAAAGAACTATCATGGTATGGATCTAGGTTGCCTTTGACGGAATCTGTCAAAAGTATTCCCTCAAAAAGTTTTTTGAATGGATTTTTTTCCTCTCTGAGTTGCGTAAGTAAAATCTAATAGAATAACTTCTAAAAAGGAACTCATATGACTTATGATGGTCCTACAGTGAAAAATATATGCAAACCTTAGGTTACAAAATACTTCGATACCTCTTTAATAGATTAAATTGATGAACTGTGGCATCTGGAATTATTTCCACAGCACAAACACCCTGAACAAACAAATCTGGGTTTTCCGTGCTTGATCAAAACCTTCAAGTCCCTGTCTTCACTGAACACTGTTCCTAGAGGAAAACGAAAACCAAACTCACATCAGCTTGACTTGCCAGCCAATCTCCTGCGATTTAACCTGCCAAACAAAGATCATCTTCTTGCTGAAGAAGAGAGCCTGGGGCGATGGCAGCGGCTCAGCACTTGGAGTGTTTTCAGTGCAAGCAAGGGGACTGGAGCTGAAATCCTCAGACCCCACATAAAAGGTTGGGTGGGTATGGTGGTATAATTCTAGCCCTGGAAGGCAAAGCCTGGGACCTGCAATGCACAACGGCTAGCTACCCTAGCCCTGTTGGGAAGCTCCAAGTTTGATTAGAGATCCTGTTTCAGAAAGAATAAGGTGAAAGAATGATCGAGGATGATTCCCTATGTCAACCCTGGGGCTCTGTGCACACATGTATGCACATGCATGTGAATCGACCCACATGCACACATGCATACACACATGTATACACCATCCTGAAGATAGAAAAAAAGTTAATTCTACTCTTCTTTTTTCCTATTTATGTATTATGTTTAGCTTAAATATTGATGGGCTTCCTACAAATTTGGGTGCCAAAGGAAATGGCAAAGCCACTGTTCTTAGACATTACAAGATTGTTTCATGGTAATGATTCCACATCTTGTGTGTCTTCAGTCTCGGCAAAACTCAAGACTCTCACTGTACTTTGGAGCAGAAGAAAGAGACTCAGAGTTGAATACGACAATGAGCCCTGATGGAAAGCAATTGCTGATGGCACTAGACAATCCTCCTGTCGCTCCTCAGCATGTAAGTATCGAATTAGTCTATCTTTGGGTTGTACTGTGGTAGAATGTTTGATTTTAAAACTTGTTATTTGAGTTTCATAGACAATCAAAATCACAGGAATTTTGACGAGAATTAGATTAGAATTTCTGAAATGGCCCAAAACATACTTCTGCTATTTGTATTATGCATTTCTGGGAAGTAGCACTTTTATTAACAATTACATAATCCAAACATTGATCAACTCTGAAAAACACTGAAGATACTGTATATCATGTATTATTAAATAGCCAAAATTTAATTTTTTAGGTAAAAAGTATACTTACTTCAAAAATATGCACATTTACTTTTCATCTTTAATATAGGTTAAAATTATATATGTAACAAAGAATTGTTTTAAAATAAGTTACTTTTTAGTAAATGATGTGTAAGCTATTTTATATACCCATAGATCCTAGAAGTATATAAAAAATTTCAGGTGGAAGAGCATTGTGGGTAGAAAAAAATTTAAAAAATTGTCTCACATAAGATACAGTATCCATGGATATTAGGAAACACCTTAAAGTTTATGTACATTCACTTGTTTTAATCTGGAGAGCAGATTCTTTCCACAGAAGAACATATATAATAACTTTAATATTCTTTAAACTTTTAGTGTGTTGCTTAACACCACCACCACCAATGCTCCCAGAACACAAATGGTCTTGTTCTCCTATGAAACAGGCATAAAATCAGTATGTACTGTCTTTGTTCTCTAAGATGACCTTGGACAAGGGCAGAGGAAGGCAGATTGAAGCATCAGTCCGCTAGGCAGCAATCTAGTTAGATCCCTCAGCTTTAAGGAGGTGCTTGCTCTTCTCCTCTTTGGTTCAAAGTCATTCTAAACTGAGAGTTTCTATTAATATTATTTCTATGCAATGTACTAGAGGCTACAGGAAGCATTTTAGCTAATGGCTGCTTGCCTTCCAGAGATTAAAGAGAAAAATGCTTTTTTTTTTTTTAAATGAAAGCTCACAAACTAGGTTTACTGCATGTCAGGCACTATCCTGAGGACTTATGAGTTCAGTTTACCCTTAAAATAACCATACTAGGTTGTAGAAGAGCCATGATGTCTACCTAGGCCTCTGCTCTGCAGCCTATGTTCCCAGCCTCTTCATTATACTGGCCCTGCGACCACTGATACCCTCAGGAAGCTTTAAAGACATGCATTCAAGAAATGCAAGCACATGTGCATGAAGGGGAAATGCTTCCTTCTACCCTTCTGGGTTCTGTGACTGGCCTAAGAATTAAATCAACATAAGATATTATCAGGAAAAAAACATTAATTATATACCTATGCGTGGGAGTTCCATGCCATCCTGAAGTAGACACAGCCGTCAATGGCACATTCAGTCATTTAAACAAATGACTCCACATGTGGAGGTTGCAAACATACAGAGTCAGTTATACAATTTATTTCCCTGAACAGTAATAAAAATGAATGCGGGTATGATTTTTTTCAACTAGTTTTTCCAAATCAAAATACACATGCCATTATTCCTCTATGGAGTCCTGTAATCTGCCCTTAATTGGTCTCCTTGCTGCTCCCCTGGACTAGAGGACACTTTCTTCACAAGGGCGAGAGTAATTTCTCACCAGACACTGGAAGAGAAGCAGTCAGCCTGCATTACAAAAATCCTGAGCAGCAGAAACTGTGAGCCATTCTGTTCTCTGCTAGACATACTTCTGGGATGGGACAGCTTAGTAGGCTCCATGTCACCGAGCAGTCTCCCTGCACCGAGACTCCTCTCCCGTCTGTCCAATGTCGTCCACTCCCACAATCCTCCATTCTCTCTTTTTGCCTCCATTCAGTTTTGGATCCAGTGAGCATGCTGTATGTCCGTCTCTGCTCACAACTCATGAAAACAAGGAAGCAATCATTTCAAATACATCTAACACTTGACTTGAATTGTTACATCAAGACAAATAGATACATCACTATTTAAATAACTCTTTTAGCTAAAGATTTTTCTAACAGAATCTACAAACAGTTCTCATCTTCAAGGCGGTCTTGCGTGTCAGAGGAAGCAAGATCAGCCGTGTTCCAAGAAAACCTCAGTAGTAAAACACAGCTTTGCTGTGGAGCAGGAGGATGATGGTGGGCTGGGCTTGAGGTCTAGCTCCTGAGCTTGCCTGCCCGGATTGGCAGATGTTTTTCCAAAGTAGCAGGCTGTCCTCTCCCAGGCTGCACAGTGCACACTGCAACAAACAAGGGCTAGCAGACAGCCCGTCTCTCATGTACTCAGAAATGAATGCAAACAAATGCAAAGTGGAGCAGCAAGCATGGTGTGCCTTCTTTTGCTCTCCTAATGAAACCACTGTCTTTATTTGTACAATGCTTTCTTCGTGTATTTCCACTGCTTCTGCTGTGTGATGTAGGCAGAGGCCTTAAATGTGTCACATTCGACCTCCAGTTAATTCAAATTTCTAAACAGTGTATAGATGCAAATGTTAATGTGTGGCAAAGGGCTACCGTGACAGAGAAGGTGTGTGTGTGACTTTGTGAGCAGATGTGTATAATATAGGCAGATATCGCACAGTGTCACAGATCTCATGCACACCCATTACAAATGTTCACATGTGGCTTGGGTCTCCTTTTTTCCTCTCTGTTTTTGTGCAAGGACAGCTTTCAGGTTCCTCCCTCTCTCTGATCTACAAGGCAGCCAAGCATTTATACTATCATTATTCTTGTTTAACAACAAGACTGAAAAACTTCATACTGTCGGCCACTACGCCTACTCAAGCTGATTGTCTTTTAATAGTTTCAATAAAAGTTGTGCAAGGAAATAATATTCCACAGTCTCAAGTCTTCAGGGAGGCATATAGCTGTTCCCAGAAGAGAGTCCAACTTTGCTGAATCTGCTACTTTAGGAGTAAAACAGGAAGTTTGGACCTCTTTTATTATACCTTTTCCTTTTCTGAAAAGTTGCCCAAATAGTTCCAAGTAGAGCTGAATCAAAGTTATTAATGTCAAGAAGCCAAGATCTTTCTCCATGGTTTGCTTAATGGGGAAGGAAGGAAACGGTACTCGGTTCTCTTGGGCTGCTCCGGCCTGAGCCAAGGCAGTCAGGAGCGAGGAGGAATAGGGAAGAGGGATGGCGTTTGTCTGAAGCGAATCCGATGTTCTGCCCTGAATGCCAGCACTCCAATGTGGCCATAGCGTCCTTAAGACAGATAGTCTCTTCTCTGAGAGATGACGCACTAATTATAATTATAGTGCTTCTGCCTGAGGGAACTCACACATGCAAGCCATTATGCAAAATATAATTTCTTTTTCTTTAAGAATATTCAAGATCATTAGACATGGTTTCTTCCATGCTGCAAAATCAGGCCAAAAAATGAAAATAAACAGTTTCAAGTATTTGTAACATAATTCCCTCATGCATTAATGGAGAGACAGCAAGAGTGTGCTAGCATGTGGCCTGACATTTCATGGGACACCATTTTTCTGTTTTTCTAATTTATGGATGCTTGCCTTCTTATCATCTATCAGTTCAATTTTGCTGTATTTCAAATGTTTGCAAAGCAACAGCCAAATAGTTGGGCTTTGAGCAAACTAATGCACAACAGGAAGTGGTCCAGAAGCTTGTTGTAAATTAAGTAAACTCTCTATAAATTAACATGGTAACACATGAGCACCAATGTAGGGCATGACAACATGACATATCTTTTAAAAGCAGCAATTAAATGTATGGCATGGCTTTGCCTAACAATGTGCCATGCTAATGTATGGTAAGGCGATGATTCCGTTGATTTAACAGTTTAACATGGAACTCATAAATAGGAATTAAATCTGTAATAAAGAAATCATGGGGACTTTAGCATTCATGCATAAAGAATAATGCATGTTATATGAGATAATATATATATTATCAATCCCATCAACTTCTTTATACTATAAAGTAACTCAAATCATTTGGGTTGAACAGTGAGCACTCTTTATAGACTCAAGGAATACATCCTTCTATGAAAAGTTCAATTTTTTTATTATTTATTATTCAATTGTGTGTGTATGCACACGTATGTATGTATGTGTGTGTGTGTGTGTGTATGTGAGTGTGTGTAGAACCACAGCCGAATTCGGGAACCACCATGGACACCTCCACCTCCTCCTTGTTTACTCTGCCCCGGGACTCACAGGCTCCGCCCTACCAGGACCAGAAATGCAGGCCACCCCCGCTTCCGCCTGGCATCTATACGTGGGGTCTAGGATCCGAACTCAGGACCTTCTGCCTGCAAGGCAGAGGCTTAACTCCCGAGCCACCTCTCCAGCCCCGAAAAGTTCAATTTTTGATAGGACTCCACTTTTTATTGCTTGGGTTTTATTCCTCTCAGATTGTTTACTTTTTCAACTCTTTATACAGATGTTCTGACAATGTAAGAGCACTTCTTACAATACCTTTGTAAAACACAAACTGCCACCGTAGATTTGTAAGTGCCAACTCAGGAAGAGGACAGAAGGAGAGGAGAGAGGTCACCTCTGATTCTGTGAGGGAAAGGGAAGCTAATGCAAATAGAGCAGCCCTGGAAAGATCTGATTTCTATTGTCTTTTTTCTGTTCTTGTTTGTTCTCCAGTGTTGGATGACAGGCCCGTGCCATCACAGTGGTATATGCTGTGCTAGGGGTAGAACACAGGTCTTGGTGAATATTAGGCAAGCACCCTGCTAACTGAGCCACATCCTAGCCCTGCTGTTCTCTTTTTGATTTATTTTGCACTAGGAAAAATAAAACAACCTATCCTGATTAAAGGGCTAATGTGTGTGTGCAAGCCAGAGGTTGATGAAAAGTGTTTTCTTCAGTCACTCTTAACCTATTTAGAGACAGAGTCTTTGGAAACTGGAACTCCCTGATTTGGCTGGTGTGACTGGCCAGTGACTTCTAGGCATCCACCTGTCTCCCTGCTCCCTCCCTGCCCTGGCTGGTGCACCACCTTTTATGGAGGTGCTGGGAACTGGAACATATCTTGTGAGGCAAACATTCCACTGACTGAGCCATCTCCCCAGCCCCTCGGACTGACTGAGTGAGCTATCTTCACAGTTCCCTGAGTTGACTTTTAATGTCCACTGAAGGATAACTGCCTTTGTTTCTGAAAGTGTGCTCTTTGATTATTCAGATGAGTACGTAATCCAGTCTTTCCTTACTATCGCCACCTGTCATAGTTAGGTACTGGTGTCAACTTGATGGTTGAGGGTTCGAGCTCTGGGCACATTTGTAGAAAATTAGCTGTTGAGTTAAGCCAAGAGCAACCTGCAGGAGATTGTCTAGCCGATGGGGAAGGCCCAGCCCAGGTATTTGGGATTAGGCCTGGACGGGTGAATAAAATACAGAGCACTGGCTGAGAAAGCTGGCATCCTTCTGTATACTTGTTCAGATGTACTGGTTTGGCAAGTAAGGATCGTAACTCTCTCAGCTGGTAGGTGGATATAATGTGATCAGTGCCCTTGGCTCTTTGGTGATGATGCATGCTCTTACCAAGCTGGACTAAACACTGTAATCAGACTATTGTTAGATAATAAACCCCTTGTTCCCTTAAGCTGTTTGGTGGTGTTTATCAGCAACCATGCACACAAACTGTAACAGACTTCTTACAACAGTTCTTTTAAGCAAAGTATGGCGGCTCACACTTACAATGCAAACACCTGTGAGAGTGAGACAGGAAGATCACCATAAATTTGAGGCCAGGTTGGACTTACATTGGACAGAATACAAGAAATATGCAGGATAGTATAAGAATGCTCTTAGGAAGCAACTACTTCTAAACAGGAGGAGGACTTTGTGGGCAGAATCCTTTGGTAAATAGCTCTCAGGGTATATGACAGGTAGCTGACAAGCAGGTCTCAATCACACCTGACACCCTGCCAATAACTACTCATGAATGAATTTCTAACATTGTTGATAACGATGTAATTAATGGTAAAACTGACTGAGTGCTATTACTTGCAAAGGACTATTCTAAGACATGCAGGGGTCATCAAGATGTCACCCCAAAATACAACATTTAGAAATGCTCGGCACTGTGAATGAAAGGAATTTGGAAGGCCTTACAAGCTAAATCCAAAGCAAGTCTCTCCAGCCTACCCTAGGCTTGCTGAAGCTCCCTTGTAACCTTAAACGTCCCCTTCAGGAACTCACCAAATGACCAGCACCAGAAGGAAAGATAATGTCATCATGTCCAGAGAGACTTCCCTCACAGTCCTTCCCTCAGTCCTTCACATGCATATGGACTTGACCCTGGGGAATTGTCTGTTATTACTTTTTCCTAGAAATTACTTACTATTCTTCCTGTCCCTCTAAAGTCGCCTATAGCCACTTCTCCTTCCCGTTTCTTCTCTTAAATATCTTCCATGAAGAAGATATTTAAGGGTCAAATATTCGGCCCTTCCTTTAAGTTGCTTTTTGTACACCCCCACACTTCTGCACATTAATGCATCTGAGTGCCTTCCCTCTCCCATTAGTCCTACCTATTGTCAGTTCATTTCTGCAAGAGGGCTGAAGGGAAATTTCTCCCAGTCTGACATCCTTTTTATTTAATCCTTTGAACAACCCTACAAAGCAGATAGATACCATTTGTTACTGATTCTACCTCCTGTTACAGAAGGAGGTAAGTGTAAAGAAACTGCTGGATCTTTCTGAGTTGCTTTGTTTTAATCACAGCTTGTCAATTTAGTTGAATTTAGTTTATATGCTAAGAACAAAAGTGAGCTGAAGAATAAATGCTAATTGATAATAGACTGAAGTAATGAGGTCAAACCACAAACTTAAGAGTCTCTCTCTCTCTCTCTCTCTCTCTCTCTCTCACACACACACACACACACAAACACACACACACACACACACACACACGGAAATTTTATGTGGTTCAACCTCAAGTACTGGATTCATTATAGATTGTAGTCTATTCCCTATGGCCTATCTATATGAATCCCCATAACCGGAATAATCCACACTCTCGGATCCTGCATGCCAGAGAGCAACAGCTACCAGGATAGGGACCTTCTAAAATGTAAGCTCAGAAGTTTTTTTTTTTCCTACATGAGCAGAGCCTGCTTTTATTATTGTGCAAGACAGATGCAAAGAACTCTTCTCTGAACAACAGCAAAGGCGGTTTGACATTCTGTTTGGATAGACCATGCCAAGGATCTCAGAAGAAAGTAAAATCAGTCCTATCAGCTTTCCCATGCCTTTAGCTCATACAGAAGAATATAAAGCCCACGGTGAAAGCAAAAGAGAATTTGGGAATGATTTACATTTGCCAGTCCCCAGACTTCTGGAACATGGCCAAGGTGCATTTGGACTGGGCCTCTCGGTCCACAAGATTCTGATCGAGAGGGAAGGAGAGTCCACCCGGCTCGGCATAAGTGACAGTCTGTTCCCAGGCCAGGCTCCAGCTGAGCGTTTCGTTTGCTTCGCTCCTGAAGAGGTTGATTCTGTGTCTCCTCCTGGAAGGTATTTGTGATGAAAATAACTTATAGACTAATCTGGGCCTCGGTGAGGCGGATGCTCACAGGAGGGTACCGAGCTTGTTTTTGAAGGTGGGAACATTTGGGGGGTTTGCTGGAGATTTTTTTATTTTGAAATCTCCAAATTCAACAATTCTTCAGCCTCTGTAAACTCTCCGATGGCAAGTGCCAATATTTAGAGTAAATAATGTCTAAGCTTCCCCCTTCTCCCCTGTCAGGAGAGTGTTAGATCCTGGCAACTGGAACACAGAACCCCTTTGTGGTAAGGCTATCTTACTCTACCCCTCAGAATGTGTTGCTAATGAGGTTACTGCTTTGCAGAACCATGGAAGGACCCTGAAGAAAGAAAATACTCTGACAAATGTGTTGACCAAAGGATGCCAACAACTCTCCTAGGATCCGATCCGAAACTCAGGGACTGAAAAAAGTAAAAATGAACTTCAGTGTAGGTGAAAAATCATACCATTGAAACATAAGTCCATTTATCTTTTAGCTATTTTTGCTAGTTCTCTTCCAAAATTTTGCTGGTTATTAAAACACTCCTGTGTCAACAAAAATGCTCTGCTTTGTAGTTTAACTCCTATTGCTTGTCCTTATAATATAATCATGTCATTGTTTGTTATGTCGACTCATTTGTAAAGCAGTGGCGCTTGATGAAGATGTGGGGTACACAGAGCAAGGACTTTCGTGGGAGTACCCGGTTGGAGTATCACAGGCTGACTGGGGAGTTCAGAGAAGGCCCAAGAAGACCCTCTACAGTTCTGAGCCTCTTCTGAAAGAGCACACATTCCATCTCCACAAAGATAAGCAAAACACTTCAGAGGTATCCTCTAGTTGCCACCTGGGCTCTGCAAGGCCCCGCTCTGTATTGACAGGGTCCTGAAGCACGCCTGCCAGCGTGTCAGGAAAGCCATTCACATGCACAGGCGAGGAGGATTATGGGGAGCCCCTCCCCGCCGTCATTCATGTATATCCTCTACCTGCTGACTGAACGCCTGCCTCTGCATCCTTTTTGGAGGTGCTCGTAATCACCTACCTGCTTGTGAGCCCAACTCTTCCAAGTCCTGTGGACCACCGAAAATGAGAGCTTACAGCAGCCTATTAAATGCCACAAGGCTCACAGAAAATGTACAACGTATGCTATAATTAGAATTACAGACCGTAGGAGCTGGAATAGGTCTGAGAGGTAATTGAGTTCAACCTTCTCATTGTACAGTTGAGCTTGAGTGACTTTTCCAAATGTTACTCAGCTATTTAATGGCTGGGCTGGGAGCAGAACCAGGTCTCTGGACGCCAATTCTGCTGCTTTTGTCATTACAAGAGGATTCAGCAATGACACACTATTTAAACAGGGTCAGTAACCCAGGCACTATCACGGCCTAATGGGACTAAACTCCATTAACAGGAGGCTTTAGCAGAAAACCTCCTGTAACTCCTAAAAATTCAAGTTGAGGAGTCCTAACTTGACAATTGTTACCATCAGGAGAAGGCCTAGGGAACTATATGAACTAAGACCCTGTTGTAATTACTTTTCTGTTGTTTGTCATGGTTTGAAATGTGAACTGTCCCTTACAGGCTTATGTGTTTGAATCTTTAGTTTGAATCTTTAGTTGTTTGGGAAGGCCATGACACCTTCAAGAGGCGGAGCCTTGCTGGGGGAAAGCAGTCACAGGAAGTGGGCCTTGAGGCTGATTAGCCCCGCCCTATTTCCAGGAGAGGTCTGTTCTGCAGCTCTCAGTGTCCTCGATGGATGTAACTTAGCTTGCCTCCAGCTTCTGCCACCAGTCATGTCTTTTTCTGCCACGAAGGACTGTATCTCCTCTCTGGAACTGTAAGCTGAATAAAGCATTCTTTCTCTTTTAAGTTGCTTGACTTTGAGTAGTGTCTCACAGCAACAGAGAAGAGTAACTAGTACATTGTTGTTGTTGTGACACAACACTTTAATACATTTAGCTTTAGGGGATGTTGCAGTTTGCCTGCATGGTTGCTGATAAATGACCATCAAACAGCTTAAGAGAACAAGGAATTATTCTCTCTTAAGAACTTGTTACAGTTCTTAGTCCAGTTTGATGGGAGAGCACGCACCAACACCAGGGCCAAGGGAATTGGCCACATCATCACCACATAATGGCTGAGAGATGGACAATCCTTACTTGCCAGACCAGCAGGTCTGGCCAAGTGAACAGAAGGATGCCCCCTCTCTCAACCAGCTCTCTCTGATTTTCCAGAGCCTAATCCCACCCACCATGGGCTGGGTCTTCCATTAACTAGACAATCTCCTTCAGGTTTGCTCTGGGCTTAATTCAACCACTAACTCTCTACAACTGTGCCCAGAGCTCAAACCCTCAACAGTCAAGTTGACACCTGTGCTTAACTATGACAGGGGAGAAGGGGGTATTTCTTTATCTCCAGAGGAGATATAGTCCATGTGATAATTAATCTTGAGTGTCATCTTGACCATACCTGGCATTAACTAAGATCAGCTGTGAGACCAATGGAAGAGATTATCTGGATCAGTACATTTACAATACAAAGACTAGTCCTAGATCTAATTGGGACTTTCCTAGATCTCATTGGAGCCTCCCAGAAGTGGACCAGATAAAAGGAATCATAAAACAGGAGATTTGGAAGAAGAGAGACTCTCTAGGAATTCTCCATCCTTCAGCCATCACCCACTAGCCTCCAAAATGTTTGCAGTGACGTAGCCTGCCTCCAGCTTCAGCCACGACCATATTGCCTCCACCATGAAAGACTGTTTCTCCCTCTGTAACCGTAAGCTGAATAAATCTCCCTTAAGTTGTTTGACTTTAGGTGGTCTCTCACAGCAACAGTTAAGAGTAACCATCACATAGCAGAAGGCATAGCTGAAGGCAGAAACAGGAGGTTGGTTCAGGTCACTGGTACTATCATGAAGGCAGAGAGCGAGAGCAAACAATACGAAGCAGGGTCAGGCTACCAAGCCTCAATGCCCACTCCACTGTATTATGTCTTCTTTCAGTAAGACTCCACCTCTTAAAGGTGCCACACTCTTCCCAAAGCATTAATGCTAGCTAAGTATTTAAGCATTAATGCTAGCTAAGTATAAGCTCATGGGGGGTAGGTGGGTGAGATAACTTGCATTCAAACTATGACAGACCAATCTTTAAAGATTCTAATATGTTAGGAAAGCAACAGAAATAATATTTAAGAGCATATTCAATGCATTAATAGAAAATTTACTCTGACTTAGGCAGTATTCTCCTTCATCTACAAATCTGTAAAATAGGAAATTTCTGTAAAATAGGAAATTTTTATGATTTTTCCCTTAGTGTTTATCAAAAATAAAAATCAGTACACTCAAGAGACCTAGTTCTACTCTTGCACTCAAACACTAATTTGCTGAGACACCCTAGCTTTTAAGTCAGTTTCCTAATCTGTGAAGGAATTTTTTTTGGCATGTGTATTGATTAAGGGTATGTGCACATGTATATGTGGACATATGTGCAAGAGGGTGCTTGGGTGTATGTGACTGTGGAAGCCCAAGGCTGACATCAGGAATCATCCTGGATTGCTCTACCTCCTTATTGCTTTGTTTCCTAGGCTCCGCCTTCCAATGCTGGAAATGCAGGCTGTTGCCATATCTGCTTGGTATTTTTGTGGAATTTGGGGATTTGAACTCAGATCTTTTTGTTTGGCAGGCAAAGGTTTAACCCTTCAGTCATCTCCCCAACCCCAGGAATGGGTTGTTTACACAAAGTGTGGGGAGAAGCCCTCGCAGTGTGTGATGGATTCTAGCTGCTGAGCATGGGGAAAGGGAGACAAGTGAGCTGGGGCTAAATGTGGAAGTTCCCACCTCACGGAGCAGTTCTGTTTGATCTGATTTTGATATTGAGAGCATGTGTAGGCTCTTATTTGAAGAATAAGTTATATGGCCAAAATTTCAAAACCACAGAGAAGTTGAAAGTATTGAAATACTGCTCCAATTCTGATATTCACACCCCAGGTTAACACCCTGAGAGGGTCCACTAGGCTCCCGCTCCCAAATTCAGCGGTCTCCAGCCTCAGCCCCACCTCTGCCTCACGTGGCCTCATCTCCACCCACTCTTCATATGCACTTCAGGAATTTTAGTGCTGGCTGATCTCCTTCCTGTGGTACGCTGTTCACCTGCCGCATGTTCCCTCTGCATCTCTCCTCTCCCTTCTTGGCTAACACTGAGTCTTCAAAGGCAGCAAATCTATCTACAAGGATTCTAAGAGAATCCTTCTACAAATCATCTCTAATTTAGAGAGCAACATACACTTGATGCATATATGTATGTATATGTATCTATTTAGATCTTATCTGTTTAGATCTACTTAGTTATGCATTTTTATATGTACATACATACACACACATATATACTTTTTCTTTTTCATCTCACTGGTTGCACCCATTTAACAAATAAGACATTTTTGTATGAAATAGTAACTTTTTCCTCTGAAGTCAGTGCCTTGTACATGCTCCACTGATTATTACAGTAACTTCCTTTTATAAAGAAACAAAACAAATTGGTATAGTCTCTTTCTCCTGGGTTACAACCATTTTTTAAATGTTGTTTATATATTTTTTTATTTTGTGTGTGTGTGTGTGTGTGTGTGTGTGTGTGTGTGTGTGTGTGTGAAAGGACACTGTGTGTCCCTGCGGAGGACCAAGGAATAATCCCGGATTGCTTCTATCTCCTTTTTGTTTTACTCTGGGACTTCCCAGGCTCCACCCACTAGCCTGGAAGTTCAGGCCGCTGCCATTTCTGCCTGGCATTTTTACATGGGATCTGGGATTTGAATTCAGGACCTTCTGTTTTTGAGCCAGAGTCTTAACTCCTTAGCCATCTCTCCAACCCTGCATTACAACTATTTTATATGTTAATAATGAAAATACTCAATAAAAGACTTGCTGAATAAAGACATTAAAAAATCTTGAACTTGACAAAATATTTAATTTTAAAAATTCTGAAAAAACAACTGTGGTTATGAACAGCTTCTATCTTTGGAAACTTTTACTCTTATATGAACATCTCAATTCCAAGATCGGCTCAAAAATAAATCTCAATAAGGTATGTTATGGGATCTGCTTGTTGTAAAACAATAGGACAGCAGAAGCAGAGAGACCAACATTACACTTCAAAGTACTTTTAAAATTTCTTTCATAAACTGAAAATTTACTATTTAAAAAGAAAATAAAATTTAAACAACTGGCAGAAAATAGGTCAGCATATACTTGAATATTTGCATATATTAATGTTATTTATTTCCTTCACTTCTCATTAATTAACTCGCTAGATAATTATCTGTGGCTTAAGTGTTGGATATGCCCGTGAGCAAAACAGGACAAATCCAGGTGGCAGATGGCTACGAAGTGTGTCAGGAGGTGAGTATCACAGACAAAGACACTCAAGAAAAAAAAGCAATGGAAATGAATGCAGAGCAGAGACATATTATTTTGTGGATGAGTCAGGAGGGCCTGTCTGATGAGGGAACATCTGATCAGAGGGACCCACTGTACATGACAGAGTCACACTGATATGACACCCTGAGGAGGGAGGTAAGTGAAGGATTCGAGGCACAGTAAAAAGAACAGGAGGCAGGGGGTGGTGATGACTTCACAGAGGTTGTTGAGGGCAAACCACACAGGGCATGAGAGGTACGTCATACACACCAAACAGAATGTTCTTTACTCTTCTATGGAATTCTTCTGCCAAAGGTCTCTCTGGGGAGAAAGAGCAACGTTTGCATGGTTGCTATGGGGATGCTAATATAATAAGCCTCCCAGTTTCATAGCTTCCACTTCTCCAAGAGCAGATGATCCCACAGGTCCACATGAAGCATGGTTTGTCATCTAATTGTGGAAAGCGAGATTAGAAATGCAAAGAGTAGGAATTCCTCTGTGTGTGTGTGTGTGTGTGTGTGTGTGTGTGCGTGTGTGTGTGTGTAATGGGGTTTGGCCTTTTCTACACGGCTGATGTCATGGTATCTTTTCTGGTCTAGGAGCAGTACAAGACCTGCAACTGCTTGCATCATGTCATACCCTGAGAATGCTGTGGGACACAAATTTATCATTCCTGACAGCCTCCAGTGGCTCAGGACAGAGACGTTCCAAACGATTCCTCAGCTGGTTAAAAAGTCAGGCGGTAGGAAAAGGCAGGTCTGAAGGAGCTATAAAATTGACTAAAACACAAATCACTACTAGAGGCCATTCTTTAGTCAGAGGGGCAGCATGTTTCCTTCAGATATTCTCCAGTCTCAGAGCATAGCAAGCCCCAGGTAGCTTGAGAATCCAGGAAGAGTGTGTGTGTGTGGGGGGTGTCAACTCTATCCAGCCATTACACACATTAAAATAGTACTCTATTGCTCAAAAACAGTCACTGAAAAAGAGGCATTATCAAGACTGAAATTTTGGTCCTGAATAATGAAATCGCCTAATAACTCAACAGTTGCTTAGAAAGGATGATGATATTTTTAATAAACTGTGCATCACAATAGAGAGCTCTCAAATACTCTTCAATTCAGAAAGCTTTAAACCGCGCATCTTTTGGTAAAGTCAGATTCACTACCTTGAAGGAGGTTGCAGCGAGGCAGCATTCCAATCTCCTCTGCTATCTCCAGCAGATTTTTACAATTTTTTTCTTTCTAATGGTATGAAACAATCTCACTTCTGATTCTGCTTTGCAATCACAGCATCCATAACGAATGTGCATGACACACGGTAGAATCTTGTCGGTTCACACCCCTGTACAAACCACAACCCCCCAGCTTTCAATAATGCAAAGGCCTCTTTGCCCAAGTGCATATTACTGCTGGCTCGGGCGGGCCTCTGACATGGCCGCCTCCCCAGCGGCAGGCGCACCGCAGCAAGGCGCTCATTAAGCTATTGGGTTTCATTCCAGGAACTGTTCAAATACATTCTTCATTGTACCATAAAGTATGTTTGTTTGATGCTGGGCCTTTGATTTTCCTCCTCCTCCGTTCTCTCTGCCCTTCGTATCCCCACCTCCCTACTCCTGTTTTGGTATTTTTTTTCCCATGCTGACACACTCGCAAAATTTCAGCTAATTCTCAATGGGTCTCTTGGTCATTAGTGCAAATTAGTGAGGTTTTGCTGAATATGGTCAGACTTGATTTGCCAAGTTCTTTTCCCGTTAAGGTTTTAAACCCATGTGTATTTCAAGGGAAATCTAATTTGTAGGTTTCGGATTCATTTACACTCAGCTCACAAACGTGGTTCTGTAAGCGCCTCCATAGCTGGTGTACAAGAAGCCACAGGAGTTGGTTTCCCTTCCTTTTAACAAGTTCTTGTTAGAATGTTTGCTTTGAAGTAGGTATTTGGACCATGCTGGAAGCAAACAGAACTAAACCCCAGGAAAATGTAAAGGTTTAAGACCCAAGTTCAAAAAAGTTTTTCTTGCCTCAATAATTATACCTTCGAAAAAAAAATCTCTAAGGATGGACCCGTTCATTTAGCCTTGTAAGGATGACGTCATCACCTGCCTGTCAGGTGGTATCTCACAGTGTTTCTGTCTGACAGGGCCACAAAGTGAGTATTCTATGGCCTTCTCTGCTGGGACCCTGCCCTGTCCATTGTTCTTGGCTCTGACAGTCAGCTGCAGGGCCACCCACATTGTTCTGTCATTCTTTCCAGGCCTCTGCTCCTGGGATGCCTGAAGGAATTGTATCCATGGGTGGTCCCACCCTTACTGACTCCAGCCTGGTGCCTCCTCTTTAAGGTACCTTTAAAGGCCACTAAGGTACCCCTGTTGGACTGATCACAGCAGTGCTTCCCGCATCTCCACCTCCCCATGGGAGCTGCCTTGTCACCTCGTCTTGAATTTCCAGTGACTTGTTGGGTGAAGTCCTAAGAGTCGACTCACTGCTGCTCTCCTTGAACCACGTGCTCTGGCTTGAGGCCATGTTCTTAGTACTCAGATGTTCCAGAGAGTAGGACCTACTTACTGAGGGCTCTGGATTCTTTCTGTCACTTGCATTACTCAGAATAAAAGGATATGGAGCTGAGGAGATGGCCCAATGGGTAAAAGTATTTGCCACACATGCGTGAGGACTACAGTTCAGAACTTCAGATCTTACGCAAATGCAGGACACAACAGTGTAAACATCTGGAATCCCTGTGCACCTACAGGAAATGGAAGGTGGAGACCTGAGAAGGTCCAGAAACTGGTGGGCCAGTTAGAGTAGTTTATACAGCAGCAGTGAAGAGATCTGGTCTCAAGTAAGGAAGAAAGGTAAGGAACGAATAACACCCAAAGATTGCATTCTACCTCCATGTGCTATGGCACTCATGTGTCATGGTATGTGCATGCCTGTGCTCATACATACACTCATAACGCGCGCGCACACACACACACACGCACACGCACACGCACACGCACGCACGCACGCAGGCAAATATCAATGATGTTTGGATGGTCCATGCCATGGACTTGCAGCAGGGGGAGGAGGTGCTGTTGCACCTTTGTGTACACAAGTATGGCATAAACAATGCTTCCAAGGCAGCACGTCTCTCTGCTCCAGCTCTTGTCCAACATCTTAAGTAGGTCTCAGCATTGCAAGATGTTGGTGTGTCCTGTACATTCTGGGAAAGACACAGTGCTCTCAGGCCATGAGGGTGGAGGCAATTCCAGGAAAGCCTCTTTACTCAATGCCTACGATGGAATGCCTTCTGGTGCCCAGGATTTTTTTTTTTCAGGGACTTTGAGAAAATACTCATAGATTCAGCTAAATGTGGTAACAAACTGAGGCAATGCTGAATACTCAGTAGTGAGCAAAGAGCTGAGATATAAACTACCAAGAGCAATGAAGAACCCAGTAGAATCAGACTTTATACTGCAATTTTTTTGAATCTGCAAATATTTCAGGGACTGGCAGGAGAAGTTTGTTGGCAAATACTCCTAAGATGCCCAGATAATATCTATCTATCTGTCTGTCTTTCAATATATAGATATTTATAGTTTACTTAATATTTATATCTATATATCTATAGATATATAGAATTGAAGAATGAGTACAATGCTATCTATCTATCTATCTATCTATCTATCTATCTATCTTTTGATATACAGATATTTATAGTTTACTTAATATTTGTATCTATACATCTATAGATAGGTATATAGAATTGAAGAACGAGTACAATGCTATCTATCTATCTATCTATCTATCTACCTACCTACCTACCTATCTATGTATCTATGAGTACAGTGCTAAGTATCGATCATCACTCATCATCTAGCTGTGTGCATGCATGAGTGCATGTATTTATTATGTACCTGTGTACATGCAAGTAGGTCAGAAGAGGGTGTTGAGTGTCCTCTTCCATCACTCTCTGCCTGTTCCTTTGAGATAGGGTCTGTCCTTTAACCCCGGAGCTCAGCTTGCTGGAAATCAGCCAGACCCAGTGATCTTCTTGTCTCTAACCCATCTTGGAACTGGGGTTATAGGTGTCTGCGGTGACACCTGGCTTGTTACATGGATGCTGATATCTAGTCTTCTTGATTGCTAAGCCAGTGCTCTTAGCCACTGAGCCATCTCTCCAGCTTTTGCCTACTAATCTTTAACAAGGCCTGAATTACCTATCATGACCTGAAGTTCTCTCTGTTAGATGAGAAAGTGGAGATGAGAAATGTCTCCTCTCTATTTCCTGCCTTCAAATTTATACAATAGATATAAAGAGTCAAGTAGACATGCACACATCAGCATGTGCAACACTGGAACGCATAAAAAGAGAAGGGGCAGTTTATTTACTACCAACTGGAAGAAATTTGTTGCAAATATTAACAGAACTCGGGAGATGACTGAGCTGGTAAAAGCGTTTGCTGTGCAAGTGTGAGGACTTCAGCTCACTCGCTGAAACATGCATACAAAACACGATACAGTAGTGCACATCTATACTTTCCATACTCCTATGGCCAGATGGGAGGCAGAGAAGAGCACAGGCTGAAGGTTCAAGGCCAGCTAGCCTACATCTGCTGCATGGCGGAAGAAACGACAAGAGAGACTCTGCTGCAGCAAGGAGGTAGGAGAGAAATGACTCCTGGAATTTGTCTTCTGACTTCCACACGTGCACCTGGCATGTGTGTGCTTGCATTCATACAAAACCGATGAGTAAAAATGTCATAATTCCTTCTGGCTTATTCCTACAAATTGTTTTTAGATCAGAGTTTACTTCTTGTGAAGTAACCAAGTCGTCTTTATCCATTATAATATGCTGATCGCTCTACATACTAAACATTTTTGAAAATATTAAAGGATTATATAGCATTCTGGTGAGAAATATACCATGCTACTTCTTTACAGGCTTTCTTAAGTAGGCTGTTTACAAATTTTCTAACATAATCATACTGCAATGAATAAACTTAACATCATTTGCTTTCATCTCCTTCTGTAGGAAGTGTGTGTGTGTGTGTGTGTGTGTGCGTGTGTGTTTGTGTGTATTTTTTCCTAAATGTCCATAAGATTGCACTTACAATGTTAACTTCTGTAGAATCAAGCATTAGGTTAATTTTATTTTTAGTTTGATATACCACTGGTTTTGACATTTTTTGTAATTCCTGGGAGAAGATGTATATATTTTTAACTTCTAATGGTGAATACACTTTCAAAAATAAATATCATCTCCTTTTATGAACTGTTAGATACGTTCTTCTTAGAGACATGCATTTGAGCTCATTCTAAAGACTCTTGATTATCAAGACCAAGAGTTTCGATGAACAGAGTGCTACGCTGGAGATGCTGTGCATGCACATGAGTTCCTTTCTCAAAAATGTTTCAGTCCAGGGCCAGTGAGACAGCTCAGCTGCTGATAAACCTGGTGACTATGAGTTTGTTCATCAGAAACCATATGGTGGAAGAAAAGATGGACTTCTGAAAGCTATCGTCTGACCACCCATGTGCCATGGCATACATCTAACAAGCCTTATTTTTCTCTCTCAAATAAGTAAATAAAATATTAAAAAGACGTTTCAGTTCATTTGATAAAGATGTGCAAGACTGGAACCCTGTACATGGCTGACAGGAAGGTAAAAAGGTATCACTGCTACCATAGATGGGAAAACACAAAATAACCAGGATCCAGCAACTCTACTTCTAGGTTGATACACCAAATACCTGAAAGTAGAAACTCAAACTGAGACTTCTTGTTCGCATTCACGGAAGCGCTATTCACAACAGCCGAAATATGGAAACAGCCCACAAGTCAAACAACAGGTGAAGGAATAAATGATCAATGACATTTATGTGTAATGGAATATTATTCATCTTTCCAAGCGAATAAAGCTCTGAAACATAACAGTACAGATGAACCTTAAAAATATTCTGCTGAATGAGACACAGAATGCTACATATGACATAATCGAACTTTGAGGAGGAACCTAGAACAAACAAATTGACAGAGAAAGAAACTAGAAGAGAAGTTACCAGGACCAAGGAAAGAAACAATGGGGATGTGAATGTTTGTGCATATTTCCACAGGCTGCAAAGTTCATAGACGGAAAAGAAAATCCAAATGGGGCTAGGCAGAACTGAAGCCACAGACAGTTGCTGTGAGCAGTCAAACTATCCAGCTTGAGGATGCAGAAGCCCCGAGAGGTCAAGTGAGAGCCCTTCCAAAAGACTTGTGGCAGACAAGGAAGGAAGCTCAGGCCTCTTGACGTCTCTTCTTTATGCCATACACATGACTTTAGCAAACCAGATCCTTGAGTCTAGGGCTAGCAGCCAAAATTATAAGTGATGGTTTCTTTCTTTGTACTAAAAGCTTTCAGAAATTCAACTATCTCCTTTTGCTGTGTTTTCTTTACTCTCTCACTCATACTATATAAAACTACAAAAATCCACATAGGATAAAAATAAAACAGAAGACTTTTAAATACAAAATGTGTGTAAACATACTAAAGAAGTATAGATCCCCAAAATTGAACACATATTTGGGCAAGTGTTAGCTCAATTACTCATTTATAGTAGAGGCCTGTGAGCCCAAAGACAGCATATGTGCACACAGAAGGTGCCTATTTATAACATAGAGGCATTCTAAAAAAACAATTAAAATGTATTTGCTTTCCAAATTAATCATTTACGGTCCAATTTAGTGAAGTAATACATCTTTATAACATTTAAAATATCATTTTTGATAAAACATCCTTATAAATAGAGCAAGAAAACCAAGTTAATAAGCATGTGTGCTTTATAGGGTAATAGAATCATATATATTTATAACATTTAAAAATGCAAAATATAAAAATTGAACAATACAATAATTGAACAATATTTGGTTGAGAAAAGCTCTCATAGACCATTTTATTTCACTTTTCCACTAGGTAAACTCAACGTGCATGGAGATAACTACTCTTAATGATGTTGATACAGTGGAAATACGCCACATTAGCAGACCGCTAATACCTATTATTAGCACTTGAACACTTTCTCTAATGTTCCTCTCATTTTTTCCCTCAATTTGGATTCCTTATGTCTAGTCACTGAACTGAGCCATCGTATGTGTGAAGTATGAGTAACAGTACTACTTTCTGGAGTTGTTGGGATTAAATGAGTTGAAATATGTGAAGCTCTTCGGAATATAATAAGCTGTGTAAGTGTTGATGATAACAATTTTGCAGGTAAGGAAGCTTCCACGACTTTTCCTTTTCATAGTCATGTCAGTAATGGCTTGATTCTGCAATGTGGAAGGACAATAGAGGAATGAGATTGATTTGTCACCATTTGTCTTTGCCAAAGAATGGCCTGCAGGCTCAGAGGTCATTATTAAAGACTGGTGATGCACTGAGAGATAGTCTCTGACAAATGATGCTCTGGTCAGGACAGCAAAACTAATGAGAAGATGCAACCTAATGAAAGGTGTTCTAATTTGACCTATCTTGGCTGAAACAAAGTCTACTGTGTTTGGGGCCAGGAGTAACTGTAGCAAGGGAAATGAGCTTTTATTTCTTACTTGCCCACCTGAGGCAAGAGCCATTATTAGTGGAAAAGCTTGGAGAACAAAGCATCCATTTCAAAACCGAACCATTATTTTATTACTTTAATAGGCCATATGATGTACAAAGAAATTCATTTTCTTTACCCAAGTAAGTGACAAGCATGCAAATGCTAGTAAAGTACGGTGAATTAAAAGAGGCAACTACCAATAGTCTTTTGGAATAGAGCAGAATTATTTGTTGTCTGCCTTGCTAAGCAAGGACACACTTATTTAGGCTTATTAGAGAAGGCGCTACAGGGACACTTGGTGGCTTGAGGACAGCCAGCATCCCAACCCTTTATTCCATACATTCCATTCTAAAATACAATCTACAAAAAAGCTAATACACTGCGAGTTTATTCAGCTGTCTAGGTGCTGTAATGTTATCCATTCAAACACAGATAGCGAGTTTTGAAAAGACACATATAGAAATGGAATTCAGTAGCCCGATTTTAGGTTCTAGCCCTACTGCTGTTTGTCCAGAGAAAAATACAGTAACTTTGATGTTTCTCAATTTCTTTACCTGCAGAACTCATCATTCTCATCAACACCTACAAAACTTACTATACTACAAAGGACTTCACATATTTTAATTCTAATCACAACAACTCCAGAAGGTACTACAGTTCATACATCATACAGGAAGAACTAAATCTCAGCGATCCTTAAGTAACTCGCCCAGAGAAGCACACTAGAGGGTTAAACACAGAACCAATACAATGGCAGTAGTGGAAGATGTCTTTGATTAACTAGCCTATTGTTTTTGGGCTTATGGCAAGGCAGCATCTGTTTGCGGCCAAGCAGAGTCTGGGAAGCAGAGACAGAAGGAGAGAAAGAAACCAGGATCGCACAATCCTCCAGAAAGACTTGATGATATAAAACCCATTAGGCCCCTCTTCTTGATGGTTTCCACCACCTTCCAATACCACCAAATTAAGCACTGAGGCTTCAATGCATGAATCTTTGGAGGCCATTCCAGATCTGAAGCAGAAAGGATCTTTAAGGTCACAAAGACCAAGCTCTAACAGTAAATAGAGCAGTAAAGCGGCACCGAGGGGCTGATTAGCTGCAGACAGCAGACCTGATCTTTTAATGGCTTTCTAAGGCGATTCCTATTTTCTTTTTCTTTAAGTGATTTTTAAGTATCACTTCATTGTACATATATAAAATTCCTCTGGGGTTTAAAATTGGGAGAGACAGTTGTAATTATCACTTACCAAACAAATCGGGTGCTGAAAAGATGGTTCATCTGGCAAAGCATTTGCTATTTTACCTAGATCACACATAGAAGTTGCATGTAGTAGCATCTGTAATCCCTGTAAGTCTATGGGAAATGGAGACCTGAGAATCTAGAGAAGCTTGAAAGCCAGCCAGCCAGCCAGCCAGTATATGTAGCAGTGATGAAAAGAACAGACTTCACACAGAGTGGAAAGGTGAGGAGTGGTACCCAAGGTTGTCTGCTGACCTCTAAATGTGTACTATGGCACATATACACATATTTACCCATCACACACATACCTATACCTGTCACCCCCCCCCCCCCAGCAGATGAGAAAACAGAGGATATCTTAGAACTAGATTGTAGTTGTACAGAAGCATAAACCTGGGTACAGCAAGGATGGGCCCAATAGTATCTCATTTATTGCTTTGTGCTGAGCCGTTTTATACACAGGATCTCATTTAGTAGGAAATTTACCTGTAAGTATATGATTAAGAACATCATTAGTTTTAAAATCAGAAGATGGCTAAGTCTGAGGTTCACGAAACAAGACTTCCTGGAGTCAAGACTGCAGATTCTAGCTGTGTTGACTCAGCCCCAGGGCTTACTAAAGAGTCAGCTGGAGGCCAAGTAGATTAGGTAGAGAGCTTGGGCTAGACAGAGAGCAATGAAAGCCTTCTCTCTACTGTGAGCACACACTTCACAGGTTTCAGAGGAGCTAGTAACCTCAAGTCTTTCAGCAGAATCTCAGGATTATTTGCCAAGATTTTTTTTTTAAACAATGTCTGAATTGCTGTGTGGTTCATTAATCATCCTACAGAAACTCAACATTAGAAAATGTTCATTTAAAACTGGGTGTGAACAAAAACTAAACTATGTTTAGTATTTGTTGGCTGTGGTTTCTTGTGAAAGAGAAATTTCTACTTTTAAACTCACTTGTTAGTATGGCAATGAAGCCTCATCTCCAGTATTTGTATCATAGAGAAAGGATGATGCCTGAGGCACACTGTGCTTCCCAGGATACTGTGGTATGCATTAGGATATCATTCCAAGCAACATCATGAAACCCTGTCCAAAAACCCAGTCCTCAACGTTTTAATCCCTGGATTAAATTTTCAGGTCCCAGAAACCCTAATTTCCATTCCCACTGTTAGTCAAAAAGCATTGTGTTTGGTCTTAGGGTGTGACTGTGTGCAAAGGTGACCCAGGCTCTGCCCACAAGTAGCTTGGGATCAGCTCATTTTTATTTCCCCATGTACAGATTGACTTTGCTGCGTTTTCCAATGGGTTCCCTCAACCCTGTCTTCACTGAACTGTCTTTGGTCACTCTGTCTACTCAGATAGTCAATAAAATCCTGACTTTTCCATGTTACATGTATGAATGGGCTGTAAATCTAGAACACAGTTCTTCTCCAGGTTTGAGGAGTGACTGAAGAATTTGTGACTTAAAGCCTAGGCTGCCCCATAGCTCAATGAGCAGACTTTAGGCTCCCCAGAACAGGGCTGCAGATGTGCGCCACCAAGCCTGGCTGCTGCTGTTCATTTTTCATTCTGTGCAATCACAAGTAGAATCATAGCTGATATGTGAAAGGGGAGCTATGATGTTCCATTTATTGCTGAGTAAACTGATCTTGGTGAATGTTAGCAACCTGCTGAAGACACAGCACAGTAAGCAGATTCCACCCCAGCTTGGGGTCGCCTTCCAACACGATCTGCTTGGTCGCCAAGTTCTATACCCAGCACTGTCTTATGTGCTTACTCTGTGAATACTAATTCGGTAATAATTTTATTATTGTGATAATAGCTCAGGAGTCCTTAGGCTGTAATCTTAACTATTTGAGCAATTAAAGTCTTCAGTCCAGTGTTAATGATCTGGATTTTTTTAATCCACACTATCCTACAGAAAGTTACAGATTCCACTGATTTCAGAGGGATCCCCACAGTAGTCTATTGAAAGAAATAAAGTCACTGACTCATTGCTCTGTGGAAAAAAAAAGAATTTGTGACTTAAGAATTTGTATCCTATGAGTCTTGGAAGTTCTTTTTGAGTTCAATGTACAAATGTTCTTGTACAAAGCATGATAATCCTGTTGAGTTGCTATGGTAACCAACTTCTAAGACAGTGCCTGGTAACTCCCATCTCTTGGTATTCATGCCCTTATGTAGTTCCCTCCTACACTGAATGGAACAGTATATGGCCTCTGGGCCAGGTTATGGGAGACAATGTTATTTTCACGTTACTCTTCTGGACTGCTTGAGTTTGGATAAGTCATGCGAAGATTTTAGCAGTTCTTAAGGAGAACAGGGCCACTAGACAAGGGTCAGAACCAATTTGTCATGCATGGAGTGAGGCATTTAGAGGGGAGCCTCCAGCAACAGTGAAACTGTGGCTGACCAGACTGGAAGCTTAATGGAAACCTCAATCCAGAGCTGCCCAGCCAAGCCGCTCCCAAGTTGCTGGCTCCCAGGAATCACAGATAATAAATGGTCACTACTGTGTCAACACACGAGTGTAGGGGCTACTTATTACAGATAAAGAAGACACAGTATAATAGATTATGGTTGTAGCTATCAACTGGGAGAACATATAATAGTTTACTTTGATTCTCCTATGATTAGTAAACCGTAAGTATCTATAGACTAGGCCATCACTAATGGCAATAGATGGCTGAGAGGACAACAGTCAAATCACAATAATCTGGTTTCTTTGGATGTTCATCATTTAGTATTTTGGTAGGTGACGTTTTTAATCGCACACATAACGTGGATGTCATTGTTTTCTGAAATGCTGACTTCACAGGATCGCCGAATCCATGATTTGTTGAAAAATGCAATACAGGTTTGTATTTTCCAAACACTAAGCTATTTAAAGAAAACCTGTTTACTCTTTGAAGGTAAGTTTGAAGTCCTGTTCTTTAAGAACTGGGGGAGAAGACCAAAAATAAGTCAAATTTGTAAGAGCAGCAAGAAGATAAATATTGTTGCCCAAATCCATTTCAGTAACTTTCTAAAGAAGAAGATTTTAATAACTTTCCATATGTGTAAAAGGACTTAAATTCAGTCAGTACAAAAATATAGCAAGGTTTTTAGAAAGATCCTTTTTTTTTGAGTTAGGTACTGGGTATTGGGTCTCATTACAAACAGAAAAGAAACAGTACACGTGAATTCATGGAACTCATCTGCTTGCCAAACATTGGTACTGTGGAGAAGAATTTAAGAGGGCTGCCAATTATGTGATCCTGCTTCCTGAATTAGACTATTCCATGGAAAAGCAAAGGTACTTTTGCACCTCATGGTTTCTTTCTGCATGCCAATGTCATGTCCAGGACTCTGCCCAGACTGTGGAAAGGTACATTTCCATAACTCCTGATATATCTTGCATGCAAACTATCCAAACAGCTGGATGAAGGCTTAAAAAAAAATCAAGATACTTGGTAGATAGAACTACCATTTGGCTCAGCCTTGCAATGATCTAATATTTCTATTAAAAACAGGTAATACTTAAAACTTGTTCAAAATCTCCAAATGATATTAATGGGTCATATTAAATTACAAACTTTTCATTGTTGAATTCATCCATCTCTCTGTAGTAACCATTTAAAGTAACTTACTGATTACTGAAATCATCATCAGAATTTCCATAACATTATTATGGAAACAGAAAGAAAAACCCTAAAATATATACAGATCATAGACTATAGTGTACGCTGTGAAACTCTGAAACTATTGGAAGTGCATATGGGGGAATATATTCAGGTACAAGCATAGAAAGAACTGTCTGAAAAGGAGTCCAAGAGCTCATGGAATAATAGCAAGAACAGACAGAGGGAAATGTGTGAAATTAAAGAGATTCTGAACACAGATAGAACAGAGTGCAGAGACAGCCTCACACTGGGAAGCAAACCTGCCAGGTTTTCATATGACAAGTGATTAGTACATATAATAAAATAAAGAACTCAAAAATATAATCACCAATCAGCAGATGGGTTAGGGAACTGGACAATTTTCAAAGAAAGAATATAAATGAATTTATATAAAAAGGTTCAACATCCTTAGCCACAAGGGAAATGCAGATCAAAACTACATGCTCACCCTTTATAAAACTCAGCTTCAAATGGATCAAGAACCTCAATATAAGACCAAATATTTTGAATAGGCAAGAACTTTCCAAATAGAACTCTGGTAGTGCAGGAAGTAAGACCAAAAATTGACGAATGGATCTCATAAAACTATAAAATTTCTATAAAGCAAGGGAAACCATCAACTGATTAGACAGGCAATCCAGAGAATGGAGAAGTGCCAGCTATACTTCTGACAAAGGACTAATATCTAGAGTACACAGAAATACAAAAGAATTAAACATCTAAAAAGCAATCCAATAAGAAAATGGGCCACAGATCTGAACAGAGAAACACAGATGGTTAATAAACTCAGTGAGTCACACACAGAAAGACATGAAATAGGAAGGAGACTGGTTGGGAAGAAGGTTGTCAGTAGGAAGAAGATTGTGAAAATTCATCATATACATGTATGAAACTGTCAAAGAATAAAATAAAACCATTGTATAAATGTTCAATGTCATTAGTCATTGTGGAATGCAAATTAAAGATTCCATTTCACCTCAATGGGAATGGGCATCATCAAATGGGTGTGGGAAGAGGAATTCTTGTTCACTGTTGGTGAGAGTGTGAGCTGGTGCAGCCACTATACATTCAGTATGGAGAGTCCTCGAAGCCTAGAACTACAACTAACATTTGACAGGGTTCTATCACACCTAAGCATATATCTAAAGGGGTCTGTAACCTAGTACAGATATCTGCTTAGCCATGTTTATTGTAACCTAGTACAGATATCTGCTTAGCCATGTTTATCTGCTAGCCAAGAGCTAGGAAATGGAATCAGCCTAGATGCCTGTTAGTGGACAAGTGGATACTGAAAATGTGGCAAATAAACACAATGAAATATATTCAGCTATAAAGAATAAAAAGAAATTTGCAGGTAAGTGAATGGAACTGGAAAAAGATTATATAGTTAGTGAGGTAATTCAGGGGCAGGAAGATGAACACTGCATGTTCTTTCACATGTGAAGCTTAACTTCAAATCTTTAGATTTCCATGATTAACAAAGAGTACCCATAGAAGCCAAGAAACTAGGAATGGGCTGTTAGAGTAGGGAATGCTTTAAGGGAGGGGGATAACAGAACATGAGTAACAGGAAAATAGAGAGGGGGGAACACAAGAGGGGTGAGTTTAAGCAGGCATGGGGATGGGAGGGGAGACAGGAGAAATCAAAGGGAGAAGAAGATAGGTATCTAAGTTACTCTTTTTTGATGCTGTGAGACGATACGCATAACTTGAGGGGAGAAAGGGAGATCTGGCTTACAGTTCCAGAGGGAAGACAGTCCATGATGGAGAGAGAGGCCTGGTGGGCAGAAGCAAAAGCCAACTCATAAAGACGGGCGGGGCTACCAAAATTCAAGTTTTGCCCCTGGGACCTGCTTTCCTCCAGCATGGCTCTACCTCCTACAAGTGCCACCACTTCCCCAAACATTACCTAACATTCATTAAGGATGTAAATACATGAGCCTGTGCAGTGCTCGCATTCAAAGCACGACAACGAAGAATGTGTGAAAAAGCCACTGAGAAATCTAAAACTTTGTAGGCTCTCGGGAGATTCCGCAGGACTGGGTGATGCTACTCCTGAAATCCAAGGATTATTAAACAAAATTCCAGTACCAGGAATGAGACACTTCCTTAGGAGTTGTTGGTTAGGGAAGCTCTCAAGCCTCAAAAAATAATGTCTCTTGCCACACACTTATGACTGCCAAACAGGATTAATTGATAGGACACCATATAGTATGATTACTATAAAATATAGAGAAATCAAGGTGGACCTAAGTGGGAGCTTCCTCCATTTGGTGAGCTTTCCTAGCACCGGAAGTTACTATGCAAGCTGACAGTCCTTCCTGGGACTCCATCCGCAGTCAACAGCTGGGCAGGGAGACCCTTCTGATCCATGCTTAACTCTTGACTGACCCAGTCTTGTACAGGGAGAAAAGTCGCTGGTGGTCTTATCCAGCTGTAAACCCTCTAAACCACAATACCAACCTGTCTGGCAAGATACCCACTAGTGTAAGAGTGGTGGGATGGTTACGAAGGTAAACCAGCCACACACTCTGATTTGCTGTGAGGCCTGTTTCATAAGGGGGGATTCTTGCCTGGCGATGTCAATCCCATCAAAAATTGGTGGCTGAGGATGTCTTAGGCTTCGGAGTGAACCTACTGCTGCTGTTTAAAGTGACCTGATGTTAAGCTGCCCTCCAAGTGTTTGTTTATACTCATGGACAAATGATACTCCAGCCTTAATCAGAGATGCTTCTCTGCAGTGGACAGCTGTGAAAATAGACACATGACTGCTCAGGTTCCTGAGAATAAATGATAGTTGGATGAGTGAATAGACTGAAATGGGACACTTACTATATCCCCCTTAAGGCTCAGGGATCATCGTGGAAGAGTGGCAGTGTAAGGGCTGGAAGATGGGGGAACAGAGCTGTGAACAGTCTTCTGGGCTTGGCACAACCTCATAGCAGCTGTGGCTCTAAATTGTAGGGCTGGACAGGTATAGCTGAGATCACCTCTGTCACTTCCCATCCTGGCTCATTAATCTCCAATTTGTTCCTGACAATATTTCTAGAGGCTTCTCTTGTCCAAGGCTTTTCTACTGCATATCCAGTTAGTAGAGAGAATGACTTCTACTTTCTACTTCTGTCTGTCTATGTCTCTGTCTCTCTCTTTCCCTCTCCCCTCTCTCTCAGAGCTAGGAATTTAATCCCTAGCCTCATGCATGCTAGGTAAGCACTCAATCACTGTCTTGTCTATTTCCTACAGTTTGTATTTCAAAATTAATAGGCATTGCCTTCGTTTTCCAATTAAAATTAAATAGCAAAACTGAAACTTTTCAAACAATGTATACCTTCTCTACTCATTTCATACAATTTACATAAATTTTCCAGAAACACCTCAAAAAACTCCCTAAACCAGGAAATAATTCACTGGAATGGTTTTCTATAAATAATATACTTTGATTTATAATGACTAGGAAATACTCAACAGACATTGGTTTTAAGACTATTTGCAAGCGTTCTCCATCACAGTTAAACAAATATTTTCATTTCCTTGTGCAAGCTTTTTGTTTTATTTAGAAAAATATTTTCCTCTAAACTAAAAAAAAAAATTCTTTTGTAAGTGAAATAGCCAAACAGACATAATTGTGGCAAACTTTGATTGTTTTATAAGCTATGACTCATATCACTGCTTAGCTTTTGTTAACATTATCCATACTAAGTCAGTATTGACAGCATAATTTAAAATTGATTTAATTTCCTCAGAGATCTTAGTTTATTGTTTATCTGAGAATCTTCTGTTCTAATATCCAGGGCATTTTCTATATTCCCCAAATTGCATGTAATCATTCAAACAAGTCTGAGTCGCCATCCAATGGGTTTGACTGGTTGATATGGCAAATTTGAGATCTACTTTAATAGGATGCTCTTTCTTTGGGTGGAACCAGAAAATAAGATCAGCAATTTTCAGATAGTTTCAAAGTATGTCATCACTACTTGCAGAGTTGTGACCATAATCAGAGAAGGAAATTCTGAAGATTGTACATTGCTTAGGCAAAAGCACATTCTGGAATTTATGCCAAAATTCTGCCACATGCAGGAATTTTTATTTTAATGTTTTGAAAACATAATGGGATCTGAGGAAATAATTTTCTTTAAAATTAGTGCATCTGCAGTTCTAATGTTGAATGCCCCATACAGTTACCAACATAGAGAATCTCGATAATATACATCAGTGTACTTTACAGTTAGACTTATAAAATATACATTTTTAAAGAGCAGTATGAAGTTTTCTTGTTTTTTAGGCGCTATGTACAATTATTGTAGATACTGTGCTAATGTGAGTATATGTAGAAACTTAAGTTAGAACATAAAAACAAACAAAAGCCTGGTATTACTTATTCTTAAGAAATATTCATATCTATGATTCTGGGGGCAGGCCAACTACAGACATTTGTGGTATCTGGAAATTGCTTTGTGTGTGTGTGTGTGTGTGTGTGTGTGTGTGTGTGTATAGAATATAGTATTAAATGTATCTAATATAAAAATGCTATTTTGACTATTTTTATTTAATTATTTAAATTAGTAATTATTCCTTTTTCTTTTTCTTTTCTCTTTCTCTCTTTCTCTTTTTCTTTCTTAGACAGGATCATGTTATGTAGCCCAGACTGGGCTTGAACTTATGTTCCTCTGGCCCCATGTTCGTCACTGGTTCTGAGATTATAGGTATGCTGGGGTGTCACACCTGTACATTTTAACTATCTTAAGTGCACAGTCAGGAGATGAATTCCATTAGCAATACCATGAAACCATTACTACTATGCATATACCCAAACCTTTCCATCACCTCAAACAGAAAATCTGATCACACAATGGCCCCTCATTCTTCCTGTTCATGCTGACTTCTGTCATCTCCTTTCTGTGGCTATAAATTTGCCTACTCTAGGTACTTCATGTAGGTGAAACTGTACAACATTTGTCCATTTGCATTGGGTTCATTTTACTCTTTATTAAGGTTTCATAGATCTTCTGGGAAGTAAGAAGAGGCAAACTAACCTTCATCCTTTGGGAAAAGATTGGGGCCTCAGGATTAGGTTTCCTCTTTGTAGATAAGAGAAGAAATTTCTTCACAAATCCTGTTTACTTGCCTGTCAGGAGAGTACCATCCTTCCTGCTGACCGAATACGTCAGGGGACGTTTCTGTGCACAGTGTTTTCCTCTGATGAGATCCTGAGTTTTGCTTTTCCTATTTTTCCCAAGGAGAGTAGACAGCATCCCTATGGATACCTGCTTTTATCTTACGTAAGAAGAAGATGAATTCTCCCCTGGTAAAGAGACCCATGAAGGAAGCTTCGCCGGCAGCTGTCCAGTTCTTTCATCTAGCCATATGGCAGAAAAAAAAAACATTACACGTTGGGAATTTATTTCTCAGTGAGGCAAGAGAAAAGTGCCTCATTCAGAATACAGACAACAGTCTGTGTGGAAGCCTGACATATTTCATAGCAGCATGTGGGGTTATTATCCAAGCAGAGAACTGAACTTCCAAATTTGAAAACAAGATGTCTAGACTTTTCTCCTAATTGATGGCTATGCATAAAAACATATCATAAAATGTGTCTGAAACTGTACAGAAGCAAACCACTAACAAAGGTACTTTTATCAGTAATAAGGCTGGCTCTATGAGAATATGTAGTCATCTAACAAACACGTATATCTTAATATTTAAACCATTTTGCTACTTGAATGTCTTCTAATTTTGTTTTCCAATTGTTTATTTCTGATACTGACTTTAATTTTTCTACACAAAAGCTTCCTTAATCGCAGTGTCAATGCAGATCTACCACATTACACTTTCATATTTATCAAATACATCTTCAGTTTAGTAGTGTAGTAAAATAAAATGTTATTTCACTAAGTATATCACAGAAGTCAATATTCTATTATAATACAAACACTTTCAACTAGTTGGACATTGCTCACCTTGAACATTAAAAAATGATCTCAAGAAGATCTTATGGAAATAAGATCACTTTTGTAATAAAATGATAAATATGAAGATAAGATGTTTCATATTTCTCTCTCTCTCTGTATATATATATACACACACACAGCTCTCTCTCTTCTACACACACATATACACACTACACACACACACATACATATTCTAATTTTCTAAATAATAATCTTCAAAATAGAAAATGAGAGAAAAGTCTCCTTAATGATGTTTAAAGATAATCCTTGCAGCCTTATAGAATGATTCTTTTCTATTGGCTGAGCCTGTGTTGCTGCTCTCTTCTTTGGTGCTGGGTAATAAAGATCAACCCAACCAACAGACATGACTCTGGGAACAGATTTTTTTTTTCCCTTTGTCTTCTGTATGTTTGTTATTTAACCACTCACTGGACATTTCATTTTAACAGATATCACTTCTTAGGCAGTTTAGACATTAGTTTATCTTAGATTCCCAAAGTATCAATGACTTATGCTGGAGAGTAATAAGAAACCCGATCACTTCTTTTTTGCTGCTCTGTGATTACATATAGACTAATTAATCATAGGTGATAGATGGTTCACTTATATATGCCACATCAGGTTATTCTGGTCTAGAATTGATAATGGAGATTGAAATTTGGTTCTGCCATCAGATGTTCTTTTCAGATCATTGCTACATAAACCTGTCCATCCATTCACTCATCTTTCATACTAAGCTTCAAATAGGTCAAACAATACAAAGTGTTGCTATGGAGCGAGGCATCATGTAATTGAGACACACTTCATTGAACTAACCCTGGATGGGTCCTCACAGGTTTGGATTAGACCAACAAATACAATAAATCTCGGCAGGAATAAGCCAGAGATCAGGACTGAACAGAGGAGAAAACAGTCTACAGAGAACCAAAGAAACAGGAAGGCGATGGGATCTTGACTCCTGTTACATTGGCTGCACGTAACATCCTGTTACGTTCCTCCACTATGACGTTCCTCCATCACTGGCTACTCCCGGGAAACACATACACCCAAGTCTCCAAAGGGTTCTTTCTTTAGAACTTGACTTAAGAGAAGTATAAGAATTCAGAAGGGCATTAAGATTAATGTTGAGACAATGACAGAATTCTCTCAACTAAGTATGCAAGAAATACCGCTACCCAAATCAGGAAGGGCCTCAGAGGGTTTGTCTATGTATTACAATATTTTTCTTTCCACTGAAGAGAACTAAAGAAAAACTTTCAATTGAGGATTGAAGAAAAGAGCATAAACATCAAATACCGGAATCATGGGTGACAGAGATTTCACAATTCAATTTTCTGCAGATTTCTGGAAACAAAAGATTTGAGTAATTTTAGTCTGCTGAGGCGGACTAAGAAAATGACCTAAAGATCACATAAGCCACCAACCGAGTATTAACATCAAACAATTGTGTTGAATTATAGATTTTGTTTTGTTGATTGATACATGTTGGAAATATTATATATTCCCAGGGACAAAAGATATTTTAAGAATGTGCAATAACACTACTCTAGAAAGAATTCAGGAATCGGTGAGTAACAGTAGGAACTCTTTCCGGGTAAGGATTCTTCCTCTCGCTCCCAAGTTGGAAACATGTAATTAAAGCCAGTTCACAATACACTGCATCTTTCATTTTTTTTCCCCTTTCAATCTAAAGTTTCCAACTTCTCTAAACTCTCATTCCTGGAAAAGCTTTTGGCAGTGATTTTTTGGAAGCCACAATTTCTGTAGCTTTTCATCTTTTGACCATACCCTTTCTGTCTTGAACTTCACTCCCTGTCCTTGGTCAGTAATGCCACTGCTACCAGAGCAAAGCACTGGTCAGCACAGCTCGCTTGTCCATGCTGGGGCAAACGTGTGGGGTAGCAGAGGAATTCGGCGCTCGTGGATCTCAGGATGTGCTGGGTCTATCCAGCTTCAAGCACAGGTGCCCCGTCATTCTGTTCACATCCAAGTTGATCCAGAGACAGAGAGTTCCCTGAATGCTAGGAAGAATGGCTGTCGTGGGGTCTGGGTCTCCATCTCTCATGTTCAGTTGTCAGGCTTGGTTTCCTTTCCAGTGCCCAGGGCACCATTGGTAAGCTGCTACTGCACTCTGTGCACCTGAATTCCATTAGGATGATAATGATTTCAAAAAGAAAGGATCATGTTGGCATGTTTGTAGCATGGCTTATATTTACTAAAACTTGCTAACTTTTTTTTTTCACGAGTGTGTGTGTGTGTGTGTGTGTGTGTGTGTGTGTGTGTGTGTATGAGACTGTGCGTAGAGGGGAGTAGCTGTGGAGGCCCAAGGGGACTTTGGGAATCATTCTGGATTGCTCCACTTCCTTATTGCTTTGCTCTGGGGTTTCCTAGGCTCATCCCTCCTGGCCAGAAGTGGAGGCCACTGCCATTTTCGCCAACTGTTTTTATATGGAATCTGGGATTCAAACTCAATCTTTTAGATTTGAGACAAAGACTTCTGAGCCATCTCTTCAGCCTCCCAAACTTGTGAATTTTTAGCAAATGATAAAACCAAGGATCTGCAAATTGACTTACAAGACTTTGAAAATCCACCAAAGACAACAGAATGTGAATGTGAAACAGTGATTTATATGAAATGGTATTAATGAGATTTTTGGTACATTCTGAATCTCTTTAAGTGAAACTACATACATGCACATAGATATATGAAAGTTAACTGATTTTCAGGATTGTGGTGAAAATAAAAGTGACATTTCTATGGAAAGTCCTTGCCTCTGGTGCTGTTTTAATGGCGCTGCCTCTCTGAAGGTCCCAGCAGACTAGTGTGACTGAATAAGCAGCAGGAATGATTGACAGCTTCACCTGGGCACAGCACAGGGCACTACACGTAAATTTTCAGAACTTTAAATGAGACCCGGGAGTCTTTTGGAATAAATACCTCCAGGCTTGGTGGGATGGTTGCCAAGCAGCCTTGTTCTGTTCTTTGCTTATAATAGTTTGTGAAGTATGATGCTGTGTAGGCTGCCAATACATTGTGTGTATAATCATGAACATTTAAAAATGTTTCTCTACTGTCATACGGAATGGAAGAGGAGCAGTTATCTGTAAATCAGGCTTAAGTGAGATGCTTGAGTATCTAACACCTCTTGCAAAATCACAGCAATAATTCCGCCTGAGCTACTCAGGCTGGGATCCTTACTAGCATGCGCACTTTTGCTGGTGGTGACTCGGGGCTGGGGCTGGTCTTCTATATCAGGTCAAATGATATGTTCAATGACCAGTGAACCTCTGGAAAATGCGCTTGAAATGCCTCCTTTTTGTCAGATGTGCTGATGTAACAGGACAGGATGCACCTTGAAACTACCCTGACAGCCACTGTCTTTGATGCCCCAGCCACCTGCCCTTGACTGGGAAGCATAGCGAAGTCACAGGCCAGGCCAGGCCAGGCCAGCTGTGAGATGCCTCCAAAACTCTGCCTTTCTGACTAAGGGTCCTTGCTTCATTTGAGGCGCCTTATTTCTCTGTTTGAAAACTCGAAAAGAAGTCTCCAACACAGATTCAGCTTAAGGCATAGTCATATGTGCAAAAGAAGGGCTCTCCACAGAAGTGGATGCCAAAGAACACTTCTTTATCACTTTAGCCTTGACTTGGCACAGGATTTCAGATGGAATTCATTTGGAATACAGAGATCGATGACATGGCCTGTCCAATCCTCTTCTGTAAGTGGCTTTACTAGAAGTGGGTATGGGCAGAAAAGCATAAATTCTTCTGTCTGTAGGCAACCAAAAACATACCAACTCATCTTGGAGTAATTTACCCAGTAAGATGATTTAGACGACAGTTCAGTGGCACCATTTTTGGAAGGCAAAAACTTTGCAGAAGGAACATAAATCAAAGGTGACTGGCAGGTAAAGGATATATGCAGCAATCAGCCAAACCATGTGCACACTGGCACAAATTCAATAAGATCATTTATAAAATTTTTAAGGCAGAAGTACACAAAAGGGGTCTGGTGCTAACTAAATCCACAGATAGCTTACATGCCACTGAAATAAACACTTCCAGATGCGGGTGTACAAAAACCTTTCACAGAAAGAAATGTTTTCTTTCATAAATGTGAAGGAGGGACTCTGAGCAGAGAAGGATAGAAAAAAAATCTACAAGACGGAGCCCCTCACAGACTAGGAGTGCTCGCTGAGGTGGAGGGACTGGGAGGTAAAGATGAGCCACGTGACTGGCCTCCAGGGAGAAACATCACCAGAAGAAGGCTGGGTTTCGGTGGTGTGGAGGAAAACATGCCAGTTCATCATTCTCTGAGTTCTGTAAAATCTAGACTCAGAGTTGATGCTGCTCTTGTTCATTTGTTTGGAGCTTCTTTGAGGAGGGGGATGGGAGGTAGAAGAGCAGTGATGAACACAAAGGATTCAGGCTGAAACAAGAAGCTACCAATCAAAGACTTGGAGAAAGATGCTGTGGAATTTACCTTGGCATTACGTGGTAGCAGGCATGCCTTCAATGGGGGAAAGAAATTCAGAATCTGGTGAGATGACAGTCATCTTTCAGGAATGCATAGCCACAGTCATTAATGGCTTAGAAAGTCAATTTGTTCATCAAACCAACATGGTAATATGTGGAACTTTCTGGTCACATCTGAATACATCCATAAATTCCAATGGAAGGCTAGAATGTCTTTTCTAGTCTTGCTTTGTATAGTTAGGTCATTCATGCATTATGCCCCATCTTGAATCCCCTAGCCAGCAGCCAGGAAATCCTCCTGAAATTAGTGCCTGTGCTGAGTCTTCAAATTCAAGTTCTCGGTAAGTATTTGAAGTTGAATTGAATCTTGAGAACAGTTTTATGTTCAGATCTGAATGATAAAATTGCCACCATTGCTTCTTTCTCTCACTGAGATTCTTGCCTAGTTATCCCATGGCAAAAATCTTCTGACTGCATTCTATCTTCTCCATTTCACTGCCAGGAACAGGGAAGATAAGAAGAGGCTCCCTGGCCTGCTGGCCTCCTGCCATGCTCCTGCAATGGTAACCTCTTTGGTCTTTGTTTACTGCATTATCTCAGGCTGGTGTCTTCTCTGCATCAGCCTCTAGTCATATCCTTTAAATGAGCTGCTTCTAGCAACTCCTTGCCCATGGACAAAAATACTTCCTCGATGATATGAGCTACTTAAAATTTTTCCAAGGAGGATCTACCTAAGAGTTCTAATACACAGCAGAGATAAAACTACGTCTGTCTTATTCAAAGGAAATATCTGAAAAATAATATACAGTTTGTCTAAAACACAGTTTGAGAATTGCTGGCTTGTATCGTGACACCGAGGTAAGCAGCCTTAGAATTAAAATCCTTCTTGGGCTAGGAATGTAGCTCAGTATATACCTGGTTTTGACCTCCCAGCCCTGCATAAACTGGGTATGGTAGTGCACGCCTACTATCCCAGCACTTGGGAGGAAAGATCAGCTTGGGATATGTAGGACTCTGAAAAAACAAACCTGGAGATGGTATCATCCTTAGAAATTTCACTTCTTTGGCCACTGCAGACATTGAGTCTCATGTGTGCCTGAGTATTCATATTGCTTTCCTGAATCTAGTTCACTACATATTTATGTTTTTCACCTGGCCATGTCATCTTTTCAAAACAGTCATTCCCCTTTGTCTTGTGAGTTGGTTCACATGTTAATGATCTTCTAGATGACCCCTAACTTGCTTAAGCAGGTTGTGGCTCCCTTTCTCTGATCTTGGGACACTCTGTCCACTTTTCTGTCACAGCAGCAAACAGGGACACATGTATTCAATCTTCATTGTCCACACCCCTAGTCCCACATCCATGACATTACTAAATGTAACACAACACTTAGTGTTTTTAATACAATTTGTAGCACAGATATGACTTAAATGAAGATAGCAGAGATCCAAGGACAGGCAGGCGCGTTCACTTCTAAACTGCACTGCTCAGTTGTGAAAGTATGACTCTACCAAGTGGACAACTAGAACCTCGAATGCTGACCCCTATATATGAACTGTGCTTGTTTCTATCAGGAAGGTGTGTTCTGAATAGCGGTGACGGGACGACGCACTGCAGCACAGGTCTTGCTTTGTACCATCGCTACCATCACCATCACCATGTTAGCCTTTGTGACTTGGCTGTGTAGGTGACAGGCATTACCTGCCATTCAGAACTGAAGCGGAGGGTGTTCAGCATATACAGGAACCCCTCATGTTGTGTTCTTTAGACAGTGGTTTTTGAGACATGCTCAGTAGAGCCTGCAGCTACTGCTGCTTCTCTCCCTCCACTCTTTTTCACCCCTCCACCCCCATCTCCACTGACAGCCTTCCTATATGAGGAAAGTTTGTCAACTATAACTTACTTATTAGGCTCTTACCTAATTAGCCTTGAATATGAGAATGGGAGCATGGGTGTTTTGGGTTAGATCAGGAATGTGGGATAAAATTAGAGCCAGAAATAGTCTCTAACTTCTACACTGGAAATTGTAAAGTCTGCACGAATGTTTGAATTGGAATTGACAGCAGCCTGGAAGCCAGGCTGTGAACCCCTGGAGCCAGGGTGGGAACTGAAAACCCCCCTGCCAGATATTTCACCAGGGGCCTAGGGCCCAACTATCACCTTGAAAGCACCTAGGTGAACCCAGAGCCTGACATTGGACACCCTTGAGACCTCTGTCAACTAATCAGTCAAAACAGTTTGTAATCTGGAGCCCAGAACAGTGAGGGCTACTAACCAGGTAAGAGAATTACTCAGATGCCAATACAGGGCTGAGTGACACATGAGCTCTTCTCCCTCGCAGCCTGAGGTCACACAGGGGCAGCAAGTGCAGGCGGAAAGTTCCACCTGCCTACACAGCCTAGGGGGTTTGGTTTACATCACATCATCATTAAGACACCAGCCAGGAAAGACAGGCATAATTTTTTTTTTCTGTGTGTTTTTCCTACCTTGCAAGTGACCTTAATTAAATATACGTTGGGCACAATAAGAGGAAGATATCAGTTTCATTTTTGGAAGGCGTAAACCCCTACTTACAACAAGCTGCTTATTATGTTTGGGATTCACACTGCAGCTACCTTAGTAATGAAATGATAGCTTGACGATTAGTAGCAAAGTACATAACACTACTTAAGAGATCACCAAAAGGTAAATCATCTCCAGTTCAGCAGTCTATCATCATGGATATTTGGAAGGAATTTTTGTCACACTGTCAATAAAACCTGAATTCAGATCTTGAACACCTACATGAAAGCTGCGTGTGTTGGTATATTTCTGCAACCCTAAAACAGGATTCCTGGGGTTGCTTGCCAGCCAGTCTAGTGAGCACCAGACTGAGAGAGAGAGACAGAGAGAGAGCGAGAGAGAGAGAGAGAGAGAGAGAAAGAGAGAGAGAGAGAGAGAGAGAGAGAGAGAGAGAGAGAGGGAGAATGATAGAAGAATATATTGGATGATGACCTCTCGTTTCCACATACATGCACACATGAGTGCATATACACCTCTCCCCCACGTGAACATGTGCACACACACCCATGTAAACCCACATACAAACCTTTGCTTATGGACACTAGATAGATACAATAACTGGTAATGGTAAGCAAAGTCTCTACTATGATAAAATTTATGTGTTATTGTCTAACATTCACCTCACTTGGAGACAAAAATGTAAATAAAGTTTTTGCTCAATTTAATGTCTTGAATGGGGGGGGTACACCTAACAACATTTGTATTTTACCTGTTTTCATACTGTGGTTGTCAGTGTTTATTGTCAACATGAGACTGGGAGACAAACAGTGGGGTAATCTACAAGATTATCTACATTACATCTGAGAGTAGAGTGATCTGGGAGGGATCTGTCTTGATTAATTAATTCAGTGGAAGACCTGCCTCTTGGGTGGTGTTATTTCCCAGCTGGGATATTAACTGTGGAGAGAGGAAACACAGCGACCCTTTCTCTGAGTCCTGATTGTAGATGGAATGTGAACGACTGCTGCAACTCCTTGCTGTTCTGACACCCTTGTCACGACGGACTATCTTCTGGAACTGGTGAGCCAGAATACGCCTGTCCGCCTTAAAGTTACTTTTGTTGGGATATTTTATAGCAAAACAGAAAAGAAACTAAGGTACAGACATAAGTTTCTTGATATGATTTCAGCATAATTTTAAAATTTAGAAATATTTCAGCTGGGTGTGGAGGTTAATACCTGCATTTCCAGCCTTCCAGCACTAAAAAGATTGAGGCAGGAGGATCACAGGGTTGGAAACTAGCGTGGGCTAGATAGTGAGATCCTGTCTTAAAATATAAACAAGCAGATACAGTTCAACTTAGTTTAGCGCTCCACATGAATTCTTTTGCTACTTTCATGAAGTTATGAATTAAAGTAAGCCTGTTTCCCTCCCCCCCTTTTTTTTAAAGAAAGATTTTGTTTTGGGGAATCACTCAAATTTTTCCATGAAGACTGGAAAGGCCCAGAAACTATACTAATAGATTGAAACATTGCGTATAGTCCTTACATAATTTTCTGTTCAAAGGTACTTTCCAATCTTATCCCTCTTTCATCTTATCATGTCCACATTCTTTTCTTTCTCAAACCTTTTACAACAAAGAGAGATATTCATTAGCTTCATTAATTATCTCAACTTAAAAGACTGCCTCCTTTATTGCTACTTGAACCATGGTCTACACTGGACACGACTAAGTTCCTATTGTAAGCTATGCTCTCGATAATTCTGGCATTCTGTGGACTGTTTCTAGATATAATGGATTTGAATGCCCATTCTTTTTTTTTTTTAAGGGAGAAAGGAATATTTATTTGACTTTCAGTTTCAGATACGTGCATTATGTATGTATAGTGTACATACTATGTGCATAGAGTGCATTATGATAGGAGCCGTATAGCAGAGGGCATAGCTGACAAGAGAAATAGGAGGCTGCTTCAAGTCACCATAGCCATCAGAAGGCAGAGAGAGCAGAGGCAAGAGGCCCATCCCATGACCTGCCTTCCTCCAGCAATGCTCTAGCTCTTAGAGGTACCACAACCTTACCAGACATTAACCTCAGCTAAGAATTCAAACACACGAGCCCGTGTGTGTGTGTGTGTGTGTGTGTGTGTGTGTGTGTGTGTGTGTGTGTGTAGTGAGACTCATTCAAATCATGACATTCGGTCCCTTGGCTCCCATAGACCACTGGCCACTTTCTTAGGCAGATGGCATGTAGTCTGACTTTAAAAGTTCCCATAGACTCTAGCAGCATATTCCAGAGTCCACTGCTCATGGCTTCCATGCTACCCAAAATAAAGGTTAATTGTCATCAGTTATGTTCGACTTGTAGTAAATATTCTCATGGGTATTTTTATGATGAAGATTTCTTTTGATGTTTAAAGTAGCCCTGAAGTATCTGTATGGCACTGTGCAAGTGAATTTATTGCCTTGACTTTCATGCCTCAAAAGTGGGATGCTTACTTTTGCAAGAAAGAGCAAAATCACAGCATATGTTAGAGAAAAATACTAGTTGCCAATAATACCAGGAGTTTTAAAAATGAATCTGGATAGTTCCCTCTTAACAAATTTCCTGAGTGCCCCAAGACAAGTTGTCACTACAGAGATCAAATAAAGCAAGATCCCTTCTTCTCTCTTCTCCCCGTTCTTTCCCAAATAGTAACTAGACAGTTATATAACATGCTTGTACCGGCTTTATTTGACAATATTGCATCATGATGTTATGCTTACAATGAAGAAAAAAGTACCAGCAGTTACCTGAGTTTGCAATCAACAGAAAGCAAATCTGACCATGAAATTTCCACAAAATATTTGTTTGAAAAAGATCCCCAGGTGCCTGAGATTTTCTTTGGGATATCTCTTCCTCTCCCCACCTGAAAACCAAGAACTGATTCCCTCTAATCATTTCCCAGTGGAGACACAAAAGCTTATGATAGTAAAACAACTTCTAAGAAAAATAAATTTAGCTATTGCTCATTTGAGTCACAACTATTTCAGTATTCTTGTTGTAGACCAAGAAGTTCTATTTGTCAATCAAACTTTTTGAATGCTCTGTAATTAAAACACAGAAATAAAGTATACATTACTGTAAATGTTACCCACAACTTAGATATCAAAACACCATCGCTGTTCTTATTGAAAGATACTTTAAAAGTGGATCCTCAAGAACAACATACAGATTTAATACTTTTGGAATATCTGCAGCGTAGTGTAAGAAATTCTACCCTAGGCTTTTAAGATAAGACTTCTTAAAGAATTAAGAGCAAAGACCAATCTGCAGGAAGGAAGTAAGTGGGTAGGATTACTGACAGTTCATGGACACCCACGGTACCGAGATACCAGAAGATGCAGTGCAGAGGGGGTATGGTACTTACTGCCTGACCCTAAGTATACTATTTAGTTTTCTGTAAATCTCAGTGCTCGTATTGATAAAGTGGAGATGATACTAATCTTACTTTGCTATTGTGGAGATGAAATACAACCATAAAGAGAAAAAGCTAGCTTGGATCTGTTGATAGCTCTGTTAGCTCTCCATCTCACAGCCTCTCTCAGAACAATCCAAATTGAACATAATAGCTGGACCATGTTAGTTTTTGATATTCACCTATGCTTGATCTAATTACAATTTCATATAATTTACCTATTAAATTTTAACTGAAAATTTTACCTCCTCCCTATTTATTTTAGAATTTTAAACAATCATGAATGAAAGATGCATATTTTTTTTCTAAGGAGCATTTGGTTTTAGTTATTTTTATATGATCTATGTACCACATATTCATTCTTTTCTAAGAATCAGTAATCTACATACATTTGATGAGATCAGGCATGTTCCTGGACATGCCCTGTGTTTATAAAAAAGATACCTGGATTCAATCCATAATGGGAGGTATACGCTCACAAAGTTTATTAAGAAAAAAGGTGACTTCCAGTAAAAATATAAATATTTAAGCATTCTACCCAAATCTGTTTGGCATTTACAATAGAAAAGTCTAAGAATATTCTGAAACATTTAATTTTCCAGGTTGAATATAAAATGTGCTTAGTTAGTAATAGTATTCACAAATGTGAGAGTCTAAATCAAAATCGTCACAGCAGGGCTAGGTTCGTGGTAAAACTGGTAAAGTGATTGCTTTTTAAGCATGAGAAGCTGAGCCTGACCCCTAGCACCCATGCCAAGCATGGTAGCACATGCCTGTGATACCAGTGCTGGGAGGCAGAGCTAGGAGGATCCTAGGACTTGCTGGTGGAGCTCCAGATTCCGTGAGAGGCTCTGTCTCAAAAAATAAGACAGAGTAACTGAGGAAGACACCCTACAGCAATCTCTGGCCCCTATGTGTCATATATGCAGGGATTCACACATGCAAAGGTACACACAGTTAAAGCAACCTGCCATGCAACGTTTGTCTTTCAATGTGAGGAACTCCTACAAGAAGTTTTGTATTTTCTGTCTCTATTATCCCACTATGAACATCTCTTCATAATGATACGAGACAATTGCAAGAACCTTTCAATAATATATGCATAGTCTATCTATGTATCACCTACCTATCATCTATCATCTAAGAGCTAAAAGAGAGTGAGAAAAGAAGAGCAAGGGGAGAGAGAAAGACAGAGAGATGAAAGGGATGGGGGAGGGAGAGAGGGAGAGAGAGAGAAAGAGAGAGAGAGAGGCATACACAGGGAAAGACAGAGATTGAAAGGGATGGGGGGAGGGAGAAAGAGAGAGGAAGAGAAAGAAAGAGAGAGAGAGAGAGAGAAGGAGAGGTGTTCATGGAAGAGTCTGGTGTGAGCTCATCATGCACTTTGGACCATGCAAAGCTTTTCCCAATCGAGCCCCAGACTCTCAAGCTCTAGTTGGTTCTCAATGCACAGATTCTACCACAGCATTCAAGCCAGCTGAGTGTATTGTAAAGGGACTTCTAGGGATAAGTTAGTTGTGTGGCTTAATAACCACAGTAAAAGAGGAATTTTATTGTCTCATGGTCTAATTCCATTGAAAGCTACCTGATCCTATGAAAGTCCAAGGAGCTAACAGAGTTTTCCACTTGAATATCAGGAGAAACTAAAACAGATTTAGGCATTATGCATGGGATTATGTCACCATAATCGGTGGATGGTCCCACTGGATTTCAAAAATGTGGGTCCAGCTTGTATCAGCCACTTACAGCATTTCCCACTGTGAAGTGGGCTTGAGCTTCCTTTGAGGTAACCACGGGCTCAGCCGTGAATGAAGTGTAGATCTTGGTCTGTGGTCACTACAGAGGCAGACCCCATGAGCCCTCCCCTCTGGGAGCTACAGCTCAGAGCCATAAAGTGTCCGTTCTGCAGCAGTTTTAAGTACTCTCAGCACTGAATGCTCTGCAATGTGAATTCTGATCACGAGTTCAGAGTGGATGATTATATCCCCTGCATTGTGAGATTTCAACCATGAGCTATCTCCTTCAGGAGTGGGAAGTATGTGGGAGCTAGTGTGGGGTGCCCACATTCCTGGTGTGCATAGCCTCATTTTAAAGGGAGAGTTCTTAATTTTAAAAGGCGAATTTACTGTAATATGCACCATGAAACTGTGTCCATCTTTGGGTCAGGCTCCACAATAGAACAGGTGTCTATAATGAAGATTGGGTCACTTTGGAAAGCTGTGGCTAACGAGTAGACCTTCCAGGCAAAGTTTTTTTGAGGATTGAGAAGACCTGGGATTGAGAAGACCTGGGATACCCCACTGGGGTGGGTTTTTTTTTGTGTGTGTGTTTGCTTGAACAATGTCTCTGAGGGAATGTTCTAGATTATAGGTTACCTGTTTCATTTGCCAGATCTATTGAAATGAAGCATTTTTACAAGGTATTTGTAGTTTTCAAAAGCATACTGGTTATGTGTTTTTTACATATCCATTAGTCTGAGCTAAATTCAAATTCATTCCTACTACACAGCGCATTCTTAGATTGCAAAATAATTCATGAAAACCAAGATGGATCTAGGGTTCTTGAGCAATTTCCCAGTGTATTCAACACTAACAACAACAACAACGAAACAATGAGTCAGTCACCACTTCCTTCGGATCGCTTTAAAAAATTTATGGCTATGGGTTTTTTCCCCTGACCTTAGATACATTTTCACCACAAACTTTTATTCATGACGTTTTAGACACCAATTTAGGTGACTTCCGCAAACTTCTGTTTTCTTTTGCTATTCTTCAAGTATGCATTGATCATTAGCACTTGATGATTAACTTCCCTCTCTACTCAACTGGTTATTATTTAGCTTTTAACTATGGATAGGTATGTTTTAGTGTTTCAAATACCTCATTATAAGATGGCTCTACTACTCAGACTGACTTAAAATTCATACTTTTAATATCTCATATGCTTCTAAGTTGCATCTGCTTTAAAATAATATCCATATATATATATATATATATACACACACACAAAGATACTTATTTCATTCTTTTCAGTTATAAGACCCTACATATATAAGGACCTGTGGCTCTAATTAACAGTATTAAAATCGATTTCTGGCTAGGGGCGTGGCACAATGATTGAGTGTACACTTAGTGTGTGTGAAGTCCTGAATTTAATCCTCAACATTTAAAAAATGGTAAAAGAAAACCACCTTCTTTTGATACACAAAACAAATTTTAAAAATGAAAATTATGGTCACATTATAAAAACGTTTCTAAGGACATTTAAAAAATTATGTATCTTGCTCCCACATTGAGAATTCATATAATTTACAGTAATTAAGAAGAATAAAGAATGGAAGGACAATTGCCTTGAGACACATATACAAGTCTAAGAATAAAAAATAGTATATTGGGGTGGAGGGAGGGAGAGGAACGGGGTACCTATTAAGCTTGTATGACTGGGGAAAAATAAATTTTTAAAAAATTTAAATCACAAAAAAATAGTATATTGGACTTGACATACTTACTATTTATTTATTCACTTATTTGTCATTCAGATATATTCAAACATATTCCACATTAGTAGGTTATGTGAAAGTGAATTCACTATCAGAAAAAGTAAATTTTACTTTCCTTGCTTTTGTGAGTCAAAGCTAACTTTATGAATGTCAAACTCTATTTCTTAGAAGCAGAGGAGTTGGAGAAACTTGTATTAACATAAATAAAGATATTTTAAGGGTTATAAGATGAGCACTAAATGAAAACACACATACACACAAACACACTTTCTTTAAGCGGCTGAAATATCAAGTCTTTAAGTCTCCATTAAAAAAAAAAAACCCTGATTATAAGCTTTCAAATTATTTAAAGATGTGAAAGCCTGCCTGCAGTTTGGCCTAGTTCAAAGTCAGCACAGAAATCATTTCTTCTTCTTCCAACTCAAAGTATGTTTAGGAAAAGGACATCTGATAGAAGTGGGAATGCCAGTCAAACCAATTTTAAAATATAAAATGCTGCTAGCAACATTTGGATACATATAATTTGACAAAGAAGTTTTATAAACCCAAGCTTTGAAAAACAGAAACTATAAGCTCCAACAAAAAGCTTAATATGTAATTGAAAGAAAATAATATTTTGTAGAAAAAAATTGTCCTTCCCAAAAGAGACAAAAATGACTAACTTTTATTTCCCAAGAGAATTGTGCCACTTTTATACAACCAAATTACGGTTGCCGCAAATTGCTTTCAACAATTCCATTGCTTCTTCATTTGACCACTTGAAAATCAAAGTTCTTTCAGATTATAAATATAACTTTTTATAACTCTGTTATTACGTACTGTGAATGGGGAAAGGGGGCCAATCTTGTGGCTGTAGCGTCGAATGGCCTCTCTGATGTGGCAGGGCTGGATGGCATCACCGGGAGCCTCAACACCACAGGCTGCGGTGCTCTGCGACAGCAAAACACATAAATTGTTACTAAATCAAAAACACACAACAGAACTACAGTGTATAAAATATGAAAATAAACTTTTATAAAATGGACCGATTTTTCCCTCCGGATGCACATCACTGCTGCCATACACTACATCTAAAAAAAAAAAGTTCCATTAACAAATCAAAGATGACTTTTCCATGACCCCTTCCTAGCAGACCTACCAAATGCAGTTTTTATGCCCACAATATTTCACCAAAGTCTGCATGTCAAGGTAGGGAGAATATCGCCACGCGCAGACGAGAAGTGTCACGGGAGCTTGTGGAGAGAACCGCAGGAAGCACTTTTTAAAAAAGTCATTTAAGCATATATTATAATAAATGTTCTTGGGTATAGTTTTGAGGGTCAAGAATTTCAACGGAAAAATTGATATACGTTTATTTATCATAGTGGAGTTTTGTCATAAAAGACTTTTTAACTCAATCCCTAATATCTTAGTGTTCTGGGGTAAAGCAAAACAAAACCTTTTGACTTATTTATCTCATGCATAAAGGCATGCTGGAAAGCAGAAAAAGGCACAAGGAAGAGAAGACTGCACACAATTAGAGCTTGAATACAAACTTCAGAAATGAGAGATGCGTATGTTTAAGTATGTGCACGTGATTTAAAAAAAATTAGGACGCGCCACAGAGGTAGTACAGCCTTCTGGGTCAGCGGTGAGTTCTGGCTTGGGCCTAACATCTTGGGTCTGGGTCACTGCCCTGTCAATCGCCAGCTCTGTCATGTTAAGAGGAGCGCTGTGCCGCAGCTTCCTTGCCTGAAAATCAGGCAAATTTTATAAGTACTTATAGGAATGTTATGAAAATTAAACAAGCTGAAATATATAAAGTATTTAAAACAGTTCCTGAACCATGGTAATGATGAATGCTCAGATTATTATTTAAACCAAGATTAAAAATGCAACTACAATGTACTTGAAATGCTAAGTTAACTCAACATTACAGAATTAATTAGGAGAAAAAAAACACTCACCTTGCATGTTACTGCTAATTACGGTCCCAACCTCTCTCATAGTCACCTAATTAGCATTGTTTTCCTGATTCAACAATTGTATCATCTTTTTCTGATAATTCTCACAACTTTTACATCATACTTCTTCCCAAGGACTGTAAGTCTATGGGTAACAACTTCTATGGATCACAATTTGGGAAAATCTTTCAAAGAGAAAAAGTACAGCTTCTTTGGACTTGGCAATTTTTTAGGAACTTTTTCCTATAGACATATTACATGGGCACAAAATAATGCATGCACATAGATAAACAGACAGACACAACATGCAGATGTTTACTATAGTATTATTTGGACTGACAACTAAGCGCTCATCAATGAGGGGATTGGAAAATTAGTAATGAAACATCATTTAAAGAAGGAGAAATGACTCGCACCTATGGGGCCTTCTACTACTACTACTACTACTACTAGTACTACTACTACTATTAGTACTAGTACTAATACTACTGTTACTAGTATTAGCACTAGTACTAGTATTACTACTACTACTACTAGTACCAGTACTACTACTACTATTACTAGTATTAGTACTAGCACTACTACTACTATTAGTACTAGTGCTAGTACTAATACTACGATTACTAGTATTAGTACTAGTACTAGTATTATTACTATTATTAGTATTAGTACTAGTACTACTACTACTACTTGATTAATACTTCTATAGTGTTGTTCCTAAGACACATTATGTGAGGAAATTACAAGGTACTCAATCAATATGGCATTGTGCTATTGCTAGGTAAAAAGAAAGATTAAATATAGTATACTTAGCTCAGTGTGACTTGCCTTTGTGAGATACATCAAACAGGAGAAACAGGGCTTTTGTCAAGGTGCATGAGTGAGTGGCTGGAGGGCAGGGGTTAGAGCGTGGTTTACTTTTCATTACCTACTTTCCGGTATAGTAAATACACACTTCAGTATTTTTCCTATTATGAATCAGCACAATAAATTTTAGAATTCCTACAAAACAAAAATACTTCTACTAGTTATCCAAGCTGAACCTAAAATCTGACTTAAAATATAAAAGAAAACAGATCTTGATTATTTTTATTATTATAACAAGAGTTAGAATAAGCCAAATAGGAACTACTCTAGGGTCCCTTTCTCAACCTCATTCCAACTCTAAATAACATTCTAAATAACACTCTAAATAACGTCTCTCCTTTGCCTACAACAACACGGGTTAAGCTATCTTAACCCTGCTTTTGGCAAGGGCATGAAAGTATACAGGATTTCTTCCAGTGCATTCTCAATTCTCAGTCAAAGTATTAAAATGAACTAAGTGACTGGGTGCGCCGACGTGTGCAAAGACTTTAGTGTGTCTATTCTGTACACGGTGGGAAAGCGACTAACACATACACACGACCTGAATCCTCTCCACTGTGAAAAAGCATGCAAGGGTTTGCTTGAACCTTGTACCAAGAGAAAGCATCTGATAGAAACTGAAATGAACAGGGGAGGAGGCCAGTGTGTTGTACACTAAGTGGAGGAGCCCTTCCTGGGTATGGTTCTTTCTGGGTACACTTCCTCCTGGGTATGGTTCCTCTAGGGTGTCCCCTTTGCACCTTGGATTTAATTTCCTTTTTTTTTTTTTTACACCACAGTAAACAGAGATAGCATTTTCCTTTTACATTATCTAATACATTTGGTTTTGTTTCATCCCTTTAAGTTGCTTGAGTCTAAGTGTTGTTTCACAACAGCAGAGAAGAGTAACCATGGCCATGTCTTTTCCAGTTGTAATAAAATAGCTCAATAAAAGTAATAAGTGAGAAAGAACTTATTTGGTCAAAATTTCAGCCCACATTCCATCATAGCAGGAAAATCACAGTTGCAGGAACTTGAGAAAGCTGGTCACATGACACCCACATCCAAGAGCAAAGAGCAATGAATTAACACATATGTGCAACTTGTGGTCTCACTTTATATATTGCAGGATCCCCTGTCAGGGGATGATCCTGCCCACAATCAAATTGGGTCTTTCCACATAAATTAATTTCAAGACCACCCCTCACAGACATGACCAGAGACGCTTCTCCCAGATGAGATTTTAAATTTTTGTCAAATTGTTGACTGTCGTTAATCATTACACTCAAATTAGAAATCTCAATTTAGTAGTAATTAAAGTATTTTCAAAGTTGTTTCAGAAAAACTGATAATTAAGTTTATTTTTGTTACTAAGACTTTCAAAAAATTTGTTACATTTATTTATTGATTTACTGTATGTGAATATACATGTATGTAGGTCAGAGGACATCTTTGGGAAATGCTTCTTCTTTCAGCATGTGAGTTTTGAAGGGGATCAAACTCAGATTGCAAGGCTTAGTGGACGTGCCTTTACCTGCTTAAGTTATCTTGCCAGCCCTAAGCATCTTACATATGGTACACACTCATGTCAGGAATGCTAGACTTATGCTTCTCATTGTGACTGTCACCACATTTTAGGATATTTTTGAAATTTTCACACATGAAGTTCATACATTTTGACAACACAGTAGTCTTAATGTCCACAGTATGTCAGCAGAAATATCCATGGGGCTTGAAGTTCTCTTTGGTGGAGTTTAGCAAGTGTGCAGTTCTCTTTCTCTTGGTCATACTCATATTATGTGTTCTATTTCATTTCTGCTTGAATGTTTCTTTATAGAAGTGTTGGCTACTGGATGCTGAAGAATCACAAGGAGCCACACATGTCCTTGAACACGACCATCACCCTTCTGTCTTCCTTCGTTTCTATTTCACAAAACTTCTCAGCAGCTTGAACTCCCAACTGTGATGGAAAGAAGTTATACTGGAAATTCTGTCCGTTCTGTATCTCTAGAAGTGTCTACACCTGTTCTGACTCTTCCTTCTCCTTATGAGTTTAAGGACTCGTTATCTATAATGGTGGACTAGATCTTGTATTAAACTTGAAATCTTCAGTCTTAGGAGGAGTTCATTTATCTCAGGCTAGAGTGCATATTCATCATCAGTTACACACTCACTGGCCACACTCACTGGTCAGTTACCGGGACTGTTTTGCACTCAGCCCCCTGAGATTTCTTTTCAGTTCAAGGAGGGTTGTATTTTGGTCAAAAGGTACAGTATAAATATAGCATAAATAAATTTCTCCTTTCAGACTTTAATCAATGTGGTAACTGTTAGAATGACAAATAAGTTTACATTTAATGAAGGAAATTATGAGTTACTGAATAACTGAATTCAAGGATGAAAACATTATAAACACATTATTTGCTCTAAAAGTTTTTCTCTTACCCTATTTATAAATGTGAGTGAAGACTATGGTTAAGTCTCTTGGGTTAGGACACTCTCTTGAATATGGCAGTAGATCAAGTCTTTTTGATTCCTAGTACCCTGAGCTTGGGGTATATATTGACGATGTTAAGTTATCTACTGTTTTAGATTGAAAGATGATGCCTTTTTTTTTTTTTTTTTTTTTTTTTTTTTTTTTTTTTGCAGGGGAGCATGTGTGTGTGTATGTGTGTGAAGAAAAGGGCACTGTGTGTGTCTGTGGAGCCCCAAAGGTAACTTTAGGAATCATCCTGGATTGTTCTTCTCCCATATTGTTTTGCTCTAGGGTTTCCCAGGCTCTGCCTTCCAAGGCTAGAAGTGTAGGCCACTTCCATTTCTCCTCTCTGCCTTCCCTGGCATTTTTATGTGGGATCTGGGATCTGAAATCTGTTTGTGAGGCAAAAGCCCTGAGCTGTCTCTCCAGTCCAAGTTTTCATGATGTGAGATAACATGTTTCAAAATACACAGACATTATGGGATAGAGAAGTTTAGGGATTTTCATTTGGAGTGAAGACCAGCCAGGCACTCTTCATGCCTTCAGTGCCAGATCAGGACTGCTGAGGCATTTGGCCTCGTGAACTGAGCGGATACCATGTTTTCAGCCTCTCTAGTGTAAAGACAGCCATGGTGCTACTACCCAGACTGTATTGTGTGAGCCAATCTAATATGTACTCATTTTTCATTCCCTTTTAGTACATACCCATTCTGCCTGTTATAGACCTCTAAGCATAGCAGAAAAAAGGAAATTATATAAAGATATCCAACAGAAATTTGAGAAATATGAAAAAATGTGAGAAATAAAACATTACCAGCTGGGTATAACAGTAGGTTGGATATGACACAAGAAACTGCCTGGAATTGACCCCAAATATAAGAGAAATCAAAGCCTTGAATAGCTATGGAACAGTATCAAAGTACCAACTTAATACACTTAGGACTTTCAAATGCAGAGAACAGGGGACCTAGCTCAGTTGGTAAAGTGCTTGCCTGTCAAACATGAGCTTCTGAGAATGGATCTCTAGTACTCATGCAAGAATTCAGGCACAGTTGTGTGCATCTACAAACCCAGCACCGGGGAAGCAGAGACAGGAAGATCCCTGCAGTTGGCTGGCCAGTGAGTCTAGCTGAATAAATGAACAACGGGTTCACTAAGAGACCCTGTCTCAAGAAGTACGGTGGGAAGAGGCTGAGGAAAATATTAATATATATATATATACACATAAAATATCAATGTCTGAACATATATATACTTGGACACACACACAAATACACAAAGTGGAGGAGAAAGTTGGGAAGATAGCTCAGTTCGCCAAATGCTTGCAATGCAAACATGAAAACCTCATCAAAACTTAAGTATGGTGGCATGTGTTATAATCTCTGGAGGCTACGACAGGAGGACCTTGAGGCTGGCCAGCCAATCTTAGTCTATTTGGTAAGTTCTAGGCCACTGAGAGACCCTGTCTCAACAACAACAACAACAACACAAACAGATATCATCATGACTTGGGAGTAGGAAAAAGTTTCTTAGGATGACACAAACAGTCATGAAGCTCCTACACAGACTTTGCAAATACCCAATCCTACTACTCAGATATTTCATTCCTAGGCATTTACCTGAAATAAGTAAAATGCTTGTCCTTAAAGACTTATACAAAAGGATTCATAATGCCTCAGGCAGTAGTAATTGCCTAACTGCTCACCAACAGGAGAATGAAAAAACTGACTATTTCACATGATAGAGCATCAGCTAGTGATAATGATAAGTGCATTATCACTACACTGAAATATACCTTCCAAAACTCTACTGAGTTGGGGGGGATTGATTATGAAAATTCAACAGTGGCTTTATTTCAGAGGAGTGCTGCCCTGTGGGGGTGGCAACCTGAGGGAACTTTCTGAGCTGAGAACATTCCACATCTTGAGAGTTTTGGAAAATGACAGGTTAGTATATTTGTCAAAACTCACTCAAGGGCACACTTAAGGATCAAGTGGTTCACTAGCTAAATTTTACATTAAAAGAAAGCTGCTATAAATTATACACAGGGAAGGATTTAGGTACAAAATGCACTGGTGTCTGCAACTTACAGTACAGTGTTTTGAAAAAGGATGAACTACAGGGTGGATAAAGGGATGGCTTGATAGACACTTAAGTGTGACCTAGCACGTACAGGGAGATGTGAATGCATTTGCAGAATCAAGACAGTAGACAGACTGTTTGCCCTACAGTTCTTTTAATTTGTTTTATAATTAAAATTAAGCATTGCTTTGTGCACAGAAGTTGGTTAAAAGTCTGACTGTAAATCAGTGAATATTGGCGCCTGTAAAACTGACTGCTTCCAGAAATTTGAGGCGTGAGAAAAGCAGAGCACATTTTTCTTATCTCTGAAAAGAACTTTCAGAGAGTATCCACTCTGTACCAGGAAAACAAAAATTCTCACTGACCTTTTTTCTTTTCCTCTGCTTCGTTTTAGCTGAGTCTTGTCCAGCACCGCCATTCCCCAGGGATGCTGCCATGGTCTTCCCTGCATGCTGCGATCCGGACGATGGAGCTGTTGGCGTAGCAGGAGGTGTGTTCTCAGGGGAATCTGGGCAGGACTTCATATATGATCCCTGGCCAAAGAGACACGTCCTTGAAATGGAGTCACAGGACTTCAAGTAATATGAAGTTTGCGTCACTGCTTCATAAATTTCATGCTATTTGTAACTCACAAATTCACCTTCATTTATTCCAAAGAAATAATGCTCCCATCTTTCCCCTCGTATTCTAAGTGTGTTTGTTTTTAATTGTTTATTGTTCAGACAAAATTAGAATTCTTCACCAACGGCCTCTAAAACTTCTGTGAGGTTTGTTAGATTCAGATAGTTCTGATGTTTTCTAGTGTTACAAACTCACATCTTTCCCCAAATTGGATGCCTTCAGCCATGTGTCAGCACTGTCCTTGTCACTCAAAGTCAATCAATGCATTGAGCTCACTATGGATTTTTTCCAGTCCTTTCAACAGCAAACATCTTTCCTTCTCACATTGCTCATTACCTATTTGACTCCTTTGGCCATGACTACAAGTCTGTCTTTTCTTTTATATAAAGTACCTCAACTATTTGAAGAATTACATTTTGTGGCATCTTCTTTCATGGTCTACTACCCTAACTTCTTTCACCCAATTACCACAGACATGTTTTAAATTCCTTCACGTGCTCCCCACCCCCAATCACCCTTCTTTACATACCCCCAAACTGAGTGTCCACCCTATAGGTACCTAAACACCAAAGCAAAAATTCCTTATCATATCCCCATACTGCCGTCTAAGGAATCATAGGCAAATAAAAATCTGTGTCATCCATTTGGAGAGTAGTGTAGGTCAACTTGAACTCTGTGCCTGTTGGTGTATTTCCTTGTTTGGTTTACAAATTATCTGCTTGCCTGAACACCTATGGTTCTCTAGATTTCCCTCTAGACCTTGATGCTGGTTGCTGATTTGCAATGTTGATGAGTGCGATTTCTGCTTTAGAGAGGCCTGCTCTCCGTGTTTGGTCAGATAATAAAGGGCAGGAAGGAAGACAGTCTTTATGAATGTCTACTTTGACTACTAGTCACAGAAGAGGAAAGGTGGATGCCGGGCCAGGAAAAAGCTTCCGGCTTATACTGACAAGTCTGTCAGGATGTTCTGAGCCATCTCTCAGGGAACCCCGGAAACCCAGCATACACAGGACATTTTTTTTCAACCTTTGCGCCGTTGGGAACAGCAGCTGTGGTCGCTGAGCAGTTGCCCAGGGCAGCTTGGCCACCCTGGAGGTCCATGAAAGAGTGTGCGTGTATGTGTGTTTGTGTGTGTATGTGTGTTTGTGTGTGTGTGTGTGTGTGTGTGTGAAGGGATGCAGGGAGAGTGGGTGGAGAGGAATCTTTCCAAGCCACGCAAGCAATCACTTGAATGCTGAGGGGACACAAGGTTGTTACGTTCACAGTAAATTTCCTCAATTAGAAATGTTACAATGGGTTTATCTGATGTTAATGGAAAGCATACTCACACACATATTCATAAAGTATACATGCATCAGAGACATTGTGAAGGGACATCATAATTTGGGTTTGAAATGCAAAGAAAAGAAAATACTGTTTAATCAACTAAGTAAGCTTTAGGGCCTTTTAAAGTATGTTGACTGATAAGGTTGTATGGTCTCTTCCGAGGGGGGGAAAAGACTTTCCATGGGCATGAGCATTTTAATTATTTGTGGGGTCTCAAGCCAACACAATTCTCAGAAGTATGAAAAGATGCGAAGCTGATTTTTGGGTTGTAATAAGACATTACAATGGCATATATCAGCACAATTTCTGAGGATTCAAGAGAAGAATACTCGAGTCTGGATTCCATGAAATTCACAGATTCCTTAGACCAGTAGCATGGATTTAATGGGTATTGTTCAGATACCCATCTGAACAACCTGGGATTATTTACAAAATGAGTGCATGCGTTTATGGAAATGTTTCACTGTGGGCTGAAGCAAATCTCAACCGCTTCTTAGAAACTATGCTCTATTCTCACTTGCGGATAGTAACAGGAAAGAGATGTTTGCCATCCAGCTACAGAGACACACATGCACACGCACACACACACACACACACACACACACACACACACACACACACACACAACTTGATCTAGGCTCATTTTGTAATAATACACGCCAATGTTAACCCACCCTTTTTACTGTCTTTTACATGTTTATAAGACTGATTTAAATGGGTCAAATGAACTTGCTATTTTTTGCTATGAAGACAGTCAAACATTGGCAAATGTGGTCAGCAAGTTCTGTTTGCTTCTGATTTTCAGGTACAGGGTACTTGTTAGAGGACAGTTGGAAGCTGAAAGGGACCCACAGTTATGCAAAGGTTTCCAAGTGGTAAGAAGCCTTCGTGGTCCCACAGGTACAGTCTTGTAGCATAAACTAGAACAGAAAATAAAGGAGCATTCACACAGAAGGGTCAATCTTAAAGCTAAAGAGAGGTGAACTAAGCTTCCTTCAGTGTGTAGATGAATCTGTGAGATGGAATGCTACCAATAAATTGTGGGAATTTCTGTATGCTAATACATTCTTTCTTTCTCTCTCTTCAATGTTTGATATCAAAGCCAGGGTCTGCTGCATGCCAGGCAAGTATTCTACCAATAAGCTATAACCCAAGTCCAACTCTCTCATCATTTGAGGTACAAACAAATAAGTAACTTTCCCAGCATTATTCAGTTATATAAACCAGCTGTTTACTTTTCCCTTCTCAGGCAAATGCTAAATGTTTTGACTATCTCTTTTTTTTTACATAAATTTAAAAATTATTTTAAACATAAAATTTATTTATGTATCAATTTATTTATATGAAACAGAAGGAAAAGAGAGGGGAAAGGAGAAAGGAAGGGAGAGAGAGCAAGAGAAAAAGAGAAAGAGAGAGGTGTGCCCATACATGCCATGGCACATGAGTGGAGGTCAAAGGACAACTTGGCGGAAGTCAGTTCATTCTTTGCACCCTAAGGTCTTCCAGAGTTCTAACTCAGGTCACCAGCTTTGAGAGCAGGTACCATTACCTGCTACATTATCTCACTGACCCCGGCGATCTGCCTTTGCTTCTTTCTTTTCAGTTGTTATCAGTATTTTTTATGGCAGGTATGTGGGTGTTGAGTGCATTTGTGGATGACAGACAACGTTCTAGAGTTGGTACTCTCCTTCCATGTTGTGACCTCTGGGGATTGAACTCAGGCTGTCAGGCTTGTATGCTAACTGCTTTAAGTCTTGCAGCCATCTTTCTGGCCCAAACTTTCAAAGACAAGTGGGGCAGAGAAAGAATGGGTTGGGGGGAATCATGATATTCCGTGGATTGTCATGACTGAAAGACAATAAATACTTAAAGGTGTTTGTTTGAGTGATGAACGTGTTAAGATTCACTGAGTGAAGGCTACATATTCTGTATATGTTTTTGCAAAAAAGTACTAATGCAATACCAGATGAATACCAGAATTCACAAATGGTTCAAATCAGATTTTCTGATACTTACCTCAGCAGAGTTGTGATACTGAATAAAGGCTGCAGAGATGGCATGGCTGAAGGGGTCTCCTGCCTTGGTTACCATGTCCTGCCTCACAAGAAGAGCCAGATCGACTAGCTGAAGAACACAGTAATGACAACAGAGTCACACAGTTGAAAATATAGAAGTGGCAATCTTGCATTCCATTTGCAATGTAACTGATAATACAGTTTGCCTAAAATTTTGCATTGTGAATATGAACATAGCTTTTCATTGACTGGAAAGCAGACCTACCCCTCAATAAAAATGATATATTTTGATTTCACTTTTTTCTTTCCACGTACATGTATATAGGGTGGATGTGTGTGTGTGTGTGTGTGTGTGTGTGTGTGTGTACGAGCAGGCATTTGAATGCGTGTGCTTATGGAAACCCAAGGGTGACACTGAGAATTACCCTGGATTGCTCTTTTACATTACTTCTCTGCTTTGGTGTTTCCAGGCTCTACCTCCCACAAGTGGAATTGCAGGCTGCCGCCATATCTTCCCCACCAATTTTTTTTTTTTTTTTTTAATGTGGGGTCTGGGGATTTGGTCCTTTTGTGAGGCAAAGGCTTAAATCCTGAGCCATCTGCCTATTTCTCAAAAATATATTTCATTATCATCACTTGGGGAGCACTTCATGCCGATCTCTGGGCTGCAAACCCAGAGTCTCCCAGCAGGTCTTCTCTATAGGAGCCAGCCCCAGGAGCTTCCACTTTCAACAAGAATCAGGAACACGGAGATCTTCGTGTCCTAAAGACCACGCTGGGAGAAACTGCCAGAAGACCATGGCACTAGACTCATGTCTCCAGAGCTTGAAAAAGGCATTTCTCCAATCTCAGAAATAATCTCTAAACAAGGCCGCTGAGGAAGTAATAGCTCAGTATCAAGAAAGTGGATCCTCATATCTAGATGGGATAAAATTGTAAGGAATGGTTGCTTTTAAAAATTTTTGCATCAGCAGTGCCAAGTGACATAATTGGACTAAGTTCTAGAAAGTGTTACTAGTGTCGTCAAAGAAAGTGATATCTGTATTCATTCCAGGTAGAGTAGCGGGTTAAGAACAGAGTGAGGAGATGCCTGCTTGCATGCCATGCCTTGGCAGTTCAGGAATCTTACCTGTGCCACCGTTTCATAGGCTAAATACGACAAGATTTCCATGGCCACGACATTGGGTTTGATCTCCATGCTGCCGCAGTCCAGCCAGTCTCGGAATTTGGAAGCTTTTTTGGCTAGCAATTAGAAAAGAAAGTGAGTGGAGAATTTTACTTTTTAAAGTGTTTTAGTCTGCATATTAATGTCAGAAAATGGAAATATCTGTCCTGAAAATTGAATAGAAAAAATAGAGCTCATAATAGCAATATCTTTGAACTTTCACTGGATGTCTCCATATTCTTTTTTCTTTTCTTTCTTATTTATAGAGAGAGAGAGAGAGAGAGAGAGAGAGAGAGAGAGAGTGTGTGTGTGTGTGCGCGCGTGCGCGCGCATGCGTTGTGTACACAGGTACATGCATGTACGTGCAGTAATATGAACAGGAAAGTCAGAGGACAACTTATGGGAGTTGCTTCTTCCTCTCACCAAGAGGGTCAGAGGAACTAAGGCTTCAGGCTTGCATGACAAGTGCCTTTCCCTACTGAACCATCTTGCCAGACCACACTATCTAGATTTTCTGGTCTCAACAAATCCAAGTTTTAATCGTTGGACAAAAAGCAATACAACAGTTTCTTTCCACAAGTCCCTTCTGCATTTGGGTCCTTTATGTAGATGACATGGTGGAATATAGCATTTCACCTTCAGTGCCTCTCACATTGCTTCAGAGTATGTTACCATTGGCTATAGTTTAAGTTATAATCATAGGCAGAAAAGTTGCTTGCTTAGTGTAACTTTATTCTTGTGGAAAGAAAGTCCTGGAAGAACAAACTCGTGAGGAAAAAAGGAATACAGAGCAACTGCATTTCCATTAGTCTTCAAAATGTGCCTACTATGAAAATAGGCTCAAAATTGTGAATTTAGAGTTGAATGAAATAAACTGTTTTTGGCCCAAGATAACCTGCAGTTATGTTTTTGCTGATTAAGAAGACTCCAGATTCTGAAGCCTGACTCTCAAAACCATATTTATTCTAACCTGCCTTCATCCCCATGAAATTCAGCTGCCCTTCAGTATAATCTCTGGGCTCCACCCCCATGCAATGCTTTCTGTGCTTCTCTTTGTTCAGATGAGTGGTGACCATCCAGGCCAAAGGTATACTTTTCTAATCACACAGTCAAATCATCACGTATCTCTCATGTATGCATGCTTTCTTAAACCATAGCATTAGTTCTTTGCAAACAAAGACAATTTCTCAAGTCTCTCCACATACCACACCCATATGGAATCAAGCGGCATCTGGCACCTTCAAATAAATACCTGTGAACTGCCACAGCACTGAAGAGTCTATTTGATACATGTACATTACTAATTTAACTAGCAATCCAGAGGAAAAAGACTGATGGTAAGGATTTTATCAAATGTGTAAAACTATTTTAAAGAAAACACGGATTATTTTTTGGGTTAATCTGGCCTTACCGGTCTATAAAACTCTTACTGGTAACTCGAAGCATGGTGTCTTAAAAAAAAATTTTTTTTTATGAGCGGAACCTTCATGAATTCCATACACAGAAGAGTTTTCTTTCAAATAAATCACAGAAGACATGAATCCTGCTATTGATGCATATCTCCAAAGCTGTCCAATGTGGCAGAATTATGATAATTCCTTTCAAGTTATCTCTCAAAAGCAACCAATCTTCAAATACTTTGACATGCAACATTCCAGCGAACTAGCAAGCTGGAATGGCTCACAAACACTTGCTTAACATCTGTGGAATACTTCTGAAGTTCAAGTTAAGAGGCAGCAATTTGGCAAGATCAATAAAGTGTACCTTACTCACTTCTCCCTCTGACAGATCATTAGAAACACAGAAACAGATAGAGATTATGCTGTAAGCAATTTATTTCAAAGGAAAAGCACCACTTGTACTATGCAGCCAGATAGACCCCATAAGCACTAGAATTAGTAGCATCCTGGCTATATAAGCTCCAAGAACGCAGGATTCGACTTTAATTTTATCTACAAGATAAAATATGCCTGTGGAAAGCAGACTCACAACACATATTTCCATAGCAAGTGAATGAATGAGTGAAAACATTTCTTCATTAAATGTCATCCTGCTCTTTTCTCTGTATCCTAAAAGATGCACAGAAGCTCTTGGGTCACTTGAGATCATTACAGTGCCGCTGACATTAAGCTAGTTTCTACTTTGTCACCTGCAAAATACTGTTAGAGGCTGCTCTTAGCAGTCCTGGTGCTGCAAGAGAGGCACAGGGACCCTTAGTTTGGAATTTTCCTCAGGAGATAAGCGGGTCTCCACACATAGAAGTTCCTTCCCGGAAGTTTCTTTTTTCCAATGTCTCAGGTGGAAAGGTTCTCTGAAATCTAACAATTTCAAGAGAATCCTGAACAATCTTACTTTTATTAACTTTCTGAGGTAACCTGAATTTTTAGTTTGGGCTACTGTTGAACAAATTGACATTATCATTTAATTCAGAAATCTGAGGTTAATTAATCTTGTGACATCTTGAAGGTCTCAATGATCAGTAGGAAAATTAAAGCTTTTGACAGTACTTTGGTCTCAGCTCTGTCTAGTTCCTCATGATTTTTTTAAACACCTCTTTCTACCCTCTTCTATTCTACATTCTGTCTATCCTGTGATTTTTTTGATGTGTTACTTCAATCTTTTTGAAATCATGAATGTTTGCATTGGCTGAAAACAAAACAAAACAGCCCACTTCTAGGGCACAGTTTTCCCAGACCACCTCTTGCAAGGAAGGGTTCTTGTTCATTTATTTCTCCATCTATTTCCAGCAGTTGCTCACAGGTCCATAGCAGAGGTTTGGAAGCAGTGTCTTTCTCCCACAGGAAAAAGTCTAAACAAGTAAACATTACAGCACAGGCCAGGAACAATGGAATCATAAAGTCAACCATTATCGGCCTACAATTTCCTATCTGACTGAACAACCAGCTAATCATGGATGTAACATAAGCCAATTTGAGATAAAATGAGGGCTTCATGCCCCCAGAGAGCTTTGGGAGGCTGAGAAAGAATGTTTAGGTGCTTAGCAAATTAAAAAAATATTAAATTAAGACTGTATATTAAAACCTGAAGATAAGAACTGAAACAATATAAACACAATAGAAGATATGTACCATAGCAGAGGTAAAAATGAGATTAAAAAACAACAAATTTAGGACAGAGGAAATGAGAGTAAAAAAGTGTATTAAAAATATTTAAAATAGAAAAGAAGAAATATACAGGGCCAGAAAGACAGCTTAAGTGGACAGTGCATGTCTACAGACATGCAGATCTGAGTACAGTCACCAGAGTCCATATAAAATAACTGAGCATGGCGGAGTACTTGCAATTCTGTGCTGGAGAGATGGAAATCCCTTATCAGCCTGGCCAGTGAAAGGTGGACTGAAAGGTCTCAAAATAAGGTAGATGGCATCTGAGGAACAGTGGAGATTTTCCACTGGCCTTGTCAAGCACACTCACACACACACACTCACACACACACACAAACACACACATTTGAACACACACACAGCACATTTAAGTTCAAATGGACTAGTAATAAAATAGATGCAATTTGAACCTATCAAATAAGATACAGAGACGCTCTGATGGACTAAAAAGAATCTAGGGCAGAGTCTGTAGCTAGCATATAGGACATCCTGGGTTCTCTCTTTCTAAAGCACCACATAAACTGAGTGTGGAGCTACATAATTCAGAGTTTGAGGCAGGAGGATCACAAGTCCAAGGTCATTTCTGGATATAGAGCAAGTTGAAGACCAGTCTCAGATACAGGAGGTCCTGTCTCAGAAAGCAATATGAAGCAAAACAAAAAGAGAAAAAAACCTAGATTTTTATCCCCCCCCAAAAAAAAAACCTCCCAAAACTTAAAGGAATGGAGAATGAGTTATTAGACAGGCTCTAGTTAAAGCTACTTTTGTGAAATGATGTTAATACCAGATTAAAAGTCTTTAAGAAAAATGTCACGCTATTTCTATAAGAACATAAGACTGTTGACACTATAGACCCCTCTGTGTATGAGTGATATCTTACGAGTTGAAGCATCTGTGTCTGTCACGAACAGACTTAAGACAACAACAATGCCAGAGTAAAGTCCTGACGTCCTGATAACTCATCGGTAGGAGAAGAATGGCCAGAGCTCATGGCCTGAGCAGCCTGGGTTTCTGAATCTGCTGACCCACTTGGATGATTTTTGTCATATTAAAACAGGCTCTTTCCTAATGAAGCCCCGGTCATACCACACATGTAAATATCTTAAAAGACTAAGTCCCTTATTCCTAAGAATAGAAAATTAAATTTGTTATTTATACTTGCAATTTTATCAAGAGAAATATTAATTTTTATTCTATTGTGCTTTGTTGTGTTAAAAGAGCTAATATTCAAATGAAAAGCACCTTACAAGATTAAGACATTTTTGTTTCAGTGTGTAACAGCACTTCTCTTTCTTCCAGTGATTAAGTTTAAAATATGATTTTAAAAATATTTCAGTTGCACTAAACATTACTTTATAATCTGAGATTTATACTTATAAAATACTTGAATGCCATTTTTAAACCTAAAAATTACAACAGCAAAACCTCTCATTTGCTGAAATTGCCATGATCTGAAGTGTCATTTACTTAATGCTTCACAGATGTATGATGCCAAATAGTTAGTCAGACTGGACAGTATATTTAGTCAGAAAAAAAAAATGCTTCCAAAACATGCTTTGCATTTTCATTTTTTAAAATTTTTTCTTATTTTACTGACATTGACATGGGCACTCTTTGAAATGTGTTATTTATTTGTACTTTCTATATGGTCTATACATGAAGTCCTTACCTTCTTTTTCCAATGCATTGTTTGTATGACCATATAATAGCCTTTCATTTAAAGACACCATTGTTTCTGTAATACCCCAGACAGGGGTCATGTGCCACTCCGTTCTATTTTTAACTGGGCTTTTTGTCACTTTCCCTTTGAGTTTCACCCCAAGAACCTTACTCACCACAGAGCCACTGCAATAAAGACAACTTGATATGCACTCTTCCCTACTGTCACGGGTCCTTCTGTGTCTTTCATAAGCTGCTGTTCAATGATGGGAAGTTCTAGCTTTTCTCCTTGGCTATTTGTGTTACAAGAACGCTGACTAAAGGATTTGGCTAACCTTGATGCATGCTATAGTGGGATGTTAAGTTCAAGATGAAATAGACTACTGAAATGTTACTTTGTGGTAACATGAGTGTGCATAAATGGAAAGTTGAGATTTATAATTAATATTGGGGGCTTTAAAATGTCAAAGGCTACATTAGTAGTGTCCATTGTGGGCCATGTACAGTCAGCAGCACTAGTGCAAACATGACTAAGAAATTAGAATGCAAATGGGAATATTAATAAAAAGGGAAAATTTCTGACTAAGATAATATGAATAATTATCATGGCTCTTTGTGTATTACCAGCATGCTTTAAACTTTTTAATACTATTAATAATTAAATGATTGCAAAACAGTGGACCATGGTGAAAATCTTTCTTAGGCTCCCTCACAATGCAGACATTGTTTCTGTAACCACTATACATATAATAAATGCATCAACTTCAACAGAACAGAGAGCATGTCATAATTTAGTACATGTGAAACACAATCTCTTCCACCTGTAATTATGCAAAGTCAAATGTTTACTTACAGAAACTCAATTGTCGGCTCTCACAGAATTCTGCATATTGAGCTGAATCCATGGTTCGAGTCTGTCTCTCTGCTCTCTAATGAATAAAAAAAATATAGGAAGCATTATATATTTATTTTAAACTTTTAAAATTTATTCTTTTGAGACAGAAGAGAGGGGGAGACAGAGAGAAAGAGAAAGAGAGAGAGAAATGGCAGATACAAAAAGTTTTTTAAAAAGTAAACTATTATATTTATTTTCACATTTAAAACTTAGGCTTAGAGTTCCATGTTCCTTATCTTCTTCTAAATAGCTAAGTGTGAACCACACACATATACAAAAATATATATGATATGGTATATAAAAATCATTATAATAATAGTTTTTTTATTTTTTAAATTTATTTTTGTTCTTTGACAATTTCATACATGAACACAATGAATTAAGTCATTTCACTCCATATTATCTGACCCCTTTTCTCCCCTTCTCCCACTGAAACCTTCTTTCCAATACATCTTCCTTTTACTTTCATGTCTTTTTGAGTTTCCTCAGTGTCGCCTATATTGGCATGTGCCTGAACATAAAGGATGTATAATATAGTCAGACAGAAACCTACTGTATTTAAAGCTTATTTGTTTGGGAAATAAAGTTTAAAGTACTATTTTCTGCTCCTTTGTTATTGAAGCTAAAACTACTTATTACTTAGCCTATGGGATCCTGAAAATTTCTATTTATCACATTCTTTTAATGCAAAAGAAAACTGAGGGAAAAACAAGAGATGGAGTCTTTTATTGACGATGGCTGTCCATCTCTTTAAAACACAGAGTTTGTGAGGTCAAAACAGGAGTTAGCAAAACAATGCAAGTATCTCCTCACGAACATAGTGCAGGGATAAGAAATTCATCTTTTAAATTGTAAAGAAATAAGGTAAACATGACACCACTCTTTTAATCCAAGTCCCTGTTTCCCAGTTTGGGCCAGTTTCATCGTGGCTTTTCTGATTCAGGCTGGCAGAAGTTTGCTCCTTCATTGTCCCACAGAGGTAGGATAATTATAATCCACCCATGGTTTGGTGGGAAAGAATACGACCGCTTCCGCTTCCTTGCTGAGGAAAGCTTAGGCTGGTACTTCTGGAGTTGCTGACCAGGAAAACAAAACAAAAAAAGTCCCTGAGATTTAATTATTATTATTATTATTAGTTTTTGCATGTATGTGCTTTGGAAGGGCCTTCTGCAAGTTATCTTAATCACAGCGTCAGAGTACTTTATTACCATTTCCAGTGCCTGCTGTACTTTTCCCTTTTTGCCTGATTCAAGTGAGTAGTCAATTCAAGGTTTGTGGGTTGAGGTACTGGGGATCCTTCCAAAGCCACTGTTCTTTTCCACTTTATCTTTCTTCCCTTTCTTTGCTCCCTCAACTTCCCTTCTTTTTCTTCCCCCTTACTTCCTCTACAAACATATATACTCAAATGGGTGGACACGATCCCAGACTTTTCTTACTTATGTGTCTACTAAGTTCAAGTATCATTTCTCTAATATAGAGTAAGCATTTTTTACATTTATTAAGTATATCTATGTATACGTATGTGATATAAACGTATCTTTGTGTGCCAATGTAAGTTTTGATCCCTCCTTTTATTTATGCTTGTAAATATGTAGTGTGCTTATATATGTGGAGGTTTATGTACATAGGATGCATTTATTTGTGTGTGTGTGTGTGTACGTGTAGATGTAATGTGTTTATTTGTGTGGAAGTTAGAGGAAAACCTTCATGTCCATCCTTAGGCACCCTCCACCTTTGTTTGAGTCAGGGTCTCATTGAGCTGGAGTTTTCCCATGAAGTTCAGGCCATCAGAAAGCTTCTAGGAATCTGCCTGTCCTCACCTCCCAGGCCTGGCTTTTTATATGGGTTTCAAGGATCTTAACTTAGGCCCACAGGCTTTAATAATAAGAATGTAACCCGGACACTTCCTCAGCTCCAAGCCCTCTTTTTAATGTAGCTGGTATTTAACTCATAAATACTTATTGATGGAAAATAAAAAGCAAGGAAGCGTTTCAAAGGATTCAAACTGATAATACTATATCACTATGTTTCCATGCATGTATGTTTGCTTATACATATGAAACATGTCTGTGTCTGTGATTGATTATAATGGGATCCTCTCAGGTTTGAATTTTTAGCTCCTAGAAAAAGACTTAAGGCATAACAAATAACACATTTTTGAATGAGCAAAGGCTGACCTTTTCTTTAACACTGCAGGTAACGACCACCCCAAAGGAACTGGTTCTTGATTACCCATGAATTCCTACACATCTTCTTGGCCACCTGCCAGCTGGGCAGCCTTACCTGCTCCCAACCTATGGCTACACAGGAAGCACATATATCAACTATGGAGAAAGACAAATATTTCTAAGGAATGCTTAATACTTTTGTCTTTGATCATGTTGAACAATCAAGATTTAGCCTCTGTACCCAAGCTAAGATGGTCGATGAATTTGTAATTAGGAACTCTAACCATTAACAGTTAGGAAAACTTATCCGAAGAGGTTAAAGGTTGTTAGGACAGTTAGCTTTAATTAAGTGACGTTTATGACTAGTTGGAAGATGGTACCCTGCAAAGCTTTCCTCTGAGGCCTTTTCCAAGCGGCCAATCAACAGGAGGTGCTCTGTAAATGATCGCACCTACTTTCTTTACTGTCAGACCCCCTCTTTAGTGTTCCAAAGCATCCTGGAACTTATTCAAATCCTTCTGCAGAGAATCTTGATCTGGGCAGCACCAGGAAGCTGGTCCTGAGGGCGAACATAGGAAGCCATTTACCCTGTACCCAGCGCACAGGAAACACACAAGACTGCTGACTGCACTGAAGATTTGCAGACGTGGTGTGTTAGAGCTGAGGTGGTTTAAAGCTAGAACTTCAGGTTCAAACCTCTTTATTTTTAAAGAGAAGGAAACTGAGATCAAGAGAGAAGGCAGGTGTCAAAAGGGGCTAAGCTCCCTATATGCACAGCAAAAAGCTTTCCCAACCAACACTTAAAAGTTTTTACTTCAGTATCCTTGCTGGATGATCTAAGACGAGGAACTTTAAGAACTACAGTCGAATTGTATAAATTCCAGAGAGGGTTAGCAGATTCTAAGCCAAAGCCCTATTGAAAAGAGTCAAGAGACGGCTCATACGTTAAATAAGTGTGGTTAGAATTTTCTGTGGTGCCCTAATTCACTCGCCCCTCAGCCTCCAGGCAGATTCCAATGTGTTCTAAAGTATATACTGCTAGGCCTTTTCTAATCCTGGCACCAAAGAATTCTCTGGGGAAAGCAAATGTAAAAGGGAAATAAATCATCGGGATAGTACTGCACGGTCAGAATAATAATGTCTTTGCTCTTGCAGAGAACATGACCTCTAAGGGAAGCGTGTGCAATTGCTCCTTTTACAAAGGAGGATGCTGAATTTGGTCGCAGGAAAACTGGAAAAGCATCTAATTAACGAAGAGGTAAAGTTGGAAGGAAAACTTGGGTCTTAATGCATACTTGGAGGTATATGAAGCTTCTTAGAAAAGGGCATCTGCGTGTTGGGTTAGCAAATTGGGGAGAAGGTCTGGTGGGTGGCAGGGGTCACAATGCAAGTTTATATACTGAACATTCTAGCTTGACCATTTTAAAAAGGAGGTGGAAAGTTTGTCTGACCATTCAAAATGGACATGTGACTCAAATAAAAAAAAGTATTGCGGCTAGGTATTTTCATATGTGCTTGTGAAGCTGAGGCAGGAGGATTGTGAGTTTGAAGAGAAGACAGTAAGATATTCTCTCAAAAAACCAAGCAAGCAAACAACCCCCACCTAAACCCCACCAAACAAACAAGCAAGCAGCACACAAAGTACCCCAAACTCCCCAAGTTGTGAGAATGCTGAAGACATAATCGCTGACGAGTCATAGCTGCTTTATCATAGCTTTGATTCATGCTGACATTCTCCAGTCACAATGCTCTTCTGAGTTCAGACAGCGTCACGAGCACGAGGCCATGTGCAGATGAGTCAGCTCTTGTGTCTGTAAGTCCTGCTCAGCTTCTGCTTAGACCGTCAGTGCTACCTACCCTCGAGGTGGCTAATGCAGGGCCTTGAACATTCAGAAAAGTACATGATATACTCAGCTTTTTCTCCAATTAAAGATTACTAGTCTTATTACATTGCAGAGTATTCCAATATAGGAGCAAATTTGGAGAAAATATTTTAGAAGAATCTTTTCTAAAATCTTCCAAACAGCATGCAACCCCATTTTAAAATTTAACTGAGACAGTTTTTTGAAAACATGAGAGGGAACAGGTATGTTACTAGCTCCTCATCTCATTACCAAGAAGTTACAGCTTGTCTTGGTTATTGTAAAACAAACAGCGAAGGCAGATTCCTACTAGAGACTCATGCTTCTGGAGTCTTCTTACATAAGAATGGGAAGGCAAATATTGTCTATAACCAGTACTTTCAGTACTCATCTGTTAACTTGAATTTTCAGTGAAAAGTTCTGAGCTTATTTGATTACACGTCAAGTTGCTTGTGTTTTTGAAAACCACTTTCAACAAGAACAACTGTTCTTTGCCCCAGCCTGTATCATCTGGAGAGTTAAGGTTAAATCACTGCAGGACGCTGCGCTGTGGAAATTCTCTAGACGCTTTCACTGAGGCATACTCGAAGGTTAAAGAAGACATGTGCTGGCATACCTCTTGGCAGTTTCTCAAGCACATGACATCTATTTTTTTTCAATAATCCAGAAATTCAGAATGTAACTTTCAAGGCAAAATGACAGTTTATCTCCTCTCACCTTTGCCTCAAAAAAAAAAAAAATCTTATTCTGATTACGATTAGAAGTTTCACAACTGAATTGTAAAATACTTTCTAAATGGAAAATGCTGGTGATGATCTAACTAACCAGCTTGAAGTAGACAGGAATCAGATGACGAACCTGAAAAACCTCAATGACAACGGGTGGAGGCAGCACTCAGCAACTTGACGTCATACGAACTGTGGGACATTCCTGTGTATTTATGGTACATATGATGTGCTTCTTGGGTCTCCCAACTTCCTTTCCCAAGTTATCCTGGGTCAATTGCTTTATGTAAAAAAGACTCTGGCATACAGCAAGAGCTCCCTACCTAGATTCTCCTTTATAACTAGATCACATTCATACCTTTGTCTCTGCAACAAATTTAAGCACAAATAGCTGTTTTCCAATCATATCCTTCATCTGGAATATTCCATCTAAGCACAGACTATTCCTGAATTATAACCAAAAAAAATTAAATTTATTTTATTTATGGGGGTGTTGACCATGCATGTGCCAGGGCTACACTGAGGTCAGAAGACAATCACTTTTTCTATCATGAGACTCTGGCCATTGACATAAGGTTGCCAGGTGTGGTGCAAGTAACTTGTCCACTGAGCTATCTAGCCAAATCTTGTAAAACATTTTCAAAATAGGATTCTGCATGAAGAACAGGGTAGCTTAGAATTACTGCCTCTGCTGGGATTAAAAGTATGTGCCACTATGTCCAGTAATTAAAAATAATAAATAACCAAAATTTTGAAAGTAAGTTTTTGAGATATTTTTGCTTGACTTAATCCTTATATTCACTTCCACACAAATTCAAAGCCATTTTCAAGAGGTACAGAAGCACACGGTCAGCAGAGACTTGAATATATGTAGTGAGGAGAAAACACAGACACACATATGCATGCACAAGCACAGAGGCACACATGTGTGAGATGCTACTGTAATATTTAGGAACCAATGCGTAATCTTGAATGATACAGTCATCAAATCAAATGTTCATGGAAATAAAGATCTGAATAAAAATATAGTATATTTTCTGTATCACAGCCTTGAAATCACAACCTTAAAAATAGTTTCCATTGGCATTAATGGCTTTCATGATGCCATGAGCCTGTGTCAAAGATATTAAATAGTGCATTGCAGCAATCATATGGTACTTCCTGAGCAAGCAGTTGTCGCCTTTAAAAGATTTAAGAGGATTTGTATTGAGAGTCCAAGTAATTCTCAGCAAGTAGAAAGCATCACTGATCAAGAATACATAAAAAGATATTTGAGATACTCGTCCATAATAGAGTCGTTTCAATTGTTTTTCCCTCCTTTCTCCTGTATACAGATGGAAAAATATTAATTCATGTGAATATAGGACTTTTAGTTTTTCTGTGTATTTTTATTTGAGAAAGGATATCTATGTATCTAAGTATCTATCTATATATCTATGTGTCTATGTATCTGTGTGTCTATGTATCTATGTATCTATATATGTATGTATGTATCTATCTATCTATCTATCTATACATACATACATATGGAGAGAGAAACACACTGATATCATGGTATACACTGTAAGTCAGAGGACAACTTTTGGAAGTCACTTTCTTCCTTTCTTCTACTACATAGGCCTCTGAGGATTGAATTCAGTTGCCAAGTTTGCTCACAGGTGCCTTACCCACTGGAGTATCTCTCTGGCCCCTTTTCTGTCAAGAATGGACATGAATTGGCTAGATATTAAAAAATAAAGTTACAAAAATAAAAAAGAGACAATTAAATATCTATGAATTTATTAGGTCAGTAGAGGAAAATACTGTATACAAAACAAGATACTTTGTATCCTGAGATAAAATGTGTGCTCTCTGAGAATTTTTTTCCCAAATAACCTACTACTTTATAACCTAAGTCTACATTTTGTTGTAAACCTACATTATTGATTTTTATTACTGATTTTTTGAAGTTACAAACATGTTCTGGAATAACTAAGCTGACAAAACAAAATCTGTTCCAATTACTGTACAAAGTAGTGAACCCTTATTTTATGAAAAAAATTTTTGAGGGGAGTTATGTTCTACTTATTCTTCTACTCTAACTCAAATAGAGAGGAAGGTTGACTATATGACTTATGGCCTAGAGGAGACATAGTCCACCGTGACAGGGAATGCATGGTGGCAGGCCTGGTGGCTGAAGCAGAAGGCTGACTCACACTGCAGAACTACGGAGGTGCAGAAAGACCCAGAGAAAAGTAGGGCCAGGCTACCAAAACCTCAAGGCCTGCCCCAGCAACACCCTTCCTCCACCATGCTCCACCTCCTAAATGCTCCATAAGCTTCCCAATTGATGCCATGAGAGCCTGTGGAGGATATTCTACATTCAAATCATTCCAAGTAGTATACAAAAAATCATCCATGTTGTGTTAGTTACGTGTAAGACCTCCAGGCATTCTGAATAACACTCCTGAAGCTTCTCAGAGGTTTACATAAATACCAGATGAGCTATCATGCTTTATACTAAGGCAAAAGTAAAGCATTACATGTCTTGGTCATTTCGGGTAACACTTTAGAACACTGCCTGGAAATATGCATGGAAGATGGTGGCATTAAGTCTGGTCCAGTTTTCTTTTTAGCCTTGAATCAGATCTTGGGCTGGTGGGCCCGGGGTAAAGGGACTTGCCAAATCTGATGACCTGAATATGACTCTGGAGTCCACGAGGCAGAAGGAAAGAAACAATTTCTGCAATTAGTCCTCTGACCTCCACACACGTGCTATGGCATCTATATCTCGCCCCACCCATCACACACAGGCTGAGTCAATGTAAAACAAATTTTAAAAAGAATTGTAGATCTTTGTATATTGGTTTGGCTAAGTTCAATTCTCAAGGAGAACAGCACGTGTGCTGAACCAAGCTTGGCTTTAACTTATGTTGTCTGGAAGGCTTATACCATCCAAACATTATGACAGTGAAAGGAATGAGTCAGGACAACATAGCTCTTACTACTCTTCTCTGTGCACAATAAGAGAATCCTGGTTGCAGTCTCTCTTTGCTGCTAGTATATAGTAGATCAAAGTTTTATTGGTAAAGATGACACCAGTAAATTACTTTGCTTTAAAATCACAGATTACTAGTGTTAGCTACTTTCATGTAGCTCTGGGCTCATGTTTCTGCAGGATTTAAATCTGTCATCGCACGGAGGGCATGGCGGAAGAAGAGAATCTCTATATCTCTACATGCAGGGGGAACTTGAAGGCAGACCCCTCATATGACTGTGACAGAGAAACTCTGGCAGAAACCAATTAGATCAAACCTTGCAGATACACTTGTACCCACCAGGGACCCACCTCCTAAAGATTCTAAGGCCTCCCAAAAGTTTCAAAGTTTCACCGGCTGGGAAAGAAGCGCTCGAAATATGAACCTGTGGGGAATCATTTCAATTTTAAGCCATGAGAATCAGCTAATTCCTTCTGAGAAAGTTTCATCAGCTATACCTTTAAAATACATCCCAAACATATTATATCACCTTCCATCTTGGTTACTACTACTCTGGTCCTAGTGATGAGCATGACGTCCCCTCCCCCCAAAATACCCACCATCTCCCAATGAGTCTTTTTGTTTCCACCCTTCCTCTTCTCCTAGCCCTCTCTAGCAGACTGTGTATGCGCAGAGCCAAGTGACCCTTAAAAGGTGAGAGTATGACCACGCTGTGATGTCCACAGCTCTCCAGCAGCGCCTCATCATGCGAGAATCTTGAAGTCCCCACGTCATCTTGCTTGTGCCATCAGTCTCATCTCAGCTCTGACAACATTTCTTATATCACTTCAGCCACACTGGCCCATTCCATTGTTTTTTGAAAATGTCCAGCTCTTTCCCACTCACCCCAGAGCTATTACGGTTGATACACTTCTGTATAAAATATCCCACCTAAGTTAATGTCTGTGGCCTGCTCCATTAGTTTCTCCAGGTCTTTGTTCAAAGGCCATCTTACCAGAGCCATTCCAATCGTGCTGACACATGGGAGCCACTCCCCACATTCCATTCTGTCCCTTAAACTCTTATTTTCCCTTTGTAGTTTTCAAGCATAACCTGAGATAATAGACAATTATCTTTATTTTTCTCCATCTAGACTAGAAGTTCCCTGATGGTGATCTTGTTTACTCTGTAAATTCTATGATAAACTCCAAAGCTTTTGCTGGGATTAATACACAATAGCAATTTTTGTATACACTGGTTTACTAAACACACAGTTGGATTTTAGATTTTTTTGCCCCTGTCTTCCATACAGACAAGTTTAGGACAAGATTTCCCAGCCTAGCCAATATTTTGGACTGAATGATTTTTAATGGAGTTGTTCGTGCACTGTAGAGCATCCAGCAGGAGCTCCCTATCCACTTGGTACTTGTGGCATCTGTCTACTAGCTGTGGGTTGTGAGAACCAAAGAGGTCTCCAAACACAGTCGAATAGCCCTGGGGTGAAATCATTCCCCACTAGGCTACGGGAAGGAGACTAATGCTAGCTATCGCAATCAGCCATGTACCAGGTGCCATGCTTCCTTTATATCATCTGGGTAATCCTTGCAAGAACGACAATCAGAAGCTAGGGTTCTTATTTCAAAAGTGAATATACTGTGGTTTAGATATAGCAGCTAGTTCACAGACACACTTAATGTTAGGTAAGGTTTCCAAGAAAGCGAAGGTGTATTGCAGACCAGAACGAGGGCTATCTGGTGGCCTGTTGGTATTCCACAAGGAATTTGACTGTGTGTGCATGTGCATGTGCATGTATGTATGTGAGAGATGCACATGACTTACAAGGGATTATCACAAAAATCTTCATAGATGAAATTGCTAGCACCTGAGATGTCTTGAGGGAAGAAAGGGGACTCCAAGATCTCTACATTCCCTTCTCGTTCTTCATTCCTCAGAGAGACACCAAATATTGCAGGACACAATTTGAAGTCAGGCTCTCCTCTGGGCATGCCCACGAAGGAGCAATCACTGTACTGGTTTCCAGAGAGAGGCAGTTTCACACGTTGGTTCCATGGAACAGCCACGAAACTCAGGAAATAACGGACCCTAGATGTCAGCGAGTGTGGCCTGCTAAAACCGCAAATCATACTGTGTCTGTCCAGGAAACTCCTCCTTTTGTTCTGACATTGTGGTATGTTACATGGGGCACACACAGGAAGGCAGTGCCTACAACACAGACCACAGTGTCAGCGGACCCAGTTTACTCTCCTGAGGGAGACACGCACTGCTCCTCCTCCTTCTCTCTTCCTAAAGCTGCACTACTGCAGTCTGGAAGCAAAGACACAGCTCCAGTGATGTCACAAGATGACTGGTTTGCAGCCTTTAAGGTTCATGACTTGAAGGTACACTCTCCCAGTTTATATTTGAAAATAATACTCTTCAAGAATCAGATACTTATGACAACCTTAAGTATTCTAATGAAGGCAACCCAAAAACTATATTTTGGGGCTAGAGAGATGGCTCAGGGGTTAAGACTCTGCTTTGCAAGCAGAAGGTCCTGAGTTTGGATCCCAGGTCCTATGTAAAAACGCCAGGCGGCATACTGCACTTCCAGCCCTGGTAGGCAGAGCCTGGGAAATCCCAGAGCAAAGGAAGAAGGAGGCAGAAAGAATCCAGGATGATTCCTGAAGTCTCCCTTGGTCTTGCACAGGGTGGAAGTAGCGCCCTCTGACACACACACACACACACACACACACACACACACACACAAAGTAAATAAATAAAATATTTTTTAAAAATTATACATTTTGGAATTTTCCACTGAAGGAAAACAGCGGCATAAAGACACTTTGAAAAAAATGGTGAAACAACAACAAAATCAGGCATGACAATTCTCATCCACATTCCAGCAGTTGGGGGTTGAGGCAGGAGGATTATAGTAAGTTTGAGGCCTTCTTGGGCTAAGCACTGAGTTCCTGGATTGCAGTATGAGATCCTATCTCAAAAATACATAAAACAAAACAGCCCTCCAAGGCAAAAAATGCTGTTAAAATAAGAAAGATTGAAACTATAAAAAGATGAATAATGAAGTCTGGTAAATGATGGATCAACTGAAGAAATGAAGCCACCAGTCTAGGCAAATCCTCAGGGGATATATTATAGAGGAAAAAGAAGCTTTCCAATTTGATAGCTCTTGAGAGCAGAAACAAAACAAACCCAATTAAATTGTTTATTCTCCCAAAGGAACACTCTTAATCATCTGAAAGCTTAAGTTTCTTTTCTCGCAACTAGCTGAGTGACTTCCTGAGTCAGAGATGAGAAAATTCATCAATAGGACGTCTGTATGGGGCTGAGCCAGCTGCAGGCAGGAATCTGCACAGAACAAAAGGCAGCAAACAATTTACTGCTGTGCCAGGACTTAGTCACGGAAATAAAGGGAAAGAAGATAGTTTTCTCCAAGCATGACTATCATGACATAAGACAGCAAGCACAATGATCCAAAATGCTTTTGTCTCAAAGGCAACAAACAGAAATTCCCAAAGACTTAATAGGATGGAAATGTTCTCAGTATCAGGAGATTCAATAACTCTTCCTAATTCTTATCTTAAAAATCTGCCCCGCTAATTTCAAAACACCTCTGTATTTCTCTCTCTCTCTTTGTTTCTGATGACAATATCTGTTCCTCAGGCATGACCCACTTTTTTTGAGACAGGATCTTCCACTGGGCAGGAATTATAAGCATGCTCTCACCCATGTTCCCTTTTTTTTTTTTTTTTAACATGAATTCTGGATTCAAACTTAAGCAAACTTCTTGCTTGCCAAATAAGCACTTTCCCAACTGAGCCATCTTCTGATCCCTTCATAACCTTCTTTTAACATATAGAAATCCTGTTTAAATAATTGGGAGTGGAAAGCCTTCAGATAAAAAAGTTTTGCAGGGGCAGATCTGAAGAAGCTCCAGTTCTGCTTAGATCTAGGTATTTCCAGAAGCCTGGGTACAATGGCCACCGCCAAGTCTTCAAAGAATGCAGAACAGAACAATCTTCTGGAATCATAAATGCGAAGCCTATAATTATGGTCATTTAACAAAATGGTTTCTGTTTAGATATTTGATGATGAAACTCCCATTCTTTTAGATGTCAGTGCCCAAATTTTATTCAGTCTTTACTTATGAGCACACATAGCATAAGTGTTATTTGATTAAATGTCAGTGGCCATTAGGGCCAGGTTTAGGTAAGAAGACTTAAAACCAGGGCGTGCCAAGAGGGTGTGGCATGGATTACAGAGAGAGATGAAGAAAGGAGGATTGGTTCTGGACTATGGCAACAGCAAGGCAGTGTTTCACCTTAAATAAAGTAACCAGAAAGAAGAAAGAGCGATTTTGGCAGGAAGAGGAAGAGGCCATCAAAGGTAGCAGAGGAGTAAAGTCGAGTGAGAAGATTGACAGCATGGAATGGCAGCCAGCGTCTTTGAATTTATTGTTGTATCAGCTAGGAAGGTTGTCCATCATCATTTCTGTTATATAGATGAAAAAAAAAACTGGTTTAGAGAAATATATTTTTCATTTTGAAATGATTTTTAGATTTATACATAAAGTCCAAGAATAGGGCACGGTTCATGTACACCTGTCACTTAGCCTTGACACCCAAAACATGTCTTACCAGATCTTGGGAGCTATGCAGAGTACTGTTTGCTTAATACTGGCATCAGAGTTTCTATCAATAATTAACTCCTACATCAAAAGCAGTGCTCTTCCCACCAGACCATTGACTTCTGCAGTACTCCTTATTTTGTTCTGGAAATTTCTGTCTAATCAACTAAAATCCCCTCAGAGTTCACTGCACATTACATATTAAAAGATCCAGAGATTTATAAGATTTACAACAATCTGAAGAACTCTACTTGAGATGTTCTTTGCTGATCTTGATAATCGGTTTTGTTTCAACAGAATTGAAAACCCTCCGATCTGAGCAATGCGCAGAATCAGTAAGAACTAGAAATGTTACTTTAAAGCGACTGCTATTCTGTGAAAATAACTGTACGCATGCTATGAAATCATCGTATACATACATGTATGAGTGTCTACTGAAATGAAAGCTTATACACTCTGAGCCATTTTAGTGGGTTAGACGGTCAGTGTTGGACATTCCGATAATTCACTCTCATACAGGTGTAAATTCTGTTTCTGGCGCTAGCCACTATGAAAGGAGGAGCCCCTCAAGTATCCCAAAAGTACAGTGAAATGAGCTGCCTGACTACTTTGCATACCCTTCTTTGCATGTGCTCTTCGGAGGAGGGAGAAAGAAATACAGCCCAGATGGTACCTATTTTCTATAGCACAGATTTTAATTTTACAAGTAGCAGGATGGATATTTTGATTAACAAAAAGAATAAAAATAAATAAACCCCTAAAATCAAATCCTTTCCCCTATTTTCTTCCGGAATTTAAGAGGCAGGAAACAACATACTAAATACTGGGTGATTTCTTCAACCTTTTGATGTCAGTGAGTCTTAATGAATATAACTTCCCAAATTAACATGTCTCTTGTTCTGAAACACATTAAAACATTAACACTTGTCCTGTGGTCACGATTGTTCTTTGAAAATCAGAGTCCATGACAAAGTATTCCTTCCATCTACAAAACAGACTTCATTTATCAATTATCTGGGAGATCATTAACCAGAAAGGGGAAAAAATCAGTGTCCTGGGTGGAAGGTTCCATGGGGCTTGAGAGCTGACAGGAGAGCCCCTGTGAGCTGACTGGCTTTAAGGAGCCCTCTCGATAGCTTTCTGGACACATCAGCCATGGTGAGTTCACATGGCAGCTGACAATGATCTGTTCTCATGGGACAGCACAGAAAAGGCTGTTTCACAACTTGAAGAGCTGTGAGTTTGTGTCATGGCACGAATGAGCAATGAGAAAAGAACTGGTCTGCTAGCACCCAGCAAAGCAGAACTTAATCAATGCTTAAGCAGTGCACTTCTCTCAAATGGTTTTCATTGATCATACTGTTAACCTGCAAAATTTTTGTATTTGATCAAGTCTTCCTTAAATACTGCAACTTTCTAGTAGTGAGCATATTCCTAACAAGCTAGGGGGCTCATTCACAGGTTTTGTTAGTTGAGAGTATTTTTTTTTAACCACACATAATTTAACTTCAAATTATAGCTACTTAAGCATGAAGTTTGTCTTCCTCAAATAAATAAATTCTGTAGATAACCTTTCAAAATTTGACATAACCACACATTGAGGTCACCAAAGGTTTGATTGTCTTCAGCATCTATTTTGACAATTTAGACTTTGTGGCCTTGTCTTTGTGATTCATATTAACTTCCCAGACATTCCATAAACTTCCTTAAAGAAAACTACAGTCAAGTCCCACAGGGTCCTTAGCTTTACATTTCAATGTGACAACTAAGGCATGTTACCAAACCTGCTGCAAGGTAGAAATGTGGTAATTTGTCTGATGGCAAAATAGCCACCTACAAGTTGGAGTTTTGCTGGGAGGCAGGTGTCTTTTCCACAGTGTGTGATCAAGGGATAAAATTCATTACATTGACGTGGTCCAGTCTACTGATTTTTTTTTTTTTGCAGTCATAAGAATCTGTTAGGAGTTTAAAACTGAAGATTGCCTTCCATCACAGTACTCATCACTTTTTTTAAGTAACGGAAAAACAACATTAAAATAAACGACTGATCCCTGGCATTGTCTCTAGGAAGACATAGATTTAGTAATATTGATCAATCCATATTTCAGGTTTAACAGAAGGTAAGTATCATGGTTTGAAATGTGTCTCCCCACAGTCTCATGTTTGGCAAGGTCATGGCACTTTGAAAGGTGGAGCCTTGCTGGAGGAAGGCAGTCACAAGGGGTGGGCCTTGAAGTGAACTAGTCCCACCCTACCTCCAGGAGAAGCCTGCCTTTGCAGCAAGCAGTCTTGCAGCTCTCAGCCTTCCAGATGTGAGTGACTCCAGCTTGGGCTAGCCAGCCAGGCTGCCTTCACCATGAAAGGCTGTATCTCCCTTCTGGAACCATAAGCTGAATAAATGTCCTTTGCTCCCTGAAGTTGCTTGACTTTGAGTACTTTTTCACAGCAATAGTTAAGAGTAACTATTATTTTTAACCACTATTGGTTAAACTTGTATGAGTGTCTACTGAAATGAAAGATTATACACTCTGAGCCATTTTAGTGGGTTAGATTGTCAGTGTTGGACATTCCAATAATTCAGTCTCATATAGGTGAGTGATAGATAGTTACTCCACAAATACTTGAACATTCTACTTCTTTTCATCTGTGCATTTTTACATGAATGCCATCTGGCAGAAAGAACCATTGTTCTTGATTTATTCTGGTTTAACCTTTTACTGGACAACTAAACACAGCTAAAGAAAATCCATCAATCTCAAACTTTTATTAAAGAGAAAAACCAATGACTAAAGTGGTCATTGAGGGCTGAAGTAATTCCAAACATGAACATCTTCTATTCAGAAATAAGTATAAATATACATAGGAGAGATTTCTTTACCAATGTGGCCATGATACACAGAAAATGTTGCATTACTTTTTAATGAAGAGACAAAATTGCAAAAAAAAAAAAAAATGGGGGAAGGACAAAAATCACATACTTCTAAAAAAAAATCACATAGTTCTCACGACACAGTTGAAAAAGACACAATAAGAAAGTAGTTAAAAAAAAAAAAAAGAAAAGAGGGGCTGGAGAGGTGGCTCAGGGGTTAAGCCTCCGCCTTGCAGGCGGAAGGTCCTGAGTTCGGATCCCAGATCCCACGTATAGACGCCAGGCAGAAGCGGGGGCGGCCTGCGCTTCTGGTCCTGGTAGGGCGGAGCCTGTGAATCCCAGGGCAGAAGGAGGTGGAGGCGTCCATGGTGGTTCCCGAATTCGTCCGTGGTTCTACACATACACAAACGCACACACGCACACACAGACACACACACACACACGCGCGCGCGCACATACATACACACATGCACATAGTTGAATAAATAATAATAAAAAATAAAAAAAACTTAAAAAAAAGAAAGTAGTTTAAAGACAGTATTCACTACATAACTGCACAGGAATAGACCCTGTTAAAGACAGGGTCAGCACATTCCAACCCAATCTCCATACATTCTAAATCCACTCACTCAACTGTCACATAAAAGGGGCATAGCAAATGAATGACTGTTGCAGTGTAATATTTAGCCATTTTCACATATGTATTTTTATGAAATGCCATTAGTGCTAGAAAGTGATCCCTCTACTTTAATTACGATGCAAATGTGTATAACATTCTACCCTGCTACAGAAAGGTCAGAAGTTGTAAAGAGAGTTTCCAGTGAGAATCAGAAGTTCTGAACTCTAGGCTGTGGTTTTATATCTAGTCTAGTTAAGCCACATCACCATAAGCATCTATAACCAAGTTCTCTTTCGTCCACCTTCTCCTCATATGGTGTGTGTGTGTGTGTGTGTGTGTGTGTGTGTGTGTGTGTGTGTATGTGTGTGTGTGATACCAAACTGTTTGCCATTTTATTTAGAGATTCGAGGGTGGGGTGGGGCTGAAATGGTCCTCAGGATCCAATCCCTTGGCAGAGCAGAGCTCTGTGGTCTTGTCACCACTGAAGGGTCTTTTTAAATTCAACTCTAATACTGTGGTTCCCTGTGCATCCTGTATCTCGGGGAAGTCCCAAGAGTCTTAGGATTACAGCACAGTCATGGGTCCTAAGATGGAGATATAAGCAATTAGACAATCTATTTGAGTCTACATTTGGGGAATGACCTCAATTTATTTTCAGTTGTTCTTTGTGGAGAAGTTGTTTCACTGAAAAGGCCATCAGATGTTCAGTTCTGGGAAACACACTCATATCTCAAAATTCTAATGTGAGAGAATGATGTCATCTCTACTGATGACACAGCTATGTGCCTATGGTGTTGGCTTCCTGCTAGCCTCCTGTCTCTTCCACGAGGGAAGAAAACTGTCTCCTAATTTAAGGCATCAAAAGGTCTGGGATATTAATAATGGAAAAGAGAATATATCATACTTATGGACTTGCATTTTCATAATAGATGGAGAAAGGAAAACAGATTTGGGTGACTTTTAAATGGGGAAATTAACAAATAGGAAACTTATAACCATTATGGCTTCTAGAAGTTCCTTCTCAAGATGGTCCATGCTAGGGAGAATTTTTAGGCCCAATGTAGAAATGCAAGAAGATGTTCTAATAAATACAGGAAGAAGTATAAGTTATCATATGATTCACACAGATGTTAAACACAGAGTTTTTAAATAATGAAAACTTATCCACTGAAACTTTTTAGAAAATCGTTGTTTTTGACTGAGGTATATCTAAGATTTTAGCTGTTGAAGTAGATGTCAGTAACTTTGAAAATAAGTGTGAAAAAAGTTTTAGAGGGATAGCTGAGTCATGATGCATGGGTGAACAGAAGAAAAGGATCCACAAGCAAACAATGTCAGTTTTTTGTAAATTACTAGATTCTTGTACGTTTCTTCACAATGGTCTCTACAAAGTGACACGTGGGATAAAAGTAGACATGTTACAGTACAAGAAGAGACTATGGTTTTCTGATTATGCAGAAATAATAGTGAAGTTTAGAAATGCTAAATTAAAGTCAGAAAACATGTTTTAAACTTCATTTTGGAAACTTAATGTCCACTTTGCAACAGTTAACAAGGAGACTAGAGAATAGGGGATGTGAACATATCTTCATCTATTTCTTGGTAAGAAATATACCCTCTCTCACTAGCTGAAGCAAGAAAAAAAATAAAACTATGAAAATAAAAAAATCTCTATTAAGATATCTATTAAAAGAAATCAGATTTGGTATAGTTAAAAAACACATCTTGTAGAAAAATGAAATAAATAAACATTCAACCTGGCAAAAGGAAAAGAATTTGGAGTTTTAATATACTTGGCAAACAAGCAGAATTAAATTCAACTATGCGAAGTAATGAATATAGTATTTAAATATTTGTTATAAAGTGATACAGTTTTTAAGATAATACATTGGAAAAAATATTTTTTATTTAAATGCTTAATAGTTTTGTGGAGAATAAGTTTTAAGAGAAAGAGCCAGGCCCAGGATCATACAAAAGGGCCTCGTGGAATCCAGTGGGACCCCAAACAAAACCAAAGGACATGAATATGGAGAGGAATTTATGGGGGAAGGGTCTGGTTAGGAGGAGAAAACAGAAAAGGTAGAGAGTAAAGAAACTAGAACACATTGTATACATGTATGAAATTGTAGTGAAAATCATCCATAAAATATCTTAAAAAGAAGAGAGGAAAAAGCTTAATTTCACTTTTTGTCATTTTGTAAACTTCAACGGGAGTTTCTGTTTACTTCTTCATGTACGATTTTTTTCCGGTTAAATCAAGATAACAATACTATCCCTTGTAGCTCTGTAAAGAAAATTAGATTTGAATCTAAAAACCGTATTTGAAACAAAATACTGATGTTGTCAACATCAACCTAGTGTGTTTCTGTACACACATCCATTATCAACGGTGAGCAGTTGGACAGGTGGTGTAGTGTAGGATGCCAGTGCTGTCGCTTTCCTCTTGCTGCTCTTGCTGCCTCCACTTCTACAAGCTAATTCTACAAACCTCTCTGCTACAAAGGTATAGCATACAGTGGGAGAGTATTTGAACGCAGAGGTACAGCGACTGTCTTCTCCTCACGGTGCTGGTCAAGCAGTAGTCACCTGAGTCTTGCGACTGCAAGTGCGGGGCTGGCCTGCTCTCCCAGGTATGACAAGGAGCTGCGCACTTCAGGTGCTGGCTATCCTCCATGTTAGGAAAAAAAAGGTTTACCAGGTTGAGAAAACGTAAGTCTATGTGTTTAGAGAAGCAGAAATTGGTGTCCCGGGTACTTATTCCACTGGTGTCTGAGTTACAGATTCCAAGGGCCCAGCTATATGCCCATCTTCAAGCTGGATAGAAAGTACACACTTTGACAACACAAGAAATTGTCTGTTGGAGGGTTAACTATTTTTTCTAGACAACAAATCAAATATTGTCTGTCACAGGGTTAAGAGAGTATGTACCTTTTTGTGGTTTGCAACCACCCTGTGAAACTGCGAGGCTTGCTCAGCCTGCACACGACCACAGGAAGCTTGGTGGTAACGCCTATCAGGATACAGTCCTATGACGACTCGGCTTCAGCGTCCTAAAGAAACCGACCCTCTCTCATATGTAACCAAAACTCGTATTATTCACTAGTAGCACACTTAATTGACATACATCTTTTAATCAGCATCAGGACATCTGCCATCTGGACATTGTCAGAAAATGGAACATGAATCATATAAATGCCCAAAATCATCACCGAGCCCTTTACTCAGAGGAAACAGGATCTTTCGTGTAACTTCCTAAGCAATCAGGTGGGGTGCCAGATTTTACTTAATATTCATCTCCAAACCAGTAGTTTTCTATTTCAGAATAAAACATGCTATCAAGCAGTTACATCTCATTGAGAAATTGTGATTAGGTTACATTTAAAACTAAAACACAGAATCCTCTGATTATATCATACTCTAAAGGTTTGTTTTAAGTCCAGAATGTATCTTCCCACATAGTCACTGCCTTAAATGATGGTTAAATTCCTCCAAAATCTACAAAAAGCTATTCTCCCACATGCTGAATAACACTGACTAACAATTTATATGGCATGAAGGGACAAAATTAATTAAGAAAATTTTGCCTTCTTTCAACAAAGAACAGTATTAAGCAAAATTTTGAACACATAAAGTTGGCCTTTCGTATCTCCTCATGTCATTTTAAAACTTTTTCAATTTCCTGTTCTTCCTAAAATTTTCTCTCTCCCACAAAAATATAACACATTGCTTCAATGTTTCTCACTCTTCAAATTACTTCATGATTCAAAACCACTGTGTCTCTATTTCTTGTCAACCAAATTTCTTTACAAAACATTTCTCTGTTCATGATTAAGAGATGAGCAATACAACTCACACTAATATGCAAATCAGTGAAAGACCTTGATCCTTCATGTATTTTGAAAAGTTTTGCAATAACCTTTTATCAGCTAGGGTTTTGAAAGTTGTGGACCTTAGATAATGCAATTTTACATTTGTAAGGCAAGTGTGGTGAGTCTTCTATCTCTCAAAATGAGATTCTGTTCAGAAATTAATGGATAGGACCAAAGAAAAGGAAAAATGATGGAAAATATACTATTTTGCCTTGAATTAGGTAGATTAACAACTACACACAATCACACACATATATTCATGAAGTTCTTCCTGATATAAACCAGACTGAAAGAACCATAAAAACATTCCCACTTCTTTTTGTCTTTTGATATACCCATCACTTTCCTTTACAGCACTTTGCATGTTGTTACTGAGACACTGAACAAGTTAATATCTGTGCCTTCGTTTCTTCATCAGTACATATGTTAGAATAAAAATTACCTCACAGGCCAACTGTAAAGAAAAGATGATATGATCCTAGCATTTGTGAGACACAGGTAGGTTTGAGGTCAAGTGGCTTATGTAGCAAGTCACTGGTCAGCCTGGGTTATATATGAAAACTTTCTTAATATAATAAAATAAGATGAAATAAAATAAAAAAAACAAGAACACACATCAAGGCTTAGAATATTATTAGGTACTTAGTTATGTGGCATTCAACTTTTGCTATTCCTACCATTGTGAGACGGCTTCAATTTCTTGCAATTAATTTGGCACATATAGATGCTTTCCTTCTGATCTATTAAATAGCTATCAACAACAAATATCAAAGCAATACTTTGAATTGAACTATAGAATGTGTACAACAATCCTTTATATTATTCCAAAGTTTATAGGATATAAATCTCTGAGCAAAGAAAGGATTTAAAAACAAGGTTTCTAAATTTGCTGTTTTTTTTTTCTTGCTGTCAAGGATAGTTTTGAAACATAAGCACAATCTGTGCATTTTTTGATGGTAAAAATGGTAAGAAATAAAGTGTTTTTCAGTTATGAAGTACCTATGACTTACAGATGTTTAAGAGTATTTTCAGCATTATTGTTTGGATGACACATTTATTGGGCCCTTCTACATACACACTGTCTGTCTTGCAGGCTGAACAATCTATTGTGAAATGAAACAAGATATTTCTCCTTCCTCTTGAAGCTTACATTCTTATGGGATAAGAAAGATGATAAACACAGAGGATGAAGACATGAGGTGCATTCCTTTTGTTTTAGCCAGCTGTGGCTGCCATTACAAAATACCATAGACTGGCTTAAAGAACAGAGATTTCCTTCTCAAAAGTCTGGAGGCTGAAGTCTGACTTCAAGAGTCTTTAATCATCTCCTAACCAGCAGACAGCTTCCTTCTCCTGAATCTTCGCATGGCAGAGAGCTCCACAGCATCTTTAAAATCTGACACGAGACTCACTAATTCCATCCTGAGACTCACCTCTGTGACTTCAACTAAAGCTCATTATCTCCTGAGGCCCTGTCTCCAAACAGCACCCTCCCAGAACTAGGGAATGAGGGTCTTCAATAGATGAAGGTGGCGGGTGGTTGCTTTAAAAACAGTCCACTCTACAGCATCCCGATGGTGGTTGGGGAAGGTTTCAGACCTTCTTGGCTTCTGAGAGCTGAACAATGAGAGGACTAGGCTGAGAGGACTAGGCAATAACATGTGCATAATTCTGGAAGTAGCAACATGAGTCCAGTTCTGGGCCATAGAGAGCTAAGATGTGAAGAGAGAATAAGAGAGAGAGAGAGAGAGAGAGAAAGAAAGAGAAAGAGAGAGAGAGAGGAAATTGGCTAATGTATTGTAAGCAGCAGAAGTTAGAGATGGCAACAAGAGCAATTTCTATGGCGTAGTGGTGCTGGAAGTGAGTCAAGTAAGTTCCCTCACTTTTTTAGTTAGTCTCACTATGCAGCCCAAGGTGCCCATGAACTTGAGATGCTCATGTCTCAGTCTCCTGAGTAATAGGATTCTAGACATGCTTCTCCCATGCCTGCACCATCACAATTTATCTATTCATATGCTAAATGACAGGCTGTTTCTTTATTTTGGCCATTGTAACAGTGCCATGAATACTGGAGTCAAGAGTTTTTTTTTTTTTTAACGTTCATTACTTTTGGGATGCTGCTGAGATTAACAGACAGTCCTATTTTCACTCCTTGAAGAAAATTTCAGATCAGTTTATGTTACTAACAACTGTATACAAGAATATTCATTTCCCCACATCCTTGCCATCACTTGCTACATACCCTTTGGCAGCAGGCATCCTAGATGTGTGGGGTGTGGACAAGGCCGCAGAATGGCAGCGAGCAAGCATGCGCACACTAACTCGCTCTTCTCTGCTCTGGCTATGGATGTGTCAGGACCATTGCCTCAAGTTTCTGAGGCTCCTGGAGTCATGAAAGGGGCTGTAACCTGAAACTCCCAAGTCCATGAAAGAAAACCTTTTCTCCTTAACTCTTGTCAAGTATTTCATCAGAACAAGGAGGAGAGTAGCTAGAATGGGACCCCATATTCTTCTTTTTTATTTTTTGCAAATTTATACCAGGACATTCTCTTTTCCCAATGTCATTTATTGAAAGATTATCTTTTCTCCATTTTGAATTCTTGATGTCTTTTTTTAAATTTGCAGTTCAATTGCCAATAAATCCGAGAATATTATTTGGGACTTCTTGTTTCATTTGTCCATAGCTTGCTTTTATGCCAGTGCCATATTGTTTTACTTACTATAGCTTGGTAATATAATTTAAAATCAGGAAGTGGGATGCCTCTAATCTAATCTTTTAAATGATTTCTTAGGCTATTTAGTCTTCTGTGGTTCCATTTGAAGTTTAGAAAACTGTTTTACTATTTCTATGAACGATGCCATTGGAATTTTGCTAGATACTGTACTAAATCTGTAGTGTACTTGAGGCAGCAGGGGCATTTTAACAATAGAATTCCTCTGACTATGAGCACGGGCCATCTTTCCATACATTTGTGCACCACTCAGTTTCTTTCATCGGTAAGTACAGATGTCACTGCGCAGATGCTCTTGCACATAGTTGCTGACTTGGTTTTCTTGTCTGACAGATGGAAACTGCGCAGCTAAGAAAAAGGGATTCAGCTCTTTAGCCGCGCTCCTTTTCATTTCCCTCAATTTTCTGCTTTTTCATGGCTTAGATAAGTCTCTAAAAAGAGTAGAGTTTACAGCAATATTCTTGAAGATATTTGCATATGAACTGAATTTTGTTAAAAATCCACTTTAGATTACAAAGACCTGAGGGAATTTTTGTACAATTTTCTTTCGGAGTAAAACCAGTAACTCAGTGGTTGTGAATTTGGTATAGGGTATTTCCTCAAAGGTGGTCACATAGGACTTTCATTTTGTCCATACTTGAAGGAAGGTAAATGAATCCATTATCAATGATACTTACTTTCTTTTACTTTTCAAGGTGCAAAATAACCATAACCTCAAGAAGTTCTTTTTCAAGGTAGCACAGTGCAAAGTAAGATATTTGATAGATATTTCAATAGAAAAGAAAACTGAATTCTTAATACTTATATCTTAGTTATTTAAAAGTTAAGCATAATGATTAAATATTTCACTAACAAGAATCAATAAACAATAGGCTTCATCATGTCGTTTTCATGCAAATGTATTTTGTTCAAATTCCTCCCATTACCTGTTGCTGTCCACCCTCTACCAATGATTGCTCTCCTTTTCCAGCTGGTCCTCCTTTGACTTTTTGCTGCATAGAGAATTGTGAGAGCAAATTTTTTTCAGAATTTCTACAACACGGCAACACACTGTCCTCTGTGACTCATTGTAATAGCCATGTTAGTATGAGGTCAATAACTGAAAATGTATGCTATCTTTGTTGTCAAATATTTAGAATTGGTACTCAGACAGAATGCACAATTGTCAGAGACAGGATTATTCCACTTGAAAAAAAAATCTGCTATAGCAGTTTAAACTGGAATCTTTGATTGGTATTGTAGACAAATTTAGGCCAGTGCGAGTCAGTACTGAAGCAGTGTGGTTAAGAAAACATCCGTAGCTACAACTATGGAAACTCCACCACCAAACTCCAACAGGAAATTAGTCAAACAATGAAAACCTTTACCTACTACCAGCTACTCATAAAATATTTGTTGAAGTACCTCTATCATAAAAATTCATAAAAGTATAGAAATATACAGTAACATATTTTTGCAATTTTACATGAATCAGAAATGACTAGGTTCATGTAGTTGCAAATTATAACTTCTGGACAACATAGACAACATAGACAAAAGGATTAACATATTCTAAGGTTGTTGGTTGAATACAAGATGTCCCCCACAGCTCATGTGTTTGAATATATAGTCCCCAAATGGCAATGTTTTGGGAAGTTGAGGGACTTTTAGGAGGTGGAGCCTAAAGTAAGGTGGGTTGCTGAGAAACAGGCCATCAGGATGTTACAGCCCGGCTTTGCTTCCAGCCCAAGCTCTTTGCTTTCTGGTCCATCAAGATGTGAGTAAGATACTCAAGAGCTGGTCTGTGTACTGTGCCTTCCCTGTTTTGAAAGTGTAGGCCAAACCAACTCCCTTTCTTCGGTTGTTTCTTGTCAAACATTTGTCACAATGACAGGAAAAACAACTAATAACCATGGTATAAAATTATTTCCTTTTATTCATCATATGTAGACAAAGATTTACTAAATGTTTTGGATAAGTACGTTTTTGGGGGGAACTTATTCAGCAAACTAGACGAATGATAAATTATAATATAATTTATCACACATTACAATATCTGAACTGAGATGTTACTAGGTGGAGAAAGCAAATGTCAACTTAGGGAGCTCTATAGAGTAATGAATAAGTGTGTGTGTGTGTGTGTGTGTGTGTGTGTGTGCGTGCGCACGTGTGTGTACATGCATGTTTGGCCATGGGTGGGAGACAAGAATGTGAGCTTTGAGAGGAGGTAGGAGATAAGCACTGGGGTTGAAAGGTGGAAGACTAAAGGCTAGTTGCTCAAGATTTTAAAAGACAAATGAATAGTCTGCTAAAAGACTTCCACAGAAGAAGGAAAGTGATGAAAAGCAGTAGCCTGAGAATACCCAACCTGACTTTTAAACTGATGCCATGACAAATTCCAAGTAAATATATTAACAAAATAGAAAAGCGTATCACTAAATTTTATATATTAATAATTAAATATAAAATGATGAATCTAAGTAAGAAGCAAAATGATCTAGAAAGAAATTCATTTTCATTGAACAGGTGGATAGATGTCATTTACCAGAAAATATTGGTAAGGACTAGACTAAGATGGAGATGAAAAGAAAAGAGAGAAATTATCTTTCACCAGATAAGCAATGATCTGCTAATTCCACTCAATAAGTTGAAGCACTAAACAGACAAAATCTTGCCACAGAATATACTTATTTTCATATTTAGAAATACTAACCCATTGAGATTAAACCAATAAAGATAAATAAAAGCCAGACTATATAACAACAATCTGCCCACCTACTGTGGGGAGTGTGGGTCAAGGAGAAAGAATAGGGAAATATAATCCACAAAATATTCAAGGCAAAAATATGTTGGTTATTACAAGAACCACAATCTGAGAACTATAAACACTAAATGTAAATTAGTGGTAAATCCTGTGGTGTTCTTAAATTCAATGATATTTCAAAACTCTTCTCTGCCAAGGTGTTTTATAAACAAGTTGGTGGACTGATCTCTAAGAGAAGCCTTGAAATGTACCTTAAAAGACAAGGATTTCATTCAAAAAGAATGAATTAAAAATTACTTGAGACAGAAAATATTGATTGATCCTGAAAAAAATTTCAGTCGAACAGTATGGAAGCCCGACAGCAAGGTCTGTACATGTGCATGCCCTGCAGAACATGCCACCCACAGTCATGAGGAAGTATCTGCCTGTATCCCAAGAAGTGACTACTTCGCTTCCCAGGATATTGGAAGGCCCAAATGTACAACATTTTATCTTCCTTTATTTTACCAATAAATTCTAATTTAAATTATTCTTTCGCTAAAGCAGAGGGTATATGAGGATGCCAGAACACATGTTTGGACTTGGATTAGGAAGAACAGAATTTTTATCAGCCCAGCTTCAATGCTGCTACCATTTATTTTGCTCCCTGGCAGACTTAGGAAAGGTGTAGGAAGGAAAAAGAGCATTTTGATTTCTAGAATTAACATTGGAGGGACCTGAAGATGTAATAAGATAAGGGGAAATGGTACTGAAGCTGTTGGAACAGGGATAGAACCTGGATCTCATGCATATTATCCACCCAGAGCCTGCACTGAGCTTCACCTACACTCAGAAAAAGTTTTTTTTAAAACAGAGGTTATATATTTTTATGATCAAATTTAGTGGTCACTTCCTTTATGATTTCCCCCCCTAAACTGGCATTTGAATGTTTATAGAAAAGTTTAATAGATTCTACTTCATATCTTGAAAAAGGCATAATGTACATTAGTTAGAAACCCCTCCACAAAGCTTTCAAATATAACTCTTACAATCTTTGCTATTATGTTACAAGCATGTGAAAATACCACTGCCCCACCCATCTGCCTAATGCAACTGGTAACTAGTTGAAGGTAGTATTTGTAAGAAAGCTTGTTAGAAAACAGAAGTCTAAAACGTACTTCCATGTCCCCAAATTGGTATTTATTACAATTACCTGTATTTTTAAAAATAGCTTTTCATTTTTATAACGAATTCTTAATATTCCTTAGAATTACTCCCTTAATACAAGAATCCCTAGTTACCACCTTTAGCTTGACTAAATTCTTCTCCATTGATTTTGTCTGTTGCATTTGCACTGGATAAAGGTGAAATGCAACCGTCACTGAAGGTATTCTACCTCCCAACAAAGTTAAAGACTGCTCTGTCCAGTAAGCTCCCACCTTGGCTCTCTTACTTCTCCTACCAATTTGAAGACTAGACTGGGGCAGAGTTCACCTGACTCTTTAAGTGTCAAAGTTTACATTCATTTTACCAATGTAGACTGAATAGCTGTCTTAAACCACGACAAACCTAAGCTTCTCGGGTCTGTTCCCAAGCAGAGTGGCTGGTCTCAAGCAGCAAACCTCTCATCCCAGTGACCAGGGTCCTTCCTGCTAAGAAAACCCAAAATAATCTGCAGTTTTTAGTGACTCGTCCTTGGCTTCTGGTTTCCACCACCACATCTCGTTAGCCAGAATTCAAAAGATTCCATGTAAAACTATCATCAGCACAAGAACCATGTGCTTCACTCAGGGTGAGATGCAGGGGGCGAGTTTATGTGCAATCCTATGCTCCCTGTGGCTCTGCTTCTAGGTCTAAGTCTTTCAAATATATTGAAATAGCTCCAAAGAATAGTATTTGCTAATTTGGAAGGAACAGCAGAGACCATAATCATGGATCTCAATACAGAAGTACCCAGGTGTTAGGGACTAGAAAAGATCAATGATGATGATGATGAACCAGTAAGGAAAAATAGGTGAAAAAATCAGACTTTATTTTTAAAAAAATATTCTTAGTAGCAGTGGAATAAATTCAGAGTGAAACACAGAGTCAGATACAAGTACGCCAGCTGAAAACCACGGTGAAGACCCCAGCATGCTTTTCATAGGTTTGCCCAATGCTTTCAGAAGCAGTGCGAGTCCCAAGTGAGTTTCTATGTCTATAAAAATTTATCTTAAAAAGGATATTTAGTCATGAGAAAGGAAAGAAATAAACAGATGATAGGTAAGTAGGTGGATAGACAGACAGATAGATACATAAAAAGATAGAGACAGACAGAGAAAGATACAGAGAAAACAAACCAAAGGAAGTGTTGTTGGTATATCTACAGCGCTTTCCTCCCTTCTAGGGGAGAAGGTAGCACACGCAGTCTCTGTAACCGTAAGTGATGCTTAGAGGAAAATTAAATCATGGAATGATGCCGGGGCTGATTATTCCACTGCACTTTAAAAGCAAGAGATTGCAGTCTGCAAGTCCAAAGTGGTTTCATATGGACTGCCACAGCTGCGGTTTACTCTTGAAACTATAACCTGTCAAATTAGAAGCAGGCAGGCCTCTGCTCTTAGTGGTTCCACTTTCTACTGTCTACAGTTATGTCTACAAGCCCATCATTCTTCATGTCGTTAAATTTTGCTATTTGGAGGAGTAAAATAATGAAACTTCCCTTTGCCATCTTGGCTAGAGAAGATTCAATGATAACACAGGCTCGAAGAAGATGCCAGTTTCAACCTTATTGTACAGATGAAGCCAACTTCCCTTAACTATGTTTTATCAATTACTGGTATTTTATTATCTGGCTATCATGGTGTACACAGTACAATGCAGTCCGTATACAGTGGAATACGGACTGTGTAAGCGCTCAAGCTCTTTTGTTCTCTACATTTCCAGATACCTTATTGATTTCAATAAGTGCCTTACTGACCCATCATTTTCTAGGCCTCTGGTAGTCTGCTATTATGATCTTAGTATTACAAATGCTCCATTTTGTTTCTTTTCCTTAACAGTGGAATGACCTTCTGGGCACAATACTTGTTTAGCTGAGAGTTTTATTTTCCATCAAAACTGAAAAGTTATTTGTTAGCTTTCACTTAAGTTTTACATAGGGTCCTTCCTTACTGGCCTATTTTTAATGCTCATTCTTGTAATATAAAAATATTCAGAAAATAAAGCATACACAATATTTGCTTTCTGAGTAATGCTTCGTAAGTGAAACCATGCTGCTAAACAATCATATCCTGTGGAGGCTGTAATGACATCAGAAATATGTGTTTATCATCTGCCTTGGACAACTTAGCATGTTTTTGGCCCACGGCAAGGCTGAACTAAAACCATTTGCAGTCGCCCCAAACCAAGATAACCACACATTTCTAAGGTAATTGATACCTAAGAGAACACAGCCTTTGCATCACAGTTTGGGATCTGAGCATGCTAATTCTTTAAAGAAGGCTGTTAAAATTTATAAAGTATATATGTCTACTGGACGTCTTCCAAAATTTAACATGAAATAATCACATTTTTAGCAAGCAAAGAGACTACTATCAAGTAGGCACTCAGAACATCTTTTTGAATTTTGGAATTGGATCTTTTGCCCAGTTTACACAGCAGGGGGAAATTGTGATATACTTTTTACATGCAAAAGTATATTAACAGTAATAAGAAGTGTAAGAATTCTACCGTGCATTTGAAAGTCATACAAATGAAATAAATTACTACTTTCATGTTTCTTGGAATATATTTAAAGAGACAGCAATTTTATGTACAGATAGCTTAGATGAATAAAAGACATACAATTTCTTACATTCACTGTGTAAACATGTAAGTGGGATTTGAATGTATGTCACTGTATGTGTTAGTAATAGAACACATATACCTTTCTTAAGCACCATCTCACCTAAAAGAGGCTAGCCTGAAAATCATCTCTTCCCTTTACATGCCAAAACAAAAGCAGTAAATATTATTTTTGTCCCAGAGGTAATCCAGGTAATTTGAAACAACAGCAAATGTAAATATTTGTATCTGATGAAATGGAATAAAATATACCAACACATGCCGGATCCACAGCAGGGAAGGCTCCTCATTTTCAAAGGAGAAAAATAAAAAAGAGAAATCTCAAGTTGTTTCGCAAAGTCATTCGTGAAGACCAAACCTATAGCCTCCTTAGGGCTTGTTCTTGTGTGCTCTTATGGGCACCAGACAAAACAGTGATTTGAGGATTTCAAGCACACTGGGATGGAACCAAAGTGAAGCACATGGCACTGTGATGGCAGTACTATGATGGACAAGAGAATGTACTCTACCTCCATTCGTTCTTGCTTAACTTCATCTGTTTCGTTGTCTTCGAACATTGCCAAGAGCTCTCCTGTCTGGTCAATAGAATTGATCAAGTCTTGAGCAATTTTCTGCCTTTTGTTTGTATTACTGTTGCCAGTCAATTTATCTTCATGAAGAAAAAAAAAAAAAAAAAAAGAAACCTCTGTGAATAGGTTTACATTAGCATTAACCGGCCAATCATCACATACTGCACATGAAATTCAGAATTGAAGCTCACTCAAAATATTCTTAACATTGAAGACTCTTGCCTCTAAAATAAAAGTGGAAGTCATGCAGAAATACATCATTTGTGGATAATGCAAGCTAGATCGTCAGAATAAGAATCAAATTATTAACTTCTATGATAAATGTGAAAAGCCTAAGATCCTTAATAAAAGGAGGGGGCCGTCAAATTTGGCTAAGAATGCTATTACATGTAACTTATAGGAGAAAACCAGAAGAAAGGGTTAAGCAAGTATCCTTGCTAGGCAAACACAAGCAAGGAAAGTAGAATTAATAACCATGAATGTTAGAAAATATGATTCATGATCAAAAGCATTATATAATAATCAAAGGAAGACTAGTATTATAGATACTTTATGCAATCAAGATAACAGAAAAACAAACAACACAAAAGGAAACATTAAAAAACGTAATCATCACAAGACGTGAATACATTTCATTAAAAATTTGACAATTTTAACATAAGGCTATAAATAAAAAAGAAAATCTTTAGTAACTATAGAAACATAAGAATCTGTTTTATTCTCTTAATTCATCTTCTTTTAAAATAAACTTAAATGTTCATTGAACATACATATATATGTATCTATATGAATACACACATATACACACACATATATGAAATTAAAACAAGGGCTGGGGATATAGCACAGTAGTAGTGTGCTTATGCGGAATCTGCAAGGCTCTGGATTCAATTTCTAAGAATGAGGAATAAAGAAAAGACAGGCACATATGGACACTCCAAGACAAAAGACAAGCAAACTGTACTGCTTTTTCCTTAATTTCCTCACGAGTTATTAGTAAAAAGTCCAACTAAAAACATAACTCATATTGTATGTGACAATTATATTTTCTGTGCTCATATGTTACAAAATGCATTCTTTAACATGTGTTCCATTCATTCTTCCTTATTTAAAAAAGTTTCTTACAGTTTATTCTTTTTTCTCTTTATTCCATAGTTTATAATTAGTTAAGAAAAGAAAATTTCCTCCAACTCTGATATAGCCTGCCTCTATACATAGCTTATGTTATAACATGCTTTACAACCCTTCCCTCGATGATGGGCATACACGATTCATTTTTGCAACTGGGGAAAATGCTACATAGACATTCCATTCATGTTGTGGCTCACATTGTTTGTATGGCATCGATTTCTAAGAGTGGAACTACTGAATTAAAGGGTAAGAATGCAGTAAGTTTCATAACAGACATTATGAAACTGTTTCCTATTATGTTAATCCTTCACACTTCAAACAGCTACGATGACTGTCTTTCTCTACAGAGGAAGTATCTGGTGAGTACAAAATGAAATATTGTGATTGAAAATTTGGTCCCCCCAAGTTTATAATAGTTAATACTTTTCCAAACATTTTTTCAGTTGTGTGGATTGCCTATTGTTCATTTTTATTTTTTACACATTTTAAAACAATTAGTGTAATCCTTCCCTTGTGAGTTACAAGTACTCTTTCATATTTTCCTTATATTATCACAACAACAAAAAATATTCTCTCTAGCCTTTCATTTGCCCATCAACTGAAGAGCATCTTTTGCCATAAATTTAAAAACTTTATATACTATTGAGTTCTTTCTAACCTTTGTTTGAATTTCTCTCTACTTCTGCAGATTGCGAAATGCCACATTCTAAACTTTCTTTTCAGATTCAGTGTTTCGTTCATTATCCCATCTGGAATATACTTTGCGTGCAAATAGTATATGTCATTTTTTTCTGTCAAATATACATTCAGCACCACTAATTAATATATATTTCCCAGTATTTTGAGCTAGTGTCATACTTTATTTTTTTAATAACCCAGTGAGTTTCTCATTAGTGCTGGCTATAAACACATGCTGGCAGGTCATCAAATCCACTGGCACGTGGATAACCTACCAGCCACCACAGCCTCAAAGAAAATGACTCTCCCTTCCCCAGAGCTAGCAACTGCCACTAGTTTCTTAGCTAGAAGTGAGGCCTTATGACCCCCTCCCTCATCCATGGTGGGATGCTGACTGGCTGAATCTTGTGCAGGTTACCACAGCTCCTATTTGCTCATGATTTCACAGTCATGACATGTTCATACAGCATTTCACAGCACTCTCCCTTTTCTTGACCTTATTACATTCTTTCTGCCTTCTAGTCTGGTGATGTTCCTTATTTCCTCAACCTCAGGGAAGGATTTTCATGTCTGTTTTTTAAATATATACAAGTCTTTGCATATTGTATTTTATACAGATATAAATTTACATTTGATAATTTATATATAATGTGTATATATACATATATATATCCTTGTATCTAAAGAAACTTTCATACATTAATATAATGAATTTATGTCATTTTTACCCAATCCCATCCCCACCTCCTATTCCATTTCATACATCCTCCTTTCCAGCCAGTCTCCTTACTAATTTCATAGTAAATGTATTTTACATTTAATTTTTAGGTTCCTAAGATTTTATATGCTTGACCTTTAGCTTCATTCATCTTCACATATATTCTTATTCTTCTGTTTCATACTTTTCAGAACTATACGTGGACACATATTGCTCCATAAAAATGATAGGATAATTTTATACAAGTCTAAGAAAACATGAGAATCATACCTAAACTGTATTGCTTTTATTTATAATTGTAGATGAACTGATACAGCTATAATTCATCAATCACATTTCCTTTATTCTTACATTTAATCCCTGTTTCATGAGTTCTGTTCATTTGCTACATGCAGATCCCGTTAATAAATGTTCTCCTCAATATTTTCATGGTAAGTTGCCATCCAGATGCCGGCTCCAGTTGCTAAATGGGCTCTGGTTCCCTATTTGACCTTCTTCTCTCTAGGTGTACCACCCTTCCCTCATGCCATCATGCTTGCCATTCAATTTTACTTGTCTGAGTTGAGGGTCAGAGTGTAGGTTGGGGTGGGTAAATTAGGTAGACTCTCAGTACCACAGAAGCAACGCCTGGAGTACCTGGATGGTGAACTCAGCCTCCTCATATGGAGCACAGGGAGCAGTCAGCCTCATCACTCAACAATCTCTCAGCGCTTGACAATTAAGAAGCCTGTTCTGGAGGGCCGAGGGCAACATTCTCCTTGGGCTATTATGGGTCCCCAAGGATTCCACCCTCCCCCAGGTGCCACCTCCTGGTCCTTGCTCAGGCCTCTTCTCTGCCACCACAGCAGAGTGTGGGGAATGCTTCAGACCTGTCTCTTCCCAGAGACTGCTTCAGAATCGAAGCTGTGCGCACTTGCACACAAATTTAGGGAAGCCTCAAACATGATAACAGATAAATTGTCCACATTCATATGCTCTTAAATTCTTTGTTCAAAACGAAAACTTTTAATAAATTCTAAAAGCAGACTTTCAGTCAGGTTGTGATGAAAATGACAATGAACAGAAATTCCCAAAACTGGGGCTGGAGAAGTGGCTCAGTGTTAAGCTTCTTGCCTTGCAGGCGGAAGGTCCTGAGTTCGGATCCTAGATCCCACGTATAGACACCGGGCGGAAGCGGGGGTGGCCTGCATTTCTGGTCCTGGTAGGGTGGAGCCTGTGAATCCCGGGGCAGAGTAAACAAGAGGTGGAGGCGATCTATGGTGGTTCCTGAATTCGCCTGTGGTTCTACACACACACACACACACACACACACACACACACACACACAAGCACATACATGCTCACACATGCACATATACACACAACTGAATAAATTAAAAAAAAATTCCAAAAACTGAGGTGCTCCATACTTGCAAATTTAAAATGCCCTTCTTTGGAATGTGGATAAACAGAAAATAAGGAATTTCAAGGATAAGAAATTAAACTTTCACTAAAAAAGAGGAATACTATGAAGCTCTGTTGATGAACAAATTTTCAACATAAAAATATTTGCATTTTAAAAAAAGAATGATTTTAAAAAGTCAGAAGAACTACAAAATGGGAAGAAAAATTAATTTAGATAAAACTTTTTTAAATTAAGAAAGTAAAAAGATAAATGAAAACACACGCTGCTTTATTTGGAAAAACAATACAATAGGTGGACTATGACAAGACAGATAATGAGGAAAACACAAATTACATCAAAACAGTCAAGAGCTTAAAAAGAGTATTATGTGATTACGGCAATGAGCTATTGAAACCTTAAGGATCTCATTCATTTCTCTTTTTTTTTCTCATTCATTTCTCTTAAGAGATGAAAGCATTATACTCACTGACCGGTGTATTTACACATTTGCTCACTTAATTTTATAGAACTGGGGATCAAGTCCAGGGCCTTGCATGCTAACCATGAACTTTACAACTGGCCTACTTGCACAGCCCATTTAAAAGCAGAAAGGAATATAAATATTGTGGCTAGCCATTAATACAGATTAGTGAACAAAAATATCATAACTTAGGGAATGAGGAAGAACTACAATATTTTTAATGCAATCAACTATATATGTCTCAAACATCATCATATGAAAGTACTGATTAAGACCTGTAAAAAGACAGCTGTGTATCTGCTATGAATGTATTAGGATAAATGTTTAAAATAGAAAGTTTGCATCCAAAAATACAAAATAATAACTTTAGAAAACAATTTTCAAAATTGCATGCCTATTAATTACATCAAAGATATGCAGATAAATTTGAAGTAAATTATTTCTTAAATTATGTAGCTTTTAGTGAAATACTGTTAATGAAGTAATGACATATCTTATAAGGACAAGGTATAGACAAAGATCTTCATATCACAGCTAAATCTTCAAAGACAAAAGACACTGATAAAGCCAGAAGTTAACATACTAAGTGGTGGAGATTTCTAGGAATGTGGCCCAACACAAAATAATAAACTTTACTTAAACATTATGAGGTTTTTTTTTTTTTCACAATTTAACTGTGAATTTTGAATGAATTTTATAGATAACATTGTCCTGTTGCAATGTCAAAAGGTTGGACCTGCCAATCTTAGATGATTCCCCAAGGCTACCCTCCTGATTCTGGTGCTAGATAATCCATATAAGTAGAACAGAATTTGTGATTGGCTCTGAAATCAGTTTCTTTCAAGTGACATTTGTCGAGGTTCATCGCCATTTGATCATACCAGTACTTAATTCCATTCTATTGCCACATGTATCTCTTTCTATTAAAATTCCATAGATATTTATGTATCTACAGGATGTGAAATGTTTGACTTGCTTCTTTTCTACTACAGTGAAAGATGATGCTATTTGTATTCACTCTCAAATTTTTGTATGGGTTTTTATTTTCATTTCATTAATCCTCAGTGGGAGTTGAACTGCTGGTTTACTTTGTCTATTGTTTTGAAAAGCCTCCAAAAATTTCTCTGCAGTGCCAGTACCACTTTGCTATCCTGCTAACAATTTAAGAACTGTGGTATGCTTTGTATCTTCAATGGCCTCTGGTATCATGTGACATTTCCATCCCAGCCATCCTCTTCAGGGTTGAATAGTAGGTTACTATGGTCTGATTGCATTTTCATGGTTGCTAATGGCATTGACCTTTCCCAGGTCTGTTTGCTACAGGTCTACAATGGAGAAATATCTCAGACCACTTGTCCCTTCTTAAACTGCATTATTTGTCTTCATTGTTCAGCTGAAGAGTTCTTCAAACATCCTATCTACAAATACCTTTAGAAAGATATTCATTTTTTCTCTCCATTCTATAGCTTATCTTTTCATGCTGCTGAGAGAGGTCTCTGCAGCACAAATCTTGAAATGTGACCACTTCTAATTTAATACTATTTTCTTTTGCTGCTTGTGAATTTATTGACACATGTCAAAATTCTTTGTTCATACAAAGTCATCAATATTCACTCCTGAGCTTCCATGAGGAATTCTGTGTTTTGGCTCTATGCTGAGCTTTTGATGATAGACAGTCAATTTTTAATGTATTGTGTTAGGAAAGGATCAAATGCTTTTGTGCAGAGACCTCTACATGGCCCAGCACCACTAGTGAAATGGCTATTGTTGCCCTATTAAATTTTTCTGAAATGCCTGTCAAAAATCAATTGGCCCTGACTGTGAGGCTGCCCCATTGCATTGGCCAATGTCTGTCTCTTCTTTTTCCATTTCTGTCTTGCTTGAGTTAAGGCAGATTTATACCAAGTTTTGAAATTACTAAGTAAGAGTTCTCCACCTCTGTTCTTTGTCAGATTAATTTTGATCATTCCAGATCATGTACAACCTGGAAAATGGATCATTTCCTTCCTAAAGGCTGACATTTCCACATGAATGACAGAATCTACTCATTAAAAACAAAAAACAAAAAACAATTCTATTCACAGATCAAGTCAAGGAATGCCATCCCTTTAACAATACCAAGAGTGCTGATTTAGGAGCATGGCACCTTCCTATTCTCAGCTAGGTCGTCTCTCTCTCAACAACATTTTGGAAAATTTTTAAGTCTTTGGAAAGACTTATCCCAAAACACTTCACTCCTTCGGAGCTGTTGTTAATGGCATTGTTTCCTCTTCTCATGTTGTGTTGGTCACTGTGAGTCTACAGGAAGTGTATAAATGTTTATATATTTATATTGTATACTAGAGACTCCTTGAACCTATTAGTTGAAATAGTGTTAGTAGATGCCGGTTGTTTTCTATACAAGATGACATCCAAACAAAACAGTTTGCATTCTTTTCTTCCAATCTGGATGCCCTTCATTTCTTTCTTGCCTAAATGTCCTTCTTTAAATCTTTTTGTACAATACTGCACATAGGTAGCATAATTATATAGTCTTGTCTTATGCTTTTAAAATTATTTATATATTCTGTGTGTGTGTGTGAGAGAGAGAGAGAGAGAGAGAGAGAGAGAGAGAGAGAGAGAGAGAATGTGGGTATATTTGTGCCATGCTGGGTATGGCTTACACATGACCCTGGCTTAAAAAGAAAAGTATACAATCTTTTATCAGGTACAAGGATATCTGTCAAGTGTTGGTTCACTGCCTTGGTCAGTTTAGGACACTGAAACAAACATACCGCAGATTGAAAAACTTAAAACAACAGTTATTTAATTCTCACAATTCTGGAGGCTTGTATGTTCCATTGACAGCACTGGCAGATCTGGTATCTGATGCTGACTTACTTCAGGTTTTCAGATAACTATGTACCTATCTTTCGATAGAGAGGAAATGAGCTTTCTGCGCCTCTTAGATGTACCTTGCTCCAATCTACAAGCTTCTATCCATGACCATATTACTTCCCAAGTCCCATTTCCAAATACACAATTTTCTCTTTGCACATTTTATTATAATCTACAATAGTATAGTTTGTCTTTATTTTATGGTTTATGGTACTGGAGGTTACTAATTACTTAGATATGTATTTAATAATTTTTACTTACTGTAGCAAGTTTTAAGTTATTTTCCTTTCGATACTTGTTTTGACCTCTCTCTCTCTCTTTCTCTTTCATTGTGTACATTACAAATACGCTGTTGTCCTTAATGGCGCCCCACATTTCTGTGAAGTTCTGTTGCTTTTTCTTTCTTTACTCTTTGTTTCTTAAGGATGTCTACAAGTTCTCCGAGTTTTTCTTCTGCCAGTTCAAAACTTCTTTTGAGCTAAAGCTTTCATTTTGGTCACTGTATTTTGAACTCCACTTTGTTAATATTTAATCCCCTGATTGACAGTGTATGTTGCAAGGTATGACACTCATGCTTCCCTTTGTTCTTCTGTTCATGATTTCCTTCAGTAAGTTAAAAAAAATCTAAAATAGTTACTCTAAAGTTTCTGTCTGAAAGCCCAGCATCTGCATCCTGAGAGGGTAATTTTTGTTGCCTGCTTTGGTCTTTCTGTTTTATAGATCACTTACCTGTGCCTTTCCATGTCTAGTATTTCGTTGTTGTTGAAAATGGGCATTTTAGATTGTATATTGCAATTACTCTCCATAATAATTTTCTCCTTTTTATGGGTGTATTGTCCTCATTTGGTTCTTTGTTCAATGACTTGGCTCAATTAGGCCAACATGCAGCCTGTGATGTCTGTCACTCCTCAGATGGGTGCAGTCTTGCATGTGAACACTCCACCACTATCAGCTAAAACCTGTGGCTTTAGTCATCTTTGACTGGTACTTTCAGAGCTTCCCAGGAAGGTTCTGGCTGCTCTGACTCAATGAGTATCACACACAGCAGTGCTAGGCTCCAGTAATTACAAGTTGGCTGTGCTACTATTTGTGATAACATTCTCTGGCTCCACATATGAATGGAAACAATGTGGATCCCCTCGGAAGAGTCAGATTTCCTTGTGGCTGTGGGAAAGCTCTTCTTGGCTAGTTGCTCCATTTGCTTGATAAAACATCACAGTCAACCCGCTCTTCTGCTTGTTGCTGCTATGATGAAACTTCCAGGTTTTTCTTAACGGCTCATCTCTTAAGATTTCCACCTTTTTTGATTTTTATAACTAGATCCTATGGTATGAATGTCCACCTTCAGCTTTAAGCACACTCCTTAAGCAATGAGCTCTCAGTTCTTAAGTGTGTGCTGAACCCAAGCTGTATGCTGGAACTAGAAAAGGAATACTAGAACCTTCTGTTAGAAAAACTCCCCTAGATTTAGCTGTAGAGAGCTAGGAAAGGATACTTTCTGACCTTCTACATTTACATCTAAACCTTTACAGTTTTGATCCTTCTGAGCAAGTCAGGATGGAAGCAATCAGGACAATTTAGGTTTGCCAGCCTAAATGTGTAGGTAGAATTTCACCCTATGAGTACAGGATGAGAGAATGGAGGTCGAATCACCTCAGCTAGGCCTGCAAAAGTAGAACCTCCTGCTCTCCTTGCTCTAGAATGGAAGCTGGCTGGTCAAGAACTCGGTGCTCCTGACCACACTCATCCCAGTGTGTGTGTGTGTGTGTGTGTGTGTGTGTGTGTGTGTGTGTGTGTGAGGGGGTAGGTCTTGGCTCCAAAGTAACAGACTCTCATATTCTTAACAAAACACAGATTTTATTGAGTAACTGTTCATCAATGATGTCTGAAACACTTTTAGCCAGTTAAATGTATCTCTCCAGGCAAAGAATCTTCGAGGCTTCTCACACAGATATTCTCTCACAATTAAATGTGCTTTGCCTGAATTCTTCATCTTATAATTTATATTAACTATCATTTAAAATACTTTAGCATGCTTTTTATGACAGACAGAATTAGAATTTACAAATGAAGACGAAGATTAAATGTGTAAAATTGACAGGGAATCAAGTAGTATCACAAGTAAAGAGTACTCTTACTACTCTGGGCTTCTTCATGTTCATAACATGGCTTACTAGCTATAACTTATTCAGTGGCAGGCATGTGCTTTAATAAATGAAGAACCCTGCACATTAAGAAGTATAACTTCCCTTTTAGAAATAAGCATTTGACCCTCTCAGTTCCATGCATAAAAAGCAGAGAAGAGGATGATTAAAATACAGGTCTATTTCATTTTGTAATCTCAAATGATTTTCTAAACATTCTAAAATAGGGAATGGATGTAATAGATCAATCAGGAAAGTTCTCTATTTTATTCTTGTTCTTAGTTCTGTGTGTGTGTGTGTTGCACACTAACCTGTGCTTCTGCGCATGCCCGTGCTTCTGCAAAGGCCGGGGAAGATGTCAAGTACGTTCTTCTGCTGCTTTCCATCTTATTCCCTTGAGATAGTATCGCTCGCTGAACCTAAAGCTTACCATTGTCGCTAGGATATCTGGTCAGCAAGCTCTTGAGAACTGCCTGTCTTCATCCCAAATTAAAGGTACACACAGTTAAGACTGATTTTTATGTGGGTGTAGAGGAATGGAGCTAAGGCTTTCTTGTTTGCACAGCAAATGCTCTTACCTACTGAGCCATGTCCACGGCTTGCTTTCTATGAGATCTTGAACATTAGAGGAATAAGAGATCAGAATGAGGTAACTGTGCCATCAATCAGTGAACAATATCAACTAGGAGAAAACTGGAGGAGTCAATTTCAAAAACACATGATATCTTTAACTGTTTACATTCACCACAAGGAAATGACATTTGCAAAAATCAGTTCTACATTGAATCAACATAACATTGGAGATTTGTAGTCTCGGATGAACATGTATTTCAGAAGCCTTCTAAGTTTTTTCTGTTAAATAGAAGGTAAGAGAATTTATACATATTTTCTTACTGACAAAATATCATTTTCTCAGTGTCACGATTATATGGCAGAAAGACAATCAGAGTACGTTCACCAAAGAAAGAACTGAAATGCCAAAGCATAGTGAAGCTACTTAACAGAACATACCACGATTAGATGGCTAACACCAACAGCATAATCTCCATCCTTCTATTAGCACCTACACAGGAACATCAATACTGGCGCTAGAGGCATGGGCCTCCAGGGATATAGGTGTCTGTCATGAGGTGTTATTTTGAGTTTTGTATTTTGCTTAAGTTACCTTCTAGGAGGTCATCCTCGTCTATGCCTTTCACGATCTTTGATTTGTAGTCTCGGATGAACATGTATTTCAGAAGCCTTCTAAGTTTTTTCTGTTAAATAGAAGGTAAGAGAATTTATACATATTTTCTTACTGGCAAAATATCATTTTGAGAACAAAGCTTAATAAAATTGTACCTCATGATCATTGGGAAAAATAAGCAGACATTACCATAATATTATGGAACAAAAATGTGGTCATTCAATTGAACACAACTGCTACAACCTAAGTACTTTAAAAAACATTTTCACCTGCCTATGTCCATTCGCTTCCAAATCACGACAATCCTCTTGTGTATGTTGTAGAAAAACATTTTAAGTTCCTTTTGATGATTTAAAAAAATAAATTGTTCTCTTTGCTAAGCTAAGTTTACTTATACTATGGAATTTTGTATATATTAAGAGAGTTTTATTTGAAACTGATTTATAAACATCTAGATGAGGAATTTATAACAATTTTTTTTTTAACTTGAGACAGGATTTTGACATATAGCCAGGCTGGCTCTGAACTTGTGATCCTCTTGCTTCAGACTCCCTAGTTCTGGGATTATTGCAGACAAGCACTGACATGCCCAACTTGAGGATCTCCCCGTGGAATATTTATGGAATGTAATTTCTAATGTGAGAGACCTAGCTTCAGAAAACTCTAAGCTGCTAAATGGTAGTGCTTAATAAAGGCCTTCTGTAGATTCAACCGAAGACAATCATGTAATTAAATGATAATCTAAGCTCACACTTAGATGGTGTTATTGCTGTTTCCTGACCTTCAGCTTTAGATCTCTAAAAGCGGTAGAAACACATTTTAAAAGGTTCTTCGCTCCTACACAGTTTGATATTTTCAATAGTTCTAAAACATAGAAAGCATAGACTCATCTCCTTCTTATATACAGGGAAATATCTGCAACTCTAGTTCTGCATGGCCAGAAGAAGAATAAAACCTCTCAATCTCTCATTTTTACTTGTGAAATGTGAACAGTATCTACCTGACATTCCTGTTGTAAAGAATTCCTGAGAGTTGGGGGAAAACAGTTTCATGTAATTCGTAAGTTTCACACACCTATGTAAAACAGCAGTCCCTAAGTATTGTTTGAATATACACTGGAACTATTGAGATAAAAAACACACATCTGCCCAGACCTCTTGTTACCTTTCTACTCTACTCTCATTCCACTCATCATTTTAGTTGTATTTTCTCTAATACTTTATGTGTACACGCCACTTTAAATTCTTTGGGAACACTTCAATGTATAAATAAAATTCTTTTTTGCAAGAAAGATGACAAAATTGGTGACTACTCTACCACTAATTGCTGACTGCTACAATAGGAAGATTCTAGCTAGGATTTCTTCTGCACAGCACAAATGCATTGTCAAGGGGTATTATTCCTGAAGCTTCTATGGATGTAAGTTTTGACTTCACACGAGGGGAGGAAGTGTTGGTGTGGACTGCACTGACTTCTTTACATCTGGAAATGCGCAAGGAAGTAATTAAGACTGTTGCTTCCCAGCTGCCCTCGTGGGGAACTGGCTCAAGGCCTCGTTTCTAACAGCATGGAAGACTTTCCTCTCGCACCGTGGCTGTGCAGGACCCTGTGCCTATTTCATCTTAAGAATCCTCCAAGTCGACAAACATTAGTTACCAAGCCCTGCACAGTCCTTCTCTACACTCTCTCCATAAATTCCTCCTTCCCAGTCACTTCCAGGGTCACCAGAGTAACCATAGGTTACCTGGAGCACCTAGCCAGCATTCTGGTAATTTCCTTACCTTTGTTCCATTCTACAATAGGCACGCATGAGCCTTGCCTTAGGCACAAACATCTCCTTCAACAAATCTTCTGCCTCTCCATCTAATCACCGAGTTTATTAAATTCTGGAAAACTTCAAATACAACTAAAATCATCAGATCCAACCCTCCCCCAAAAAACTTTATCATAGACTTCATGAGAGTGAACTCATTTATTTTCTCTTCCTTAATATATTTTTTACATCAATTCATGAGTTAAATACTTAAGAAATGTAGTAGCAAAAAATATTTTGAATTAGCTACTCATGGGACAGTCTGATGAAATTAGACTTTATTATCAAGTTTAATTTTTTACTGCCTAGAGTTCAAAGAGCAGGCTATAAAAAATTAGAAATTGGGGCTGGAGAGGTGGCTCAGGGGTTAAGCCTCTGCCTTGCAGGCAGAAGGTCCTGAGTTCGGATCCTGGACCCCACGTATAGACGCTGGGTGCAAGCGGGGGCGGCCTGCGTTCCTAGTCCTGGTAAGGTGGAGCCTGTGAATCCCGGGGCAGAGTAAACAAGGAGGAGGTGGAGGCGGTCCATGGTGGTTCCCAAATTCGTCCATGGTTCTACACACACACATATACACACATACACACATGCGCACACATGCACAATTGAATAAATAATAATAAAAATTAAAAAAAATAGAAATTATAGTATTTACTTACACTTTTGAAATCTTTGCATTAGTTTACTTCTACAAGCCAGTGTCAAAGAGCAAACTTTGTAAAGTTAAATATAAGCAAAGATGAACTGTAGTATTTTTTTTTATAAATGCTATGCTCCAACGAAAATAAACAACTCCTGCAGTAAACCCATTTTATTGTGTAATCATGACAGCTAAACATTGGTTCAATCATCAGGATTCCAATTTGAAGGCCATGTAAGGAGGGCCCACAGCTTTCTTTTGTACATTCAATTAAGCATCAGTGAGATTATTTTTGTATTACCTTATCTTTTCTCATCAAAAACAGAAGGTCTTCAGCAGAGATAACCCTTGCTCCCCGCAGCTGAGAGACTTCAGCAGCTTGCTGCAGCTGACAACAAAAAAATTTTGTCAATAGTATAAATTACTTCACAGTATATCTCAAGAGAGATGAATATATATAGTAAGAGTTAAAGACCCTGGGGAATAATCCAGCAATCACATTACTGCTTCGAAAGGTAAAATTCCCTGTGTTTTATGATATCAAAAAATGCAATTAAATTAACTTATGAGCCCACCTGTAATGGATACAATAAACAGAAATCCTTGATTTCTTTCATGCAAAAAAAGAAAAATCATATCCAGCTTCCAGAAATACGTTAATGCACCTGAAAATAATTTTATGAAATTTTATCCTTCCTACCCATGTGAGCAATGGTTTTGCTCAGTATCACTAGTTGAATAAGTATATTATTAATCTGAGCTCCCATGCTGGTATGATGTGAAATAGACCTATTCAGGACTTTAAAAGATCAACAAAAACAGTAGCTGTTTCTAATATCCAAAGGAAAAAAAATACTTTTAGCTTTGGCAAGTCTTCAGTGGGCAAAGGATTCAGTCCATAAATCATAATACTGGGCGGCATTAATTTCTTTCCACACTAATTACATGCACACAAAAAGTTAACTGTATCTGGGATGCACAACGCAAAACACACTGTGTGCAAAGTTAGAGTCCCCCTGAAATGTTCATCTGGGCCTTTGTAGCTACAAAGTCAAGCGTTTTCAGGAATTCAGAAGCCCTTAGAAACATAATCTTACTTGAAAATGACCTGGAAAATAAAAGAATGTGAAAAACGATAGTTCTATTTTTTGGCAAAGGCGAACTCAGTTTCTTATTTTGATTAGTTGGAAGGAACATAAAATACGTCCATATGAAAAAAATAAAGATGCTGGAGCAAACACTACAAAAATGTGCAACTTCTTCCAAATTTGATCAAGACATGCTGATTGCACAGAACCAATGCTCTCCCATCTCAACTATTATAAACATATTTACATATGAAAGCTGTTCCCCAGTGCAAGCCCTCCTTTGAAAGAAATAGCTGTAACACACATTCAGGGAGAATTCATCTTTAAAATGGAGACACATTGGCATCTTTACTTTTGGAATTAAATAGTGTATTTGGGCTAAAGAAATCCTTAATTTGAATGCTAAAAACCATATTGCTAAGAAATCTTCAAATTGGCTTTCCATAAGTAGCCAACAAAACAGACTGTACACTCCCTGTGTCAGTTTTACCACTGGCTTTCCTGGATACTGAAGGCTGATACACAAACATAAACCTTCCTAAATATAGAAATGTAAATTTAACTGTGAACCCTGTAAAAAGAAATCCTGGGAGGGGGATTAAAAAGATGATCTAGCTACTGCAAAAGAAACTTAACAGTTTTCAACAGGCATAAACGTTTCTTCCCCTCCCCATCCCTCGAAAACTGGAAGAGTGTATATACCATGTTCTCAAATAAAAACACTTCTATCACAGTCTTAAGCACATTCCATCAGGATGGAGAAGAATGAGTTACATATCCATGTCTCTGGACCCATACAGAGAACCGGGAGAAAAGTGTCCAAACAATTTTTATTTTCTTACATGAGGAGAAGTGCCCATCTGAAAAACCCCACAGATATCCATGGCCTCACTCAAGTCAAGTCTCTAAGTAGTTTTCCCAGTTAATCAATGGCTTATCCATCCTGCACATAATGCTTTTGTAGTTCTCTAAAGTGTTGGTTTACAAGCACATTCACCAAAGCAGTAATTAATATGGGTTTTCATGAGGCACAGTAGAATTCAGCACCTTACAAACATTTTTTCAAAACCAGTTACATTCAATCAGCAGAAAACAGTTTACCAATCAGGCATTGATGCCGAGATCCCTGCCATCCAGGCTTGAAGAGTGATGAACTCGTGCTGGCTAAGCTGTGGCTGCTGTGAATTCATGACCGTAGTAGTTTCATTGTTGTTAGTTTTATTACATATCTGGGTTTTCTACTTTCAGCTACAGGAAAACTTACTACTCTTAGCAATGCTAGCCTTGGACTTGCCTACTATGTCCTAGATTCCAAAATTAACTCTCAAATGCTAATATCTTCTCTAGTAAGAGAGGAGGATATTTTAATTATTTAATTAAAGTAATCCATTCTAACATATGTGTCACCCGTTGGTTTACTTCCTAAATTTTTTCTTGTCTGCATCAATCAGCAAGAACAAAAATAATCTTTTTTTTTCTTTTTCTTTTTCTTTTTTTTAAACATCAACACTTAAAGAATAGGCTGCCTACTTGGCACTCCTGATTCACATAGTGCTTAAGATCAGAGCACTTAATGTGAAAACAAGGAAACTAACATCACAAATGATTTTTACCTTCAGTGCTAAAGGAATTTATATGACAAGATATAATTCTTTTATTTGCCAAAAATAAATGGAAACTCTAATTCTTTACTCAGATATTTCTGGTAGTCAATTAAATAAATACAAAATGACACATTTTATGTCTTTATTATAAATATTTAATTGTATGAAATAAGCAAGAAAGACAGGAGAGAGAGAGAGATTGATTTGAAGCCTAATCATTTGTGAATAAGCTTTCCAGTTTTCTCAGCTATCTGGATGAAGATATGGGAAGAGTAACCAGGTAGAGACTTATTTGCAAGTGAGCAAAATACCTTTCCGAAAGACAGTCATTATACCAGGCTAGCAATTCAGTTTCTTTTGTTTATTGTTTTTATTCTGCACAATAAAGGAATTATTGTAGTTATAAGAACTATTTTAAAGTGAAAACAATCACCTCCTAATAAAATTAACTCATCATATTCATATTTTTGGGAGATTGTATATATTTAAAGATATACCATATGTATCATTTCAAATGTTTAATTTTTTCTTTTCCAGACAGGGCATCTGTGTAGCTCAGGCTGCCCTGAAATACAGTATATAGTCAAGGCTAGGTTCAAACGCATGATCTTCCTGCCTTAGTTTCCTGATGCCAGGCTTCCAAGCACATGCCACGCCTGGCTCATACACTTCGTCTTTCATCCCACAAATAAATATCTGCCCAGTATCTCACTGCTGTCAATGTGATTATATGCAGAATTTTTTTCCCTTTTTTTGGTGTCTGCTTTATACCATTTTTGTCTTTTCTGTTGAACACATTCTGCTAATCTGCCAAGGGCAATGATGTGTTCCCTACTTGCACATTAGAGAATTTACTCTTTTCCAGGTCTTTGAGTATTTTCACTGAGCAGTTTCTAAGTGTCAGTGTCTCACTGATGAATTCATCTTCCTGGAATACAATGTCCAAATCCTTGTTTTACCATTTGTGATATTTCACTATTTTCCATTGTCACTAAGGTTGTTTCCACCCAGATGACACACAGATTTCTCCAACGTCTTCGTTCTCACTGCTTTTCTTGTTTTTCTTTTAGATAATTATACGTTTAAACTCAAAACAGTTTCTGTTCTTTCAGCCCTTCTTGTGGATGTTATTTTGTGTCATCTTGGCTGGTCCCTGGATGTTTGGAATTCGATGGTACATTATTCTAGATGTATAAACGCAAGAAGCTTATTTGGCTCGCAGTTCTGCAGGCTGGAGGACCTAACAATTAGAAGCATCACAGCAGGATGAAGAGCCAGTAGACATGCAGGAGACTGAGGCAGAAAGAGGGACTTGTCATCTCATTAGGCGCTTTCAGCACAAGTAAGCCATTCACACACTTACAGCACCAACCCATTGCTGATCATGGAACTCTTACTCCAGGTTTTAAAGGGAAAATGCAAATTCTAGCATTGATTTCCAGTACATGATTCCATATATTCTGGGTACTTCAGACAACAGAAGGTAGTGAGGCACATCCATTCCTATGAAACAGGGAAATAGCTATCCTCTACCTGAATGTTCTGTCACTTAGCCATGTCTGGTGCATTTTCAGATTACTGATTTCAGCTAATGATAGTTTTATCAGAAGTAAGTCTTTCCTAAGGTGAAGGGCATTTGTTATCTGTCCGGTAGAATATTTACATTGCTGGCAAATTAACAGTTGCCAAAAAAAGAAAAGAAAGAAAACGCTTGACTTAAACATGCAAGTCAAGTAGACACAGTCTAAGCACCGAGAACTAGTGTTTGAAAAGAATTGTTTTTCTAACTAAATGAAGTTACCATTCACTGTATCATACAAAATATACCATACTATAAATAAAAGATATCTGACTTATTAATTCCTGTCATATGATCTCCTTGTTCTATGTTGCTGATTGGTCTTCTACTGTCAGACCTTTGAAACATAAACAATTATATAAATGGATAAAATATGTGTCTAACATTTTAGAGTTTTATTTTTACTCTGTGAAGAGTAAGTCAAACACAGTTAAGTCATGTTTTAAGAAACATGACAAAGCTCTAATTACAAGAACCCTGGGGCTAGAAGAATTCATATATAGACTTATATGCATACACACATATGCATTAAAAGACTTGCCAAACCATGATTGATGTGAGCCTACAAAGTCTTGGAAATGTCCAATAAATAGTAACTATTTACTGTGTGAGGACAACAGTCTTGACGTGGAACTAATTCTTTGGTTATATATATTTAAATGTAAAATTAGAACAAACAAGATCTATCTGAGTGTTTTCTTAAGTTATCTTGCAAATAAAGTGTTTGTAAGTAATTTCCAAGTCTAAATTCATCTACGTTTTAAAATAAAAAGGATATTTTAGGAATTTTTTAAAAGTCTAAAGTAAGAAACTAGATTCTAGTTTGATAATATATGCTGGTATCCTTATATTAAAAGTTAAATATTATATTGTCATTTAAATGCTAAGCTTTCAAGTAACAGCAAATTTAAAAAATAATTTTATTACATATTCATTACGTGTATTTTGATGGGGTGTATACAGGCCATGGTATACTGATGGGGGACAGATGATAACGTCTAGAAGTCTGTTCTCTCCTTTTCCTCTTGTGGGTTCTGGGGATCAAACTTGGGTCTTCAGGCTTGGTGGTGGATACTTTACCTGCTGAGCCATCTTGTTGGTCATAATTACATTTCACTTAAAAATTTAATTTGAAAGTAAACTACAGCTGATTTAACTGTTTCAGACATGTCTATATTACATAGAGATGGGAATGAATCTTGAATTCATGTAACTTAACTTTACCTGTTAGCCAGAAACTGAAAGTCATGCACATTTCAAGTATCAGTAATACAAATTTCATTTACTTTTCTTATAACTTTATAAACATAAAATCTTTTAACAGCCTTTATAATGAGCACTTCTTTTATCTACATGCAATGCTGGTTATTTTTCTGCTTATTATTGGTGTAGGTGAGTCCTTCCTCCAAATTTTTCCACGCATATTTCTAAAAGGGTATTCACTGGAAAAGTTGTTATTTCTTATTTCTCAAAGTTCAAAGAACAAAAGTATAACAGATGAATGTACTAACTGCTTTTTTGCTAAAACGCTCCTCCAAGTTTTTCATAAAATAATTTAACTTCATTTTCCCTTAGGATGCTCTGAAGTAAATACAGGTTTCACGGTCCATGTTTAGATCAGGGTACTAATGACTACACACAGAACAAGGGACTGCTAATTATAACAAACTCTAATGGAGGGAACAAGGTCATGCTAAAGAGTGAGAAGTGTGAAAAGGATTGTGAGCTTTGTTTCTATTGCTATTGTCTTTCTTTGGGCAATGTTCACTCTGTGATTTTTTTGACACCTTGTTGGGAAAATACATGAAGAAAATGTCAATCTTTTGGAACTGCAGTATCTGTGGCAGGGTCTCAGCACCAGATTCAGGCAGAGGACAAGAGCCTGTTGGGACACTCAGTGGCTTCCTTTGTGTGCCAGACAGGTATGAGTGTCAACTTGAGCACAAAACACTGAGCTTTTAGGCACATCTATGAAGCATAGGTGCTTTAGGCAAGCCCTGAGCAACCCCGTAAGAGATTTTCTACTTGATGTAGGAAGACGCAGCTTACGGTGGGTGAGACCACTCACTGGGCTGGTGGATGGGATGCTAAGAGCTGGCCCAGGATGTTGGCACAGGACGTAGGCATACTTTGGCATGCAGGTATTCTGGCAAGTGAAAAGTATGTCCTTCTCTCACGTCTGTGGACATGTGGCCAGTTTCCTCAGATCCTGAAAGTATGAACCAGTCTCCTGCCATGCTGATGAAGTGTAACTGAGGATCATAAGCAAGAATAAACCCATCGCTTCCCTAAGTATTATTTCATAATGCATTCCATAGTATTTAAGGGGCTTCAACATCCATGAAAACATGAGAAGTTTTCCCACATCCTTTCTGTCTCAGGAAGCCATCCTGCCATTGCTCCTCTCCCAATATTTCTAAAAGCCTGTGATTGATGGTTACAGTAGATGTCATTCTCATACAGAAATCCCACACAAATATCATCTCTGCTTATTAAGAGAAATATGAACTAGTGGAGTCCAAAAAGTTCATAAGTTTTAGTGTTCAATAAGACTAAACGTTTTTATTTGACTATTATTTAACATCAATCATTTACTTTGCTACAAAGTAAGAATGTAAATAAGTTAGATATAAAAGCATTTGTACAATTGTGAATATCTGTATGTGTGTGTGTGTGTGTGTTTGTTTGTGTATCCACAAACCATGTATCTACATCATTATCTCTGTTTTAAGATGGAAGTTAACTCCAATTAAACTTAAAGGAAAAAAAATATACTAACTTCTTTTGATAAAGAGCTCTATGTTCCTCTAAATTTTTCATGTAAATCACTTGACCTACAATATAATACATGCTTTAATATACATAGGTTGGAGCTCTAGTTTTAAACTGAACATCTTTTTGATCCTTGGTATGGCAAGTGGGAACCAAAGACAGAGGAGTTTCAATATCAGAGGAGTTTCAAAGGGTCTCCCTGCTTCTATTTTGCAGTTCTGGTTCTTGTTAGGGCTTAATTAATTTTTGGTTCGACAATTGAGTATTTGCATCAATGGGTCAAAAAAAAAATAAAGAAGAACCAGGAACATAGCAATGCAACTTGATGAAATGGGAGTCAATTTTCATAGTGAGATTACTTAGCCATAACGTGGAAATAACTATCCAACTCAATTAAGTGTGTGAATGGAGGAAGAAGTCTAAGTTTGGGCTGTTATCACAATATTTACCTTGGGACACAAACTGAGCAGGTGATAGTTAATTTCGTCAATATTCTTCCCAAGAGTTCCACATAAATTTGAAAGCCAAAGAGTTGCTTAATGGGATCATAACACTGCAATTCCTACTGCATAAGAGACTGGCCTCTGCTTCCCATCTGCTCTGTATCCTAGCATGAATAGAGCTCATTTGTATATACTTCCTCCTCAGTCTGTTAGACACAGTATCTCTTATTCAAATTTTAGATCCAAAGACTGTTTACATAAGGAAAGCAATACATGTTGGATACAGTTTTATTGTATTACAAGTTGAGTCCCTAAAGTTAGATGAAAAGACAGGTTTCCAGATGGCAGTCCCATATTTCACCACCAGGTTAAGAAAGGTCAAGAAAATGAAAAAGTCGAGATCACATTACATGTGGGTCACAGTAAATATCAAAGGGAAAAGAGCGTGGCAAGGAGCAAACTATAGGAACCACAGACACTGCTTAGGAGTGGCAATGTAGGAACAGCAACACAAGAAGGAAAGGAATGTCCCTTGATACTTTGTAGGCTGAGGAGACCCTTAGGTCTGATTTACTGAAACCCTAACTGGGACATTGTTACAGATTCCTTCGAATCTTGTAAGCCTAGCACCATCCAACAATACACAGAGTATTGTTCCGGGAAAGTAAACCGTAAGTACAAGATGGGGTTCCTTGACCTTCCAAACTGTAAGTGAGATGGATCCACCTCTCCAAGATCGCTGAGTCATGCACAGTACTGATCTCTGGGGGCAGCTAGGGTATCTGCCACTCACCACCATTGCTCAGGTACGTGAAGAGCTGTTTTAAACAAGAAGAAAGCTTCTCTTCCAAGATAAAACTTTCCAATGACAATGTGTGACAATGAAGCAAGACCTCTAAGCCACTTGACAAAGCTGTGATTGAGACAGATCAGGGCAGGAGGACCCAGGACTGTACCTGGTGTCAACATAACAGAAGAGAACCGAGTCACCAAGGCAGATGAAAAGGGGAGAGAAAAGAGAATGTCTGACACATAGTAGAAGTGCACCAACATTCTGCTGTCTCATTTCCTTGCTGCACCATCAAGACAGTGATGGGAGAGAGAGGAGTCTTCAAGCATAGCACAGTGGATAAAGCTGAAGTCAGACCGTTCAGCATGTTGCTTAAAAGTCTAGTGTGTTGGTCCTTTCAACAAACAGTGCAGGTGCGGATTGGGAAGTAGAAACTATGCCAGGGAAAAGCAAAGAAAAGGAAGCAAGAAGTGATAACAAACCAGAAAATCATGTGTGAAAGAAAAAAAAAAAAAACCTTAACAGAGGTTAGAAGCTTTTTAACAATGATGCATAACACAGCAGTAGGAACTGTGACTACAACAGGAAGCTCATGCTGAAACGAACTAGTTCAATGAGCTAGGGCTAAAAATCAAAGGTTCACTGTTACTTCCACACTATGTGTGCGTGTGCATGTGTGTGCGTGTGCGTGTGCGTGTGTGCGTGTACACGCATACTCCTTTGCAGAGTTACTGAGGGAGGACAGCTTGTTAAGAGGGTTGGTTGTTTGAGTCTCTAAGACACTGCTACAGACTATCATCAAGGTTGAGAAAAAATATCCTCCTCATCAGGAGAGAGTGCTGGGAGACTTTCATGATGCATTTCTAGCCCAAAGGCAAGGTGCACTGTGTCTAAGTTTTTAATCGGGAATTGGTGAAAAATCGTAATTTTCAAATTTTATCTGACTGAATCCCAGCTAATCTGTGTGTGTCTAGGGCAAATCTGGGGTTGATCCAAACAATCTCCTATCATCTGTCTGTCTGTCTGTCTGTCTGTCTGTCTGTCTCTCTCTCTCTATCTATCTATCTATCTATCTATCTATCTATCTATCTACCTACCTATCTATCTATCTATCTATCTATCTATCTATCTATCTATCTATCTATCTATCTATCTATCTATCAATCATGTCTGTCTGTCTATAAAGAATCTTGAAGCAAAATAGACAGCAATAGATAATCAGAAAACAGTTTAATAGTTTGAAAAAGTCCAAGGGCAGGGGAAGGAAATCTGACTAGGGCGGAACTGCTCTGGAAGGTACAAACAGTGGCTCATCGCTTCTTCCTGCTGCATCCTATCCATTCCTCCCTACCCCGACTCTTAGACAGCAGCAAGACTAGGCTTAAAGGGGTCAGGAGTGGACAGCAGATACATAGGGCTGCAGCAGTCCTTGACCTGACCTTCATTGAGTCTCCACTCATCCCCTGCTGTCCCGCCCCCCCAACCCGGGTGAAAAGTCATGAGAAGGCAGAGGGCAAGAGAGATGTTGTGAGAGTGACCTGGGATGAGGAAGGGCGAGAAGGGGTCATCGGCAATAGCAGAACATCCGGAAGCACATGGGTCTTCAGGGGATTTACCAAGGGTAACCTCATCTAGGCCACCTCCCACCCCCCAAATGCCTAAACTAGAATGTTTTCTTGTCCCCTTTAAAAAATATTTCTGTTCAGACAGCTTAAAAATAGAAATGGGTGGGAAGTGTCCGCTACCAAATAAACAATGTGGTCCAGTGATGAAAACTGTAATTCCAGATTCCAAGAGTTAATTTAAGAAAGGGCAGCACCAATAATAAGTAACAAGAATAAACTTAGATTTGCTGAGTACACCATAAGATGCCTGACATACTTTATGTGTTTTTTCTTTTCTTTTTCTTTTTTTCTGGTAGTGCGTGGCATGTGAGTACATGCATATGGTCTTCTAAAACTGGACAGAACATGCTGTGGGTACAACAGGAGTGACCATTTCACAAGCATCTGCAAGCAGAAGTTACTCCAGGTACTTTATACAGGCACTTTGTTATGATTCATACATGACCCACATTACAGGTGTGACCACACTTATGTTGAGATGGGTCACTATTACTTGGCATGGGGTCACAGAAACAGTGCTTGACATAATGGCTGGAAAGGCTGAGTTTCATTAAAGGCTTCCCAGCATGTTAGCACAGTTAAAGGAATTTCCAAATAATTTTCATGTGTCTTAAGAGTGGATCTGTTACAGCCACATGAAAATCCTTCCACTTCATAAAATGAAACACATTTTAATATGAATAGTTGTAGAAATTGATCTGAGACCCTTAAAACTCCATAAAAGTTCCTTTAAACTAATTTTGTTTAAGCCTTGTAATATACTCAGTGCTGTTTGGCTAAGCTACTGAATTTACATATTTAAATACTTGTATGCATGAGGAAATACTGCATGCCAGAGATGAAGCTGTCTGGTAGCTGTGCATTATAGTGGGTGCAGGAAATGCTTGCCAGACTTGTCAGGTCCTACATTCATCATTTGAATGTTCTGTGCCAGGTGCATCCTTGTGTGTCTGATGTGTCTTCACCTATAAGAAAAGTACAAAGTACTAGTGACATATAAGGTCTGAATTTCTTGTGAGGATTAGAAGAACTAACAATCCTATAAAATGCGTGAAGGGGTTGGGAGATGACCCAGTCAGTAACGTGTTCACCACACAGGTATGAGGACCTGAGTTCAGATCCTCGGCATCCATTGGACAAGTCAGGTGTGTGGCATAGGCCTGTAACCCCAGAGCTGGGAAGACAGACAGTAGGATCCCAGGCCCTGGCTGGCCAGTTAGTCTAGCCAGACAATGAGCAGCTGCCTCAGCAAGAGACCCTCTGTCAATAGAATGGAGAGCAATGAGGAAGAGACCCGTCGCAGTCATGTTGTGACCTCAGCATGCTCTGCTCAAAGCGATCTGGAAGAGTTGAGATGAACAGTCTGAATACGGCCTGGCAGGAAACCCCTCTGCCTCCTGAGCAAGTAAGGGGGAGTGATGGGTTGTTTTTTATCACTAATTGCATCTCAATAGTATAGTCTGTCTCTACCTCTAGAGAGACAGACAGACAGAAACATACATACACACATACATACATACATGATGCATACACTCCCTTTGCTGTCCCTGTACCTCCATCAATATTTATGCCCTTACTTATGTTTTTGTCCTAGTCACAGATATGAATTAGAAATGAGAAATCATTACAACATGTTTTTACTTTCAGGACAATGAGATCAGCAGGTAAAAGTAACTAATTATTATGGACTTATGGTTATGTGTGAATCCATATGAAAGAAATGAATGTAAAATAAAATGCAGACAAATAATTTATATGTTCTTATATCGCATTTAAACCCACCATATAGTTTATAAGTAATTAACCAAGCAAATAAATTTTTGAGAGTTTTTTAAATAAAGGAAATAAAAATGGGTCTGAAGTGGGGCAGGCGTGGGGATGCACATTTGAGGTTCCAGTAGCTGGAGCAGAGTCAGCTGATGAGGACTTTGAGGCCTGCCGGGTGACACAGAGACCTCAGCTCACACCGTAAGCCAATGAAAACCAGGAGTGGCAGCATTTGCCTGTGAACCCAGTACTAAGCAGGCACAGCAGGAGAATCAGGAGCTCCAGGGCAGCCTCAGCTACACAGCGAGGCGGAAACCAGTCGGGGCTAAATGAGACCTGACTTCAACTACCCTCACCCTGGCCCCAAACAAACCAAACCATCAAAAAATAAAGTAAATCAAAAGTCGAAATGAATCGAAATACAAAATCAGATCCAACACTCAAAGTAGGAGTTCTAGAAGAGAAAGAAAAAGAGAAAAATATAAAAAGTTAAGAAAATGTCATGAAAATGAAGAACATGATAATCTAGGTAAAATCTAGTAAATATCTAATGGATGAAAGTTATCAAACTAACTTGCACTCACTTATTCATTCACAAACATTTAATTCACAAAATACTGCTATAATTCTCAAAGGAACTTATATTTTGCTAGTCAGGGGACAAATGCTAAATAAACACTTCATAGTTATATCTATGGCAAGACAGGAAGACTACGCAACAGAGGAATACTGACTGCTGTGTTACTTCGTACAGGTGGTCACAGGCAGAGCTGGGTTCAAGTGACACTTAAGCAGAAGCCAGAAGCAAAGGAAAGCGCCACATGGATATGAGAGGAAATTCCCTCCCTGAGGGAATAAGAGGTGCAAAGGTCTCGAGGCAGGACTCTTCTTGACAGCGGTACAGGAAAAAGGAGACAGAGGCTACTGAGACCAGAAAGAGAGAGAGTGGTGAAGTGGGTGGACTGACCATCTACAGCATTTGAGACGTACTGATAGCATTGCAGAATTCAAAAGTCAAACAAGAAATACCAAAACCTGGCTGGGAAAGACAGTTCAGCAGACAAGGGCACCTGTTCCCATGCCTGGTGACCGGAGTTTGATCCCCAGAAGCCCACATGGTGGAAGTAGAGAACTGACCTCTGAAAGAGTTGTTCTCTGACCGGTGGACTATGGCATGCACACTCCTCTCTCTGCCCCTTCTTCCCTCCCTCCCTCTCCTCTCCCTCTCCCTGTTTTTCTCTAATAAATAAATGAAATGAAATACTGAAAACGTACAGAGATAAGGAAACACTAAGGCAATGTGAAAGCTAAGCCATTAGCGTGTCATCCTGACAACAGTCCTGAACACTAGCAAACAATGAGAAAACACTTTCAAAATGCTGAGGTAAAATAACTCATAACCTTTTCACATACATGCAGAAAACGTGAAAACAGAGTAAGATAGTTTAAGATTCACAAATTACATAACACATATGCTGACTACTACTTCTTCTTTCCATTCTAAAGAAGATTGTGGATCAGCAGCTTGAGAGACTAAACCAAGAAAAGAAGATGCTTTGCCTGTGGTTTCCTCCCTTGCAAGAAATAACGGAGAGCAAAGGGGGTTCATGGGGCAAGCAAGGACTCCATCCGTGAAGGGCCCCAGAAAATCTTGAAGAAATACATGGAAGGGAAACTAGAGGAGAGAAATAGGCATAGTAAAGTGGGAGGAAGGTTAAATGGAAAAAGAAAACCAACCTTTAAAAGAACATTTATGGTATGTACCCAGCAACATACTCAATTAAAGCTACTTTTAGGTGTGTCTGTGCAAGGTGACCTAACAAGCAAGTGGGGTGTGTATACCTGTAATCCAGTACTGGGATGGACCCAAGAGGAAGGCAAATTCAAGGACAGTTTGGGTTCCACAAGAGAGGTCATACCTCACCCACACAAACAGACCAAAATAAAAAGGAGAAGGAAAAGACAGAAAAACAAAGTATATATTAGATAGATAACAAATTAGGTTAAAACATTATTACATTCTTTATATGCAAATAAATTATAATTGTGAACTTAAACGTAATAAACAATCTTAATATAATGCACACGACTAGGATTTTGCTCTGAAAAAAGAACTTTCTAACCACATTAGAAAGTGGTAGAAGGAAGTGAGAAAATTCAATAAATTGAACATTAATGGCAATGAAAAATCAGCAATATTAAATGGTTAAAGAGAAAATGGACAAAAAAGTAAAAATAAAAAACTCACCTAAAAACCTATGTACTAATGTGTTTAACACTACAAATTAACAAATTATCCACCAAGAGATGAATAGTCAGAGAAAATGTGGTACATACAAAATAGTGGTTTGTGTAGCTGTCAAGAAAAATTCCAACATTTTCAGGAAAATAAGTGGATCATTATGTTGTGATTTTTCCCCCCTCATATGCAGAATCTAGAAGTTAATTTAGATATGTGTTTGTATTGACCCTGGAAAGCTGAGCCTGGGAAACTCCAAAGCAGAGCAACAAACAGGTAGAACAATCTAGGATGATTCCCTATGTCACACTTGGGACTTCACTGGCACACCCCCAAAAGAAACAGACAAACAAAGAAACAAACAAACAAAACTCTAATCAGGAGAAACAGCTCAGTGTGTGATGTGCTTGTCACATACGCATGAAGACCTGAGTTCAGATCTCCAGTTCCCACATAAAAGCAGGTATGCTAGTGCGTATCTATAATCCCAAGGCTGGTACAGTCGGGTAGGGTAGGGATAGAATTCCAAAGTTTGCTAGGGTCTCGCTAGGGTCAACAGTCAGGTTAAATGAGAAACCAAGCCTTAAAAAAAAAAAGTGGAGAGCAGTAGAGGAAGACACCTAAGGTGACTTCTGGTCTCCACACACAAGACTAGGTGCACGGGCGTGTACACACCACACACACACACACACACACACAAGCACCAAATCCATTAATCTTGACCTAAAATCTAAAACTTACTTTATAAAGGCCAAGCTAGCAGTTTGTTCAACTATACTTCTCTTGGTGTATACATTTCATAGACCTGATTTTTAAATAATCAAATAGCTATTAAAACCTCAGCATTATTTTCAAAGTATCATTTAATCCAAGTTAGATTTAGCTCTCAGATATTTCCAGAGAAAATGATGCTTCTGTTTTTTGAAGTGTAATTTTTAATTAACATTCATTTTCCAGGACACTGATTTGAAAGGGCTGTTTCACTTCCCTTTGGTACAGGGAGAAAGGATCCCATTCAAACTTTTAGAAGGGCAGGGAAAAAATAAACAAGTCTGCTGAACACAATTTCCTCTTTATTGGTTCTGAAAAGTTATGAAATAAAATCTATTATTTAATTACATTGGATCAAGAAATAGGAAGAAAAGACACATTTAAGTCACAACACCTCTAAAAGAATAAATTACTCTACTTCCCCTGGGAAGAAAAGTGTTTTAATATGTGGACGGGTATTGTTCAAGCTTTTCAGATCTACTTTACTAAGGCATGAAAAGTTTTAAACAAAAATCAACAAAACAGCAAAATGCTAAAATTGAATGAAGGCATTAAAAACAATTTGCAATATTTACTTTTTGGTCTCAAATCTGTTTCTATGAGCGCACTTAAAAAACAAACAGAAAAACACCTCTGAACTATGCTGAGTTGAAATAATTTTCTTATTCAAGAAAGATTATCTTATTCCATAGTTGATTAGAACATTCTGAATATAACTTATGAAAATAAGATTAGAGTTTTTGAGTCTTGTTTGCATGTGCATGCATGTGCACATGTGTGCATATCTGTGTGAAGAACAGAAGTTGATCTCTGCTTACATTTTCATTGAGGATCTCTCACCAAACCTGGAACTCACTAATTGGCGAGACTGGCTGGCCAGGCAACCCTGGATACTCTGGTTTAACCCTCTCTAGCACTGGGATTACAGACATGCTCAGTGCCTGTTTTGTTACATGAGTGCCAGGTTCTCATGCGCACATGCAGACACACTGTCAACTGAGGCATCCTCCAGACTTCCACTTTCCACTTTTTCCACTGGCCCCAGGAAGTTGAAGTTGATCAGACACTCCTCGGGGCACCAATGGTGATGATGCTAGGCATGGCCACACTAGCATCACACTGCAGAGAGGCAGGGGCATTCTGAATGTCACTCATCACTGCCCTGATTTAACTGGCTACTATGGCATGGAATAATTAAATTAAATAATAATTTATATAAATAAATAAATAGGTAAATAAATAAATAAATTACCAGGACTACATTCTGGTAAAACGTGATTTTCAAAATAGACATAGGGCCAAATTTGGCATGCAGGTCATAATTTCCTGACTCTGGCAAAAGATGGAAAGTATATGACATTGGGAGAGATCTACACTATGAAGGAAAAGAGGAATCTAAAATCATCACAGGCTCAACTTCTACAATATGACATGTATGTGTACATGCACATATATATATTCAGAAATTGATACTTGCTATGATAAAACCTGTCAAAACTTTGTTGTACTGGAAATCATCTATGGAATTGACTGGGTTTGCCATGTAGTCGTTTTTAAAGAGAGTTCATCTAAATTCATAATTAGATTTAAAGCATTGGGAAAATTTTTTTCAACATTTAAAAAGATAAAATAACATAATAAAAATAAGCACAAATTATGATTATAGTAGTTGTTTGGAAGTTTTGATATGGCTTTGCAAACCAATAGTAAAATAACATCTCCTTCCTCTCCTTCCCCCTTTTGCTCCCCCTCCCCATTCCTCTGCTCCGTCCTCCTTCTCCTCCTCCTCCTCCTCCTGGTTTTCTGAGAGTATCTCCTATAGTTCAGGCTTATACCTGGCTATGTAGCCCAGGTTCAACTCGATCTTCTCATTCTTTTGCCTTCATCTCTGAAGTGCTAGGATTCTAGTGTATGCCGTTATGTCTAGGATATCCAGAACTTTTGATATTTATTTGCAAGTTACACACTTTTAACACCCTGTTTACTCTTGATGTGTTATGCTTCTCAATACAGAGTGGAAGCTCTTGAAAACTCTCAAACAGAAACCTGTACTCTTGAACAACATACCAAGTACTGTGCTTCTTCAGTTGCTCTCAAATAATGAACTAGATAGCAGTTTCTTGCACTTCTAACAACTATAATTAATTAAATGTTGACAATGATATGGAAACTCATGCCGAGTCGCAATCTTTTATGTGGTGATGTTTCAGGTAACTATCATTCTCCCTCTCCTCTTGAGAGAGCTTTCCATCCCTTACACTGGAGTTCGAGAAGATGCGCCTAAAGCTCCTGGCATGCAGTCTAGTTCTCTATTTCAAAGTTCTGGGAAACACTTGGGTTTTTTTCCCACAAAGGAAAGATCAAAGTGAAGTTAGGCTTCTGGTGTGTTAGTTAATTAATTGCTTATTCCACAAACATTTATGGGTACTTACTATAGTAGTTTGTGTTTGGATTCAAAGTAGAATTGTGAACAGAACAGCCACAGTTCAAGAGCTTTGTTATACTTGGGGCCAAGTCAATCAGTCAATGAAAGTCTACGAGTCATAGTAAATGATGCAAAAATCAGTTGGTGATATAGAACCTAAGGCAGGAGAGAGATCTGCATTAGGTAAGGTTGTTAAGGGATGTCTCTAACTGTGGGTTAACATTTCGGCTGAGGTATGTCACTCGAAGAGAATTCCCAGGGGAAGAGAGATGTGGCAGAGATTCGTATGCAGGGAAGTAGAGGGAGGAACATAGACATAGACCTCCAGTGTCTGTGACGTTGAGAGGTAACAGTGATAAAGGAAAAAGGAGAATGAACTAATAAGGACAAAGAATAAGGCAGTGGCTAGTGCATGGCATATTAGGCATTTGTTCACAACCTCAGAATTAGTGAAGAAGGCTGGGGAGATGGTTTGGTGGTTAAAACCTTGGCTTCACAAGTAAAAGAACCTCAGTTTGGAGTCAGACCTCATGTAAAAATGCCAGATATGGGAGTGGCCTGTAATTCTGGTCCTGGAAAGCACAGCCTGCAAAAACCCTGAGCAAAGCAACAAGGCAGAAGAGCAATCCAGGATGATTCTCAATGTCGCCCTTGGGTCTCCATTAACATTAACATAGTGTCCTCTGGTACACACAGACACATATATACACACAGACACAAACACACACAGACACAAAAAACATACACACAATACACATACAAAACATGAATGAAGGGTAAATGATAACTTGGCTAAGCAGAAAAGTTGCTTGTAAATGGAAATTCCCAGAAAGGGTAGAAGATGCAAAGTGAAGACACACCCCTTTTCCTGTCCATTCTTTTAATCTGAAGTCCTTCTCCTCACTAGTCACAAGTCAGAAAACCAAGTGAAACTGAAAGTCCCACACTGACCAGACACTGAAAGACACTTCTGGGGTCCCATTTGCTCACATGGCATATGGGATAATGATGACTACTTCTCTTACAGGGTGTGATGAGGGCTGACTTCTTCCGTGGAGAATGTATGTTTCTGTCTAGTAGGTCCAGGCACTGAACCAGTAAACCCTCCGTGCTAGGTAAGCACCCTAACCCTCGGCTACTGCCAGGGGCCTTCCCACAGGGGAGATCACCTACACATCACACTGAGCAAAGTTAAAGGACAACTGTACCATACATCTTTCCAAAGTGTTAGCCACAGCAGAGAATCAGAACTGAAAGCATTATGTTAAAGATGTGCATATAACATAGTGCAATAGAATATAAATTTGGAATTGCAATCTATTATTAAGAACAAAAACATGATTAAACTTGTTGGGAATTTATTCAGCCCCTTCTAACCTCAGCTGTGTATATCTACACCAAGTACTTAACATGGTGTAACGTACCAGCATGGAGCTGATTCTCGTATTTGGGAAAATGTTCTGACTTCAGTAGTTACATGGTTACATGTCTATCACAACTTATTCTTATTAAAGAATATTGTCCTTTTCACATATCACTGAATGTTAAGTTTCAGAGTGGCCCCATCTACTTCTGTGAATGTTCAAAGCAGTGTAGTTGGTGTACAGTTCAGTTGATGCATATAAAAAGAAGCTCTGTCTCCGTAGATTATTTGCACTATCCATAAAATGTGTAGTTTTATGGGGAACTTATGCCTTAAAAATCAAACTAATGTAAATCCAATAAACTAAGCCAAATTACAAATAAGGCATAATAAAATCTCAATCACAACATATATTTCTTTGTGTTCTTCATGAAAATGAAAGAAATAACACACATATAAATGGACATAAGTGGTTTTGATGTTACTAGTTCTTTTAGTATAGTCCTTCTCAGGCAACATGCCCACAGGGAGCAATGATTAGACTTATCTGTATACTGCAAATCTCTTTGAAATATGATGGGAGCGTTTTCTTTATTCTGTATGCAAGACACTATAGAAAACATATCTGAGTTACAAAAACACAAAGTCTAGCATCAGCTAAAGGCACCAAGATCCTTGGAGGCAAGGGATTGACAGCCACAGTAGTGTTCCTATGCTTAAGGGGAACACGAGAAAGGGTTCAGGGAAATGCCACTGGGTCCTTGTACGTCATCGGAGAGGAGGGCCCAGAGGAGAGTCAGGAATACACAATAAAGGACTCTCTGGGAACTGGGGGGGAGGCACTGGGGGATGGGGAGGGAGGGAGGGGGAGCAGGGAGTTCGGGGGGGAGAAGGAGGGAGGGAGGGAACTGGTCTACCTATTAAGTTTGTATGAGCAGAAATAAAAAAATGTATTAAAAAATAGGGGATGAAGGAATGTAATGAGGGATGTATGCAGCTCGGTGGGCAGAGTGCTTGCCTAGCATACACGAGGCCCTAGGGTTGATGAATGGCATCTCATAAGGAGTAATCCTAGCACTTAGAAAGTTTAGACAGGGAGATAAAAATTCTACGTCATTCTTTGCTACACAACAAGTTCCAGGCTAGCCTGAACTGTGTGAGAACCTGCCTCAAAAACAAGTAGCATTTAATAATAATAAAAAAATCACAGTCATAAAGCTTTCACTAATTTCAAAAAAATTCAGCTAATCACTGAAATTCAGTTTTCATGAAGAACAATGACTTATTAGCAATGAATGAAGAAAAAAATTACTTACTAAGCACTATGACTTTTGAGAACTGCTTCACCAACTTTCTAAAAGCCAAGAAACTCAGAAACATACCATTACAAGAGAATCAGTCATTCGAGGTATATAGTTTGAAACAAAGGACATTTTTCCCCGTAGCTGAGGCTATTTCCTTTTTCTCTCGAACATGGCAACATCTGTAGTACAACTGAAGGCACAGCAGTAGTCCACTTACTGGTCTCTTTAGTCCCTCGCCAGGCGAGTGGGCAGAACTATTGCCTCTTCCTCCCACCTCAGCATTTTCCATTGCTTTCCGCTACACGCTCTCTGTCTCCTTCCCCCGACATCCCCACCGTGCAAACGATGCAAGCTCTGCTGCTATACCTTTGAATCCATTCTCACCAGGCTAGAATGATTGCCCCAAATTTGTTAAGCTTTAGCACTCAGTGTGGGCTCATAACCTCCATGAAATCTTTCTTGTCTTTGGAGATCCCTGATTCTCACAATGCCCAAACACTATTTTCTATTTGATCCTGTGGGTTTTTTGTTTGTTTGTTTTGGCCTGGTTCATTTGCTATTCCAAGACAGGGTCAAAGGATGCTGCCCAAAGTGGCTTGAACCTCATGATCTTGTTGCATCAATCTTCCAAAAGCTGGGATATTTGTATATTAACATGCTTACTCCAATACAGCATTATTGAATAAAGGATGGCACTCATTAAGAGTGGGTTTTTTTTCTATTCTTACCACTTACCTCCCAAATCACTTACTGCCCTATTGTGAACTCCAGTATTTAGCATTAGAGTTGACACTCAGTGTAATATTTATTGACTAAATGAGTGAATGGGCCAGGTACTATACTAGGAATTTATACCTGGCCTAACAAAACTAACATTTTACTGATAAGAGAAGCGTGAGATGCTGAAAACAATTTGATCAAGAATGTGAGAGTTAGGATGTGATGAAGTCTAGAAAAATATTCTTGGCCTTGGTTTCATACCAACTGACCCGGCACTGTCTATTGGAAGGTCTGTCCTATACTGAAGGTTTTTAGTCCTAGGTTCTTGCATGGAATCTTCCAGTTTGAAAACAGAGCTGCTGCTCTCTAGCCAAATAAAGAATCATTTTTAAAGCATGCAAACTGGGGTTTCAGTTTAAAAATAAATAATAATTTTAGCATTTCAAGTTGCCACTGATGGACTTCTCGGGGCTTTCATAATCACATAAACACAGTTTGATTATGCTACGATAGAAGTTCTCAATTTCATATTGCAGATTATTTCCTGAAAGGAAAAATGAATGTGTAAACTGCCAATTGCACCTCTACCCACCATGCAGTAAAGAAACCTCTTCGTTAGTCATGGGGAGCATGGCATCTGAAAAAATACTTGAGAAATGTCACAAGTAAATTATTAATCCATGCCATAAAATAGACTATACATACTGTCAGATTGTGAACCCTACAATTTTCAGAGAGCAGCTGGCAGACCACCCAGAGACTCCTAGGGGACCATTCGTGGTCTGTGGGGACCACACTTTGGAAATCACAAGAAATGAAACTGCTTCCTCCTCAGGAACTCAGAAACTTAATCCTTTGGTTGGGGGAACACAATGTTATTAAGCCAAAACTATCAAAATATTAAGACCTCTTAGTTCTTCTAAAATACCACCATCACCTCAGGCTACCTTCTTAATGGGAGGGAGTGGTGTCATTGACTTAATGAGACAGTGAACTTCTATCAGTTACTAGAGAACATAGGCACACAGACACAAGTCTTAGGGATTTTCAGTTCTTGTTTTCCTTTAATGTATTTTCTATGAGGTACATATATATGTGTATATATGTATATATATACACATATATATATACACATATATATGTTTGCATTTGTGTGTGTTTGAAGGTGTGTGTGCATGTGAGGGCTTGTACACATGGAGGCATGAGGGAGAAATCATTCTCAACTGTTCTTCAAACTTACTGTGTCTTTAATTAAGCCCAGAGCTCAAATACAGAATTAGTCTAGCTAACCGACTTGTTCTGGGATGCCCAGGCTCTGCCTTCTGGGGCTGGATTACAGGTGGGCCTCTGCACTTGCCTGGCAGTTTTACTTGGGATCTAGGCAGTCTAACTCTGGCCTTCTTGCTTAGATGACAAATGCTTTGATCTCTAAGGAAATCTCCAGTCCTTTCTTAAAAAACGAAACAAAACAAACAAAAAAACCACTATCAGCTGTTCTGTATTAGAATTTTTGTATTTTTCTTTACAAAGATTTTTTCCTCAAATTTTGAAACTAACAAATATTGGTATGTAAAATATATTATATACAAAGCTGGTGAATATTTTACAGCAGTCTGTGTAAATAGCTTTGTTCTCAAGTGGACAGTGATGGAGAACACAGCAGAAACACTTTACAGAAAAAAGCACAAGTATTTATTGTCTGATGGCTATGTGCCAGACAGAAGCATGTAACAACATTGAGAAAATCCTAAAAAGCTGAAGACCAGAGCAGCACAAACAATTGAACATTCAGAAACTAATCTAAATTTGTCAGGAAACACAGTGAGTGAGATTAGAAGCTAGTAAGGGAAAGGTGGAGATCATTCAACTCTGCTTAATGAATATTCCAACACTAAGTGCAAATACTGGAATGTACAAATGGAATATGAACTGGCCAAAAAAAAGTATTGTGCAAGTGTATAATACAGAATGTATAGCTATGGAAAAGAAAAAGAATAATACTTTACTGAATTGATATGGAATTGTGTCATAGTTAGAAATAGTTATTAACTTGACAGCCAAGGGTTTGAGCTCTGGGCACATTTGTAGAGAACTGGTAGTTGAGTTAAGGCCAGAGTGAACCTGCAGGAGATTGTTTAGTGGATGGGGAAGGCCCGCCCATGGTGGGTGCGTCTAATCCCCGGGCAGATGAATAAAATGGAGGGAACTATTTGAGGAAGGAGCTATCCTTGTGTATACTTGGCTGGATGTGCTGATCTGATAAGTAAGGATGGTGATGGTGTGAACTCTCCTGCCAAGATGGATAAAGAACTGTAACCAGGAATCATAAGAGAAAATAAATTGTTCCCTTAAGCCGTTTGATGGTGATTTTATTAGCAATCATGTAGGTAATTGCAACAAATTGCTTTTAGGATATATAGCTAAATATAAAAAAGAATGAAAGGGTATTTATATATAATTTACATGTTATATATTGTAATATATAATTCACAAATTATATACTCGTACAGACATGCACATGTGAACACACCTCTATATATATACATGCATATTTATGAATGGATGAAAATATATTGATCTTTATGAATATAATGGCTACTTATATGGATTCTTTGGTAAATTATCTAGAATTTTTGTTCATTTCTCACTGGATTATTTCACACTATTAATATGTGTATTCTAAATACAAATTCTTTCTTGGATATGTTTTATATTTTCTATCTGAAAACAGCTTTTTATTTTCCTTATCATTTTTACAGAGTTTTAAATTGAGTTTTAGTATGTTGCCCAGGGTAGTCTAGAACTTCTGGGCCTCAGCAACCCTTTGCTTTGGCCTCTTGAGTAGCTGGGTACAGACATACACCTCATGCCTGGCTATTCACTTTTTAAATGGTACCTTTCAAAGAAGATTTTAATGTTGGTGAAGTTCAAATTATGTTTTTATCACATTTCTATGTTCTAAGAAATATGTGTCTACAGTAATCCATACGTAATAATGTTTTTCTTTTCTGTTTTCCTTTCTAGTTTGATCTACTCACTTTTTATGTTAGTTGTTGTACATGACATAACAGAAGGGCCACCTGTTATCAATTCTAATCTTTCCACATTAAATTCTATTGAACATACATGTGATTGGTTCCTTCCCTATATTTTACTTTGCTCACTAATGTGTGTGTTAGTACCACAATGTTTTGATTATTATAGCTTTAGAATAAATCTAAGAAAAGAAAATCATCTAACAATGAGTGTCTTGGCTTTTCTAGACTTCTGAATTCCAATATGAATTTTAAAATCAGCTTGCCAACTTTATTTCCAAAAAACTACCAGACAATGAACAGAGTTTGCAGCAGATCTATTGATCAATTGACAGGAAATGATGCCCAATTACACTGAGTATTATTACAGTTCATAAAGATTTTTCTCTATATTTAGGTGTTCTTTAACAATGCTTTGCAGATTTTTACATGTTGATCTTACATATGATTTTGTTAGATTTATCTTAGGTATCTTATAGTTTTGACGGTATTTTAGAAGCTTATTTTTGGCAAATATAAACATGATTGATTTTCAAATACTGACACATATTTTTTACCTTTTTCCATTATTCATTGATTGTAGAAAATTTCTTTCATGGATTGTTTTAGATTTCCAAGATACACGACATTGTACAAATACAATCGTGAATATAAACAGGCAGTTCTTTCATTTGCTATGCCTGCTTATCTTCCCTTCTTGCAATGCCTAGGAAAGCACCCCAATGTTCTCAAGATGCTTTGTGTGAGGGGCATGCTGCTGTCACCCTGAACAAGAAAACAGTTAGTCCTGACTTTTCTAAGCAGAGACACTAAACTAGTCACTCTGCATCAAATAATTTGTTTTAGAAAATGGAAAGACATGTACATGTATTGAAGTTATTGGTAATAAAATGCTCGATGAAAATGAATATAAAATGAGAGGTGAGGGTGGGAGCTGGAGTGTACGGAAGGGCTACCTAAAAGGAGAAACTACAGGGGACTAGTTAATGACATAGGAGGCACTTGGCTTGTACGCACAGGCAGCAGAGAGAAGGGAAAAAGAAAAACAGAGGGACATGGGAAGAACAGGATGTATTTTGTGTTGAGAATAATCTATTTCAAATACTGAGGAGCCCCGAACTGTTCTTCAATGGCCACACTAATTCCCAGTCCTACCAAGAATACACGAGTGTTCCTCTTTCTCAAAATCTCACCAGTGCTTAATATCTTTGCCTTTTTGTGAGGGATCAACTGATGGGTGTGAGGTAATGTCTCAGTGTGGTCTGAGCTTGCCTCTGGTGGCTAGTGATGCTGAGCCGATGCTCATGTCTCTCAGCATTTGTAGGTTTCCTTTTGAGAAAAGTCTGCTTATATTTCGTTCATTTAAAATTGGGACACTTATGTTCGCATTGAACTACATGAACAACTTAAATATTTTATATATTAATCTCTCATCAGAAGTTTGTTTTTCAGATTGTTTTTACTATTCTGTAGGTTGTTCCTTTGCTGTCCTAGCTATTTCTCTGGCAGTGTAGACAGTTTGTAGTTTATTATTCTATTCATTTATACTTTTGATGTGGGTAATTTTGAATTTATATTAAAAACATTAGTTGTAAGACCCCAAACACAATACTCCCCCTTTTGCTTCTTTCTAGTCATTGTGCACTTTCAAGCCTTACATTTAATTTTTAAATTTCTTCTGAGTTGTCATTTATTTAGGGTGTAAGATAGGGGTCTAATTTCATTATTCTTCATGGAGATAAACAGTTATACGCTGTTATGCCATTTAAAAAAGAGCTACAATATGATCCAGTAATCCTACTAATGAGTACATTTTGAAAAGACACAAATCAACATATTAAAGGAATATCTATATTTTTATGTTTATTGAAGCACTATTTCTAACAATCGATACACGATATTAGCTCATGTCCAGCAATAAATCAATGAACAATGGAAATGTAGTGCATGTCCACGCGCGTGCACACGTGCGCACAGACATACATACACACACACACACACGCACACAAACGTGGGAATTATTTTTTAAATTTTTTTATTATTATTATTTATTCAATTGTGCGTGTGTGCGTGTGTGTGTGTATGTATGTGTGTGTATGTGTGTGTGTATAGAACCACGGACAAATTCAGGAACCACCATGGACGGCTTCCACCTCCTCCTTGTTTACTCTGCCCCGGGATTCACAGGCTCCGCCCCACCAGGACCAGAAATGCAGACTGCCCCCGCTTCCGCCCAGCGTCTATACGTGGAGTCTAGGATCTGAAGTCAGGACCTTCTGCCTGCAAGGCAGAGGCTTAACCCCTGAGCCACTTCTCCAGCCCCCAAACATGGGAATTATGTAGCATAAGTAACAATTAGATAATCCTGGAGAACATTATGATAAGGAAGAAAATCAAGCAAGATTAATACTACAAAAATAAAAAAATGTACACATACACACATGTACGTCATATGCAGAACAGGATGGTAGCTAGTAGAAACGGGTGGAGAAGGTCTTAAGAAGACTGGCAAAAGCTGCAAAATTTTAGACAGAAATAAATTCAAGAGGTCTTTTGTAACATGTTGGCTATAATAAAAATACACTACATTACTTGATGTACCACAGGGACCTGAGCCCCCACAGGAGTAGACAACCCAGAGTGAACCCTGGGGTCCATAGAAACATTCAGGTGTAAGGGTGGGAGACAGTGGGAGGGAATGATGAAGGGAAGAGAAGGGACAGGAGGGAGGGAAGCTGGGATGAATACTCAATATGTTTGTAAAAGTAGAAAAAAATGGAAAAAATATACTACATTCCTACTGTACTGTGGAGTTACTTTTTTCTTTCTATTGACTCCTTTATGAATATGTAAAAATGCACTAACAACAGACTTTGTTGTTTATATACTCCCCAAAAATTAGTGTGTGGAGTAATATCTACGTATCAATTTAATTCAATAATTTCACAACATACATTTCAATATAACATGATGTACACAATACAGTTTTTGTGAATACAATTGAAATGCCTTTTAGAGAATGAGAAGATATCAGAATCAGCTAGAATCTTCCTCAATCTGTCTTCTGCTGCTAGATTTCATTCTTATAGATACTTAACATGAATATCCAAGGGAGAGCCTCTGATAAAGCCATCCTGGAAGCACCCATCAAGGATGACAGGAGGATGTGATGCTGTATAAGAAGCAAATTAAGACTTAAAGCTGAGGGGCTCATTCTATCATGGTGGAGAAGACACGGCCACAGGCTTGTAAGGCATAGTGGCAGAAGTCTGGCTGGCTACATTACATCTGCACTCAGGAAGCAGAGAATGAGGATGAACAGGAAGTAGGGGCAAGCCATCAGGTCTCCAGCTCAGTCCCCAGTAACCCAGTTCTTCTAGCAGAGCTTTGTCTTCTAAAGGTCCTTTCCTACGCAGTTAAGAACTAAACATTCAAACACATGACTCTAGTGGAGATGTTCCACATTCAAACCACAATAGAACCAGATTGTCTCTGTTCTTTCCTGGAACTCTGAAGTGAAAAGCAGAAACCTTCCAGGTCCTCTGGCTCTCTGATATGCTCATGTTGTTTGATTCTAGGAGAATGTTTCACAACTTGCCTGCCACTATCTCTGTTGCCCAGTGCAAGAGCACAAACCAACTGTCTTCACCAGGCAGGGCACAGCTAGCATCGCGGGTGCTCGAGCATGCTAAGCACATTCAGTTCGTTGCCTGATCAGGATAAAACAGCAAAGGGAAAAACCAGTAAAAAAAAAAAACAAAAAGCCTTTCATTCTTCACTACTTTTATCTCCTCATTGTAGCAGTTCTCCTTACTTCTAATGTGTCTGAGGTTAAAATAATATTGACAGCATATTTTTAGTCAATAGAAACAATTAAAATGATTAACTTCAGCATAGAGAGAAACATATGGCACTGGATAATGAAGTGCCAAGCAATAATAACCATAATTTTGACAGTGAGCATACTTTGCACATCTATTTTTTGGAGCAGTAGAACCTTCTGGTAAGAGGTAACTACATATGGACTTCAGTATTTGAAGCATCAAGAAGGAAAAGAAAAGCACAGAACTGTTCTACTTTGAGTGTAAATTGGAGCAATCCCGGGGCTCCACCCCTCTGCACTGTTCCCAGATCATCAGTAAAGTCTCTGAAGCACTTGTAGAAAACATGGCTTGAAAACTCACTTTGAATCCCCTAGAAAAGCTACTGATGAGAGAATAGGATCCTTAGAGCTCTGTGTCTGTCGGTCCTCAGACATGGTTGGCAAACACTGCGCCAAGCTATCTCATCTGCAGTGTGTGGGGGCAAAAGGGAGACACTACAACTGTCTGTAAAATCACATGGGGTCATGGATGTATTCAGAGAATATTTTACCAAGATAAAAAATACACACAAAACTTAGTACAAAATTTGACAAAATAGAAAAGACATAGTTAAGTTTTCCATTAAGGAAATTTTTTTTTGTAATTGATAGAGTTTGTTCTTTAACCATTTCATACACGTAAGCAATATATTCTGATTAATCTCACCCTCTTATGTTCCTCTCATCCCTTTCAGCCCTCCTTCTTCCCTAAAAACAACTCTTCCATATTCATCCTTTTTGCTTGTTTTATGTCCCACTGGATTTAACTAGGACCAACTATGTAATCACCAGACTAGTCATTGTAGCCTAGTAGATACAAAATTGGATACTGTGCCTCCTCCTTTCCCCTAGAATCTGTTAGTTGCTAATGGTTTGTTGGTAACTGGAACACCCATAGGTTCCTCCCTCAGCTGTATATGTCTGGTGTCAGTGACCACAGCTGTTGTGAGTTCACGATTATCATGGCCATGCTGTACTTAGAAGACAACAATTCATTGCACTTTTCCCTATCTTCTGGCTCTTTTATTCTTTCTACCCATCTTCCACAATGGTCCCTGAGCCTTAAGGAGAAGCATATACGAGATGCTGAGGACTCAGTCTTCAATTAATACTTATTCTCAGAATCTCATACGGTCATGGGCGTCTACCTCCGTCTTGCCTCCAATAATGTAAGGAGAGGCTTCTCTCATTAAGTTGAGAGTAACCTTTGTCTGTGGGTATAAACAGAATTACTTAGCTAAGGAACCATAATTGGTTCTCCCACTCTCCCAAGGCCTCCTCAATCATGGGTTTTAACTAGGTTAATATACCAGGCATGAGTTCATTCTTGTGGAGCAGACCTATACCTGAAATCTAAGCTGACAGCAGTTGGTGACACTTATAGCAGTTGTGCCACAATTGTACCAGTGGGCATATCTTGCTGGACAGGTTGATATTGTAGTTGACAGCATTCACAGCTGGGTAAGAACACTGATGCCTTTATTCTTGGCATAGCATCCTCCAGCTCTATGAAAGCTACCCAGTATGGAGGAAGTTGCCATCTTGATTTCTTCATAATTTGCATATGAAGTATTGTGTTCAGCAACAAGGTTTTATTAACTGAAGAGTGACCAAAAGAAATGGCAAGAATCTGTATTGTTCTAGGACCCTCTGAACCTTGCATGGCCATGAATTCCTATGGTGATATCCCATGTCTGACACTGGAATTTTTTTTTGTGACCTATTGTTCCTAGGACCATTTATGAAGCATCTACAAACTTTATATTCTTTTTCATGTTTTGAATTAGGTAGCACTTTCCATGTACTTTTAGATGGCCATCTTTATTTTAGTTTAGTGAAAAAAGACAATGATTATTTGAACCTATGAACTGAACAGATTTACTAAAATATGAGTCAAGGCATGGTGAATTTCAAGTTCCTTTCTCACATTTCTTAATATTCAATTACTGACTTTATCTTTATACATTGATTCTGACAGTTTTTAACTTTAAAAATAATCTAATAAAGATTGTGAAAGATGAAGCAAAGACTGCTGGTGTTCTTGTGTGGATGAGAAAGAATGGTTGCACAGCACAAGTGTAGAGGCTATTCTCAGAAACTAGAGGGAAGATGTATACATGTGACATATAGGTAGGAAGAACGCAGATGCAGCAGAAGCCTCATTTGATTCAACTTTCTCAAAGACATAGAAGCAGAACTTTGAGAATGAGGATATGTAACAAGTTTTTAGAATTTTAACGAAAGAAGAAAAAGTATCAGTGAGAAAGTGAGTAATAAAGGTAAGCGTTTACACCTCCTTAGGGTAGCATCGACCTTTCCAAAGTTACTGATCAGAAAATAAGGTGAGAACAATCAGCATGGCTAGTTTTTTTCTAGCAATTATCACCTGCTAGCTCAGCCTGAGAGCTGGTGACGATTTAGATTTATGCAGCACTATACTTTTCCAGGTGAAGGAGGAGGAGAAGGAAAAGATGCTGAGGGAATTAAATATATATTTATTTATCAAGCCTCTGGAAAGGCTTGATAATGATCATTGACCATAAAATCTATAGCTAAGTGAGGACTAACAGGATGTGGTGACTATAACGTGACACTTGAACAGAAGTTATACAGGGCTACAGTTACTGAGAACAATGATAGGTCTAGGGTATCATTATGGAGCTGATGGCAGAAGCAAGTTGGGGAACAGGAGAGGAAATGAAACTGGAAAGTTCTGAATATTGGACATACCATATATATGGCTACTGAAGGACCAAGAATTTTAACAGTAATGTGACAGTGAGTGAGATAATGAGTAGTTCAGTAACTCTAAAAACTTTTTAGAAATCAGAGGTAATGATGTAGGAATGCAGTATACAGGGTTACAGCAGGTGAGAGGATCTAAAAAAGACTCTTAGAGATCTACACTCATACTAAATTTCACAGAAAGTTTCTGAGAAACTATCTGAATACAAGTTTCAAATTAAGACAAGGGCATCTTCAAGTCTCTCTATGAAAAACTGTTACGTAAATGGCATTGTGCATAATGTGCACTTCTGACTGGAGGATGACTGTCAATATAATTAAACACCTTTTCCCTCAGACACTTGGACTTAACCAAAATTCAAACAACAACAGCAAATGTTCTACATAAGCATAGCTCTTAGAATAAGCCCCATTTTTCCTAACAGACATTATCTTACTCCTACAGTTGTGAGAAATAAACGCCCCAAACTCCTGAATATTACTGCACACTAGAGCAGAAGCTGGGAATGCCTGTAGACAACCCTCAGCTAATGCTCATTGGCAGACATGAGGGAGAAAGACATTCCAGAAAACATCAGCAAGACAGAAGGGAAAGAAAAGGTTGTGTGTATGCATGGAAGAAAGAGAAGACGTCCAGGTTTAGTCCAGGGTAAATGTAAGAACCATCACCAAACAGAAAATAAAACAGATGAAGGCTAACAGGAATTTGACTTGAGATGCATATCTGAGAACCACAGTGCCAATCAAAGACGTAAGAGACAGATTAGCCCTTAACAACCTGCTTGTGGAAGCCGCATTTAAAATTTTGCCCTTGCATCAAATTTAGCATGGGAATGTTTTAATATGTTTGCACCAAGTGACTGAAATATTGAACTGTTTTATAATATTTAAAAGTCTGGAAATCTCATATAAAATTCAAGCCTTCCAATTTCTCTTGAAAATAACTTTTAAAAATGATAATACTAAGTCAACTAGGTAAAAATATGTGGAGAGCAGGGCTAGCCGCAACCACCATGGATTAAATTCTTTACACTACCTTGTTTCAACGTTCACGTGAGTTGATCAGCAGAATTTTACATGCATATGAGTTCACTTGAACCGAATTTACCTGAGCAACGACTGCCAAAAACAGATTCCTATAGTTGTCTAAATATAAGTTTCATGGGTCCCTAAACTTTGTAACCTTAAAAAAAAAAAAAGAATTTTTTCCCCCTCAGATTCTTCATCTATAAAATAGGGTCCTGCCTACCTCAGGATCATAGAAAGGATGAAGCAAATTGGTATTTGTGAATCTCTTCAAACATAAGTTCAGAGGACTGGGATATGTTAGCCACCATTCAGAATGAAAGTCTGGTGCATGAGTGGGAAGATAAATGAACAGCAGGTGTTGCTGGTAACATTAAAATAGCTAACACTGCATGCATGAAGGTAGATGTTATGAGAAAGGCACATGCCTTAGACACTAACAAATTAGAACTATGTTTAAAAGAAAAATTCTACTTTATCTATAGTTGTATAATACTTCTATGCCAAAATACAGGGCTTTTCCTTCCCAATAAGCAATTCTACAAATGTCTAGACAATAATTAGTGAGTGTCCAGTGGGTTAATTCAATTCTGACTCAGTGCCTGAAGTTAGTTTACAGCACGCATATGGCTCACAGGCTCATTCAGAGGAGGAGGAGGAGGTGCTGGCGACGTGCAAGGAAGGTCTCATCACCGTTTTATGCCTTAGCTCAGAGGAAAAGACATCCGAAAAGATGGATTTTTATGTTGGCATGCTGAGTAATTTGATCTAAATGATATCTTAAGGTCCTAGAACCTACTAAAAAACCACTGAAGTCCCTCTATTCTTACTTCCTCCGCTCTCTCCTTGTCTTACCACAGATCGAGCTTGCTACAAAGCCCCTCATTCGCCTGGTCCAGTTCACCAGTAGAGAGAGACGCAGGGGGTCTTGAGCTCTGCACTGATATTTCATTCATCAGTAAAGACCAAATCAGTCACAGGGAGAAAGACTAAACTGCCAACATAACCGGCACCTCTATTTCAACCTTGTGGAGCAACAGTGGCAATTCAGTGCTTGCCTGGGCCTATCAGACTCAGTCTGAGCCCACTGTATGTTAGGCGAGCCTGCACAGAATTTCCTTAATAGTCGTTTTCTCCTCCCCATTCCAGAATTGTCTGTGCTCCCCTCCCCTACGAGAGCGAGAGAGAGAGAGAGAGAAAGAGAGAGAGAGAGAGAGAGAGAGAGAGAGAGAGAGAGAGAGAGAGAGAGGGAGGGAGGGGAGGGAGGGAGAGAGAGAGAGAAGGTTCAGAGCCTGGTGGGCTACGTGGGTAATCACATGTCTCAGGGGAGAGGAGCTCAGGAGCTCAGTCCCTGGTGGACTACGAATTGTTTTTCTCTTCTGTACATAAATAACTTTGCATGCTTTTCTCCCCTCTAATCCGCTTTTGCCAGTTTATTCCAGTGGACCCTCAGGAGTACAGGAGAACTTTCCCTTTATCCCTGCTGCCTCCTTTCATACATTTACCAACTTGTAAGTTCTCTAAACTCCTAAAGTGAAGTTTTTCACAGAGTCATTCCTTTAGATGGAATGACTAAGTTCTGCCATTGGTGCATCAGTCAATGTATGAGAGAGTCTGCTCTTCTCCCATACCTGCATCTGACCACATCTACACTACAAGTTATCTTGTCTACTGCTCATTTTACTCAGGTAGGACTTTTGCCATTGACTTTTCCAGTACAAAGTATGACCAGGATAAACAACACTCTTTCTATGTTGCTGTAAGTGACTTGAAGGGACACTGGGTTGAAAACAACAAATATTATGCCCAAACCAAAACAAAACAAAAAACAAAGGTGACCCACAAAATGATTAAAAACAGCCATATCTATCCTGTAGAAAATAACCAAAAGTATCCAACAAGTGGAAAAGTCCAAGAAAAATGACTGAATAGTTGTTAGCAACAATAGAGTATATGGTCTATTACTTTGTGCTCCAGCCATCAAGTTCCTTGCCCTCTAAAAGTCCCACCATGCAGCGGTGCTGTCATCAGCTAAAGATGCTTTGTTAAGAAGTTCTGGCAGGGAATGATTGAAAGCAACAAAATTTGGTGCTGAGTGGTCAGGAAGGTCAGCATTGTAGTAGCAAGGGAAGAAAATAATCCAAAAGAAAAACAGAACACCCAAAGATTATACAATGCTGAGATCTAAAGAAATAGTAATAGGATTCATGAAACTATTCCCCAAATCAGCACCTTAGCATTGAGAAATTAGCAAGATGGGGTGTGAGAAACAGTACTCTAGGGTATGAAATGCTGCAGCTTGAGGAACTGGAGAACTGTAAGTCTGCTCACCTCCCCACCACTCTCCTCTCCTCTTGAGTAGGACTCCTGGGATCCCAGTCAGTCTCTGACCGCCCCTTCTTTTCTCTCGAAGACTCTCACACTGACAAGTGTCCTACTAGATGAAAAGAAACTGCATGGACGGGCTTGACTACCACTTTCACTGTTACAACCAAGAGCGATCACCAGGAGCTCGAACTCTTGGACCAGCCATGTTTCTGCACTACACGCCCTTCATGAAACAGCCTAAAAATGAATAGTTATCCCTGTTTCTCTGGTCTTCATGTATGAAGGCTCTTATGTCATAAAAGATGCATATGAAATAAATGTATGTGCTTTTATCTTGTTGGTTTTTCTTTTTTTTATAGGTACCTTAGACTGGAACCTATTATGGGCTAAGGGAGGGATTAATCTTTTCTGCCACTCTAAAGCTGAGGGACATTTGGAAAGTTATGAAATATTCTCAAGGATCTGGAAGACTTATACATGTACATGGTTATACACATGCTTAGAAAAGACCAGAAAGGACTTTTCGTAGTAGGTGACAGGATTGCATCCCAAGATGACTAGGAGGACAATATAGCAAAGGGAGACTTATGCAAATGCTCCAGGACACATGGAGAAATTGCTCAGCCAAGGGAGAAGATTTACTGGCTTATTGTTCACAGAAAACTTCCAATAATGACTTAGAAATTCAGGTTTGCAGATCCATGGGTAACACTAAAGCGAAGTTTGATAATCAAAGCAAGAAAAAACTTAAAAAAATTAGCAGCTTTACTGGCTACTTTTAAGTACAGATAGGATTTTTAGAATTCACTAAATAAATAAAAATATTACAAAGAATAATCCCAGAGGTGGTAGAGATTTTGAGATTGCTGCAATGTGTTAAACAAAGCACCTATTTTTTAAAAAAGTTCATCAGCTATGGAAGGAAAGAATAAGTGTGGCCAACAATAGGAAAACGAGCCCTCTATAGCAAGCTTTGGGGGGGGGGGGCCTTGGATGTCTGACTAGCAGATGAAAACTTTTTAAATAAGCTATTAAAACATAAGATTAAAGGGTAGATTAGACCAAATTTTATAAAGCTCACATAAGCACTATCCTCTTTCTGAATCTGAAGACTAATGATAAAAATATCTTAGAAAAAGAAATTGGCTCTAAAACTGAAAGGTGTTGCTATTAAATTCAAGTGTGAATGCATGAGAAGTCTCAGTTGCCATTTCAAATGAGAATAAGTAGCAAAGTCCAAAAGTTTTCCCACTTTTTCTATTTAAAAACTCCAAGTGCCATGCTTTTTAATGTGAAAGAAAAATCTAGGAATATGCAAAACTATCTAAGATCCAAGATCCAAGTTATATGAAATGCCCACTTAGGAAACAAAATCAAGATTTTAAAAAATTCCAACATATAAGGTTGAGAGGATGGCAATATTTATTTTTCTGTTCCGTATAACTTAGTTTTATTCACTAATCCTCTGTCTCTTATTTGTGGATGTAAAAGAATGTCTGGACAACTGATAACCAAATATTTTACAGGGCCCAGAATAGCATGTTAAATTACTGGGTCTGTGAACAGAGATGGTCCACAATTCTAAAAGCTGGAGCTGTGAAAGTTCATCTGCTAACGAACTGCTAGGAAACCCACAGTGAAGGGAAGAAGCAAATCTTTAATCACTAGGAGCCAAAACAAGGGAAAAGAAAAACAAGAAAAAGAATTGCTCCAGCAAACTGAGAGCAAAGATCGCCCCAGACAGAATGCATTTCTGTTATTATGCGAACATGTTACACTTAAATATAGCTTGAGAATATTCACTTAAGTCATGCCCATGAAGTAATGGCAATTACAGAGTGATGAGAGTCAGTTAGCTAAGGTAAGATTACCTTTTTGGAAATGCAAATGAAAGTGAGAAAATTAACCTTAATTTAATATGAACTTGTGGAATAAGATACAAGGCTTGAAGAAAGGGAATTACCAGGTGAAAGGAAAACAAACCAGCTAAAGAGAACAGAGCCTTTAATATGGCAAGACCTCGCAGCAGCCACCATTGCTGGAGATCACACATGCACGCACGCACGCACACATGCACGCATGCATGCACACATGCATACACACACCTGGTCAGTAACTAACTTTTTTACCCTGTAGATTTTGAATCTTTGTCTTTGTCTGGAAAATTGGAATAGTACATTGCCATCTATATTAACCTTTTCAACTTTAGTCACTCAATGAGTCTATGAATGGCTTCTGAATTCCAGGGAATGTGTTGTGCTTAAGCTTCTCTGACCTTCAGAAGGATGGATGCAGCAAAGCCTACAAGAGAGTATGGGGCTGCCAGGTTCCCTGGCTTTCAATGTCAGGAGGGCATCCACACCAGAGGTCATACTAGAAGTGCCTCGCTTGTTTATATTCAACACTGATTTTGTCTTCCACCTGCTAAAAGAATTATCTAGAAACACTGTTCTGCAATAGAACTTCAGCTCCTTTCCAGCCTCTTCATGCTGTTTTCCTACTGTCATACATAGCTCTAGTAAGTAACTAGCTTGTAAGTAGTACATATGTGCAAGTCCACATATGTTGCAGTCCGCCTGCATGGTTGCTGATAAATGACCATCACACAGCTTAAGGGAACAAGGAGTTTACTTTTTTATGACAGTCCAGTTACAGTTCATAGTCCAGCTTGACAGGAGAGTACACACCAACACCAGGGCTGAGGGAACTGGCCACCATAATGGCTGAGAGAGGCACGATCCTTACTTGCCAGACCAGCATGTCTGGCCAAGTATACAGAAGGATGCCAACTCTCTCAACCAGCTCCCTGTGATTTATCCAGGGCCTAATCCCACCCACCATGGGCTGGGTCTTTCCCATCAGCTAGACAATGTCCTTCAGGTTTGCTCTGGGCTTAACTCAACCATCAACTCTCTACAACTGTGCCCAGAGCTCAAACCCTCAACAGTCAAGTTGACACCTGTGCTTAACTATGACAACATACATTTGTTCCAACTGGCTGTGAATGTTCATTTTTTCCACTCATCTATTTTTCCACCTGACATCTTACTCATCCTTTAAATTCACCCAAACATTCCAAGTGAATTGTCAGTGTGTGTGTGTGCGTGTGTATGGACTGCTGAGGACTGAAATCACAGTCTGGTATATCCTTCCTGGGTGAATATGTATCACATGTCACAGAGAAGGGATAAGAAGCATGAGGTGGGTAAGACCTGTGTCTTATTCAAGTTTACTTTCCTTTTCTTCAGGATTTTAACTTAGTGATTTCTACAAGGTATGGAATCAATTTGTGGGACCTAGCATTAGGATAAAAACATTCAGAAACTGGCCAATATTTATGCTTTTAGAAACAGAATTTATCATAACAAATTCATAATTTTTAATATTTTGAGCCTTTCCTTGCCCTACTTGGCCCCTGTACCTTCTCCAGTTTCAGTACACTTAGCTCAAAAATGTAATGTGAAAAAAATCCATAAATACAATTTATACACTTTAAACCATGTGTTATTCTGAGTAGTGCTGGAAGTATTTCCGCTGTCCCCCCTCCATGTTCTCTAGCATATCAGTAACTGTCTACGCACCTACATGTGGCTCAGCAGTCACTCTGGTTATCACGCTATAGCACCACAGCACCTGGGATTGAGTGTTCCTGATACAAGCCTAATGGTACATCAGAATGCTTGCATCGCTCACCTGAACATACAGGCTGCTACTGTCTAAAGAAGGAATAGAGAACATGGGTCAGTGATTTCAGGGAAAGCCTACATTCATAGCTTTTATCATAAAGAATTGCTATAACTGATTGAGCTTAGTAATATGGTTGTCCATTTCTTAGTGTACATAATTCATATGAATCTTTATCACAGATGAGTGTGTTTGTATACGTATGCATGTGATATGAGTGTATGTTTGTATACGTATGCATGTATGTATAGAAAAACAATAGCCAGAGAGTTAAAAACTATGTTCAGTTTTAGGCAGCTACTGGGAGGTCTTGGAATGGGTTTGCACAGATATCAACTCCTACCATGAAGTAGTTACAAAAGCCCATTATATGTGAACTATTACTACTAAATTAATATTAGAAAGGTACTTAAGATGGTGGTTATTTATAAAATAAAAAAGCGATGATAGTTTTGAAAATATACCCATTGTTCTAAACTGTAAATTCAGAGTTATATTCTATAATTTATTGATCTATGGTAGTTTTTTGGACATGGAGCCAAATTCAAATTGAAAGCATAGTCAATGGGTGATAAGTTCTTGCATGACATTGTTAAAATTAAAATGTTATTTAATATTGAAATTTTCTTAAAAGATTGGAACGGCATCCAAAATCAACACTAGGAAATATCTAGTAATAAATAATTAATTACATAAATGCAGAAAATAAATAGATAATAAAAATTTTCTGGGAAAAAAATTTTTTATGTGACTATATACTTCCTGCAGCACTGACAGAGGAGTCAAAGGATATGGATGCCTCTTTAAACTAGTCATTTCAACCCAGCCCATTGGAACTTTAACATGCATTTCTTAAAAAGTTTAACTTCCAAAATAAAGGAATGTAAATAACATTGTGAAAGATGTTTATAGATGAATTCTTCATCTGTATAATGTAACACTCTAGTCAACCCACACTAAATGCAGCATCTATTTTTAAGGGACTATATTTTGCTGCATTCTTCTGAGCTTTTTAATATTTCACAGTGCCTAGAACACAGAAGAAGGTCAATAAATACCATACAGGATTCATGGATATAGCATAGTGAATTAGAAACTAAAGGATGTTACCTGTCATAAAAAAGATTATGAAGTTAGTAAACTTATTCTTATAACAAAATCTGTACAAGGAAGAGGCATTATAAAAAAAACCACAAAATTTCATCCAAGGTATTAAGTTTTTTAGGAGTCTTAGCTATGAGATGTTACATTCTGGAAGCTGTTGCTGAGCTTAATTTGATGTGTTAGAAAGACAAGAGAAAAGGCCAACTGAAGTCCATGCCCCACCACATCGTATAACTACAGCTGTCAAAAGTGGACAAGAAAGAAAGACCTTACGCAACCTCTACCCTGCTTAGATTTATAGCTGGTTGTGAAGTGGCCTAGCACAGTTACCTTAGTTCAGACAGTGTTTGGAAGGGCAAATATATAAGTCTGATCCATGCACCCATCAGTATATTCATGGAAGGAAATATCAAATTCATAGCTGCCTTCGAATTTCCTAGGAAATTCCTATGAAGAGCTTCAAAGATTAATGGCCACATCATTTTGTCAAAAGCTTATATATATGAGCAGAGTAGAAAGAGACTATGAACAAAAAGATCTAGTTGAATCTGACTGTATTATATTTCCTAGAATGTTTATTTTAAAAAAGAGTCACAGAATTAGTTTTCTTTCTTTCTTTTTTTTTTTTTTTTTTTTTTTTTTTTGCAAAGCATTCAAGGGTAAAACAGACCCATCTTCTTTCTTATATAACTTAGGTAACGTTTAAATATAAAGAAAAAAAATTATCATGTTTCAGTGTTTTGTTTTTGCTTACTTTTCATTTTTTAGTGGTATTAGGGGTAAAACCTAGGATCTCTTGCACGCTGTGTATATACCCATTATATTTCCATTTTCATTTTGAAACTGCTTCTTGCTAAATTTCCCGAGCTAACCTTGAACTCTATCTGCAGCCCAACCGGGCCTCAACTTTTGTTCTCTTATCTCAGCCTCCCAAGTCATTGGAATTACAGGTCTAGCTTCATTTCATTACTTTAAATATGCCTACAGAGGAGACAAAAAAAAAAAAAAACTGACTTACAGCAGCACTTGTAATTACTTGGAGGAAGGAACAGATTTGCTCATATCTGTCACAAAGTGGACATTGAATCAATGCCATGACTGAATATCATGGTTATTTCCAAAGATGTAGTCTAATGGGAGGACCAGCTTTGAAGCTACCCAAAGCACAGGAGAAACTGCCATTCTTTTTTTTTTTTTTTTAGTCATTACTGTTCCAACAATTTACCATGTTAACTTTTATTTCATACGATCTACAAATTTAAGGAGAAAAAGATTTCTGCCACACAATATGCTCAAATTGTATAAAGAATAATGACTACACAGTCTAGAATAAGAAGATCTGGAATTTTTGAGAATTCTACAGGCCATAAAGGAGATTTCTGATCTTCCTAAGACTGCTCCAAGAAAGTGTGGAAACTCTAGGATCTAAGCTAATCTTACTCAGGGTTCAGAGATATGTATTTCTGGGGAAGAGGTCAGATGCATGGACAGCAGATGGGAAAATCCAATCCTTTCATCTCAAAGTGAAAGCAATTGCTTTCTACACACTGCAGCGATGACATGGAAGGAAGTGTAACCACCAGTGTACAGCAAGCAGTTCATGTCACTGAATTCAAAACCACCTGTGATATCACAGGCAGCGTGGCAGATATCTAACAAATAGCTGGGCCCCCAAACTAATTCCTTCTTCTTTAAAGTTTCTTCCTGTCATTTATTCCACTATTGTAGCTGCCTACAATACATATGCTAAGGGACCATTAACCCAGATTTAAAAAGATATCCTCAGTATTTTCTCTGCTTACACTCTGGAAAATGGAAAATCAGAAGTAGGTATAATACCAGAAAAAGGAGGTATCTTTACTTCAGGCAAATTCCCACTTGGCAAGAGTTTCAAATTTGTTAAAAAAAAAAAAATGGGAAGGATAAAAAAGAGTGCTCAAGATACATCTGGGAATTTCAATTCGTTTAATGGAATAATAAATAGAGGATTCCCCAGGTCGAGATCTGATGTATCTAGTCAAGAAGATTTAATCTACATTTTAAAATATATATCAGAAACATCTTTTTAGCAAATGCTGCAAGAGTCACAGGTAAGGATTCCACCTAACCACACCCAGAGCACTTTCTATGTTTCTCTATTGTTGTGATTTCTATCACCTACATTAAAAATTATGAAACATAGTTCTCTCCATGCTTGAAGCCAATGAAGCGGATGCAGCAGTCAGAAGAGGTAGATGAGAAGCGGTTGTCTTAGCCTGCTATTCACTATAGATGAGTAAGCTTCATATGCCCACATGGCAGCTCAGTTCACACAGCTGTCCTGGAACCCTGCCAGGTTACTTATGAACATGGAATCAGTTCTGGCTACTAGGCTATACTCCAATTTTTTATAGACCCACCTGGAATGCTAGACTCAGATTAACTGAGTACCAATGAGCCATCTTAGCTTTTATTTGCTGTCTCACTGGGGATAAAGACTTCGACTTCCTATCAGTTGCCTTCCTAAAGATGAACCCAAGATTAATGCAGTGAGTGCTCCTTCCATGTGATACAGAAACTGCTTGGCACTACGTTCCCACTCAGAAAAGATCTGGGTGCAAGCTACTAACCCTACTTTGTAATAATGTCAGGTGATCACGGTGATTTTCTGGTGGATATCAAAACATTGCTATGAATTAGGAGATAATCCTAATTTACAATGAGAAGCCTGGGCCTTAACCAGGGCCCAGTTTGGTGCCAAAGTTCACAAGTCACTCTGACTCCAAAAGATCTGCTTTCAGAGAAATAGGTATTAGCTACAAATATTTCATCAGACTTCTAAAATCATGATTTTCATAATAATGAAGAAAAAAACTCTCAGTTAACTGGAGATGATGTTTTCCCAACAGAGCATCCTAAATGTAGACCCTCATCAGTGTCTGGTCACAAACTGCTATCAGTCTATGACAATGTAGGAAAACAACTAACAGTGTTTAGCTTTTGACACAGTAGTGACTTTTTAATTGTACTGCATAAAAGTCCAGCAGATATGAAACAAAACAACTAGATGTTTGCTTCACATAACTTGAGTTGCAATAACTAAAACTTTGTTGCATTTTTGTTTTAACAGACCGTTAAGCAGAAAGCAGAGGCTGCCCCTCAGAGTGTACCTGACATGAACCTTCACGAGGACCCATGTCCGCTGCACGCAAAAGTGATTCAAGAGAGCCACACTCCAAATGGGAAAGAGCTTCAAGAGCACTTCAGCCAATGTGTGCTGTTGTGCTGCCCTCTTTTATGCTTAAGTAAAATGAACAGCAAAAACTTTAGTCCCAGGTACTGACGGTTCACCGAAACCTGTCAGGGGTCCTCTTCCTGTTCACCAGACTCATGCAACTGCAACTACATCACTAACACATCTAACATCAAAAATTAAAAAGTTTCTGTAAAGGGTTTTTAGAAGCCACGAAACCATGTTCGTGTGTCTCTGTCACTCACAAAATTTCTTGATACTCTTTACCGCTTATTTGCCTAAACATAAATTTGAAAAAAAGAATTGCTTTTTCTCTTTATATCTGTCTTTCATTCCTAATATTCACATACAAAATTTTTGCTGATACTTGGTCAATAGTTTTCATTGCTAACAATGAAAGTGTGTGTCCATGAACAGGGTTGCTAAAATGTACGCATCTAAATAGCACAAAGTGTAATTGAACATAACTGAAAACAATATAAAAGCTCAATTTTCTCCATCCACAACAGTAACTAAAGTACCCTGGAATCGTAATACGTGTTGTCAATAAGGTATTTTCAATATTTTCAAAACTCAAGAGAGCATTTTCTAATGCTGGGTATTGTAAATGTTTACTCTTTCATAAAAGCAACAAATGATTACTCTAGAAATAGTGGAAGATTAAAATCACTTATAATTAATAGGTGGGCTCTCTAGTTTATATATCTAGGGTTAACTGATAAAATAGATAATTTAAGTTGAAAAAGTACAATGATACCTTTGATGGAAGTCATCCAAATATGCTTCTAAGACAGACTCTAAAGATCTTACAGAGCAACACTACTGAGGTCTGTCTACATTATATGATAGTACCTAATGACTTCCTATACTACAGGTATCATACCCTACAAGAGTAGCAAAATATACAAAACCCTATGATTTGGTTTATTTTGTACCAAAGTCCAGGACTTTATGGTCATCTATGAAAAGGGCAGGGAAAGAGACATGCAATGCAGAGACCATGCAGAGGGATATGGGAGAGATGTTAGATACTAATTCACCTACAGGTCAGTTCACATTAATAGAAGTCATTGGTCTGCATATTTTTATAGAAGAGAACTGAAGGTTTCAAAGTTTCCTGAGACCAATGTGTTGAAATGCAAAGGAAGAGGTTTCAGTAGTGGTAAAGCTTGATGTGAGCTTTAATGAGGCCCAGGAAAAATAAGGCCCAGGCCTTAAAGAGAAAAGCAATTAGATTCAAAGGAGCTAAGAAAATAGAATGTTAATGACAGGATCCTTTACTCACTGGAACATGAGTAACAGATGTTTGAACAGCTGGACTGGGGGGAAAAAAAGCTCTAATACCTGTCTTATTTTATACCTGTAAACTAATTGAGTGTATCAGATGTTTAAATATAAAACCCATACCCGCAGAGAGAGTAGGCATCATCACCATAGAGATGCATAAAGAAACATGACAAGGACTTTCTTTTACCTCAAGGCCATGAGAAAGTTTAATGGACAAAATGGGAACAGTGTTAATAACACAAAGGGCAAAACTAGAACAATCGCCTAATTAAATTACACATACACATGGCTATAAGCAAATCAAGTCACTCAATATACGGTGTATAGTGGTGCACACCTGTAAATCCAGCACTTGGAAGGCAGAGACAGGAGGATTTATTTGAGGTCATTCTCAGCTACATAATGAATTCAAGGCTAGCATGAGACCCTGCTTCAAAATCAAAAGCAAAAAGGAAGTTTCTCCATATCATAATTTATCACCAGGAAAACAAACTAACATGAAATCCATTAGACTGTCTAAAATGAAAGCGACTAACTAAACTAAGGAAGCCCCACGCACAGTGGCACACTCCATCCATATGATTCCATTTATATGAAACTCCGAACTCTAAAGGCAGAAATCCAGACCAATGGGAAGGAGAACTGTGACTAGAAAGGAGAAACATCTGAAGAAATGGACATGTTACTCCTTGTTAGGGAGAGTGTTTCACTGGAAACGTTTAACTGTAAACGCCCCTTGAACTGAGCGCCAAAAATCTTGATTTTTATGTTGAATTTATAACCATGAATATGAATATACATACAGAGTCTAAGACAAAGCGTTAAATATAATTAAGTGTTCTTTATACTTTTAGTAAGTATATATCATGTGTGTTTCCAGTATGTACTCTCTTCAATTTGCATTAAAAGGGACTGTCTTCAGCTGACTTAACTGATGCAGCACACATACAAGACCTACAGTAAAGTGCCCTTCAGATGTCCCTCCCAAGGGACGGGCACCTGTGAGTTCTCAGAAGCTAACATTGAATACTCTCTTTTAGCATACATAAGATATTTTGAACAGTTTATTTTTAAGGACTATTATAACTAGTTACAAAAATGAAAGTTACAATATTTTGGAAATTATCTACATCTGCATTCAGTTTTTTCTCAGGATGTACGTGTATCTTTCAGAATGCCTTCCTAAAGTTTGTTAATCAGTTTACTGAGGCTGATAGTCCCTTTACAACAGTGGCACTGATACCAGACATAGGCCAATTTGACATATGGAATGGCTGGGGAACTGTCCTTGACTTCACTGTGTACATTGCATTTGTGAACAATAATTAGGTTTTTCCAGATGAGAACACGCCCAACAAAGCAAGGGTTAATCATTTGCAACACAGCCACGGACTTACAAAATATTTTTAGGAAAGAATAGTTTACTGTCTTGTGCTTATATTATTATTCGTGAGTCATTACATTATCTGGTTCATTTTCTCATCAAGAAATTCCATCTCATGATAGTAAACCCTCAATACTGATCTTTCACAAGGACAGAATGTTACAAAATTTGTGTGCTTCTTGGTGATTTCAAAACTGATATTTCTATAACTGGGCAGGTTCAGGCAGAAGGAAAAAAAGTGTATTTAATATACGCTTTGATCCAGTGTGTGAAAAACACTATTAGGGATGAATTCCCAACTCTTCCCAGTTTCCTAGTTTTTCTAACCTCAATTAAGCTGTGTTCATGCTGGGGTAGGGGGCTTCTTGCTTTAAAATTCTGAGGGGGGTTTCTTATTACAAATAACAATAACATGAAATTACTATGTTTGTGTATATGTAAGATTATAAGAAAAGCCACGTGTCAAAGCAAGTATTACTAATGCTCAATATCTATGTAATTAGTTCACATAATATGTTTAATAGCCTGTTACATGTTTAGCTAGCAAGTTTCTACAGTCACTCACTAACCTCATAATTTTAAATTAGAAAATTATATACTAATCTTACTGTTTTTATTTTGACTGCATTCAAAATATATTATAAGTAGCACATACAGTAAAGGAAGGAACCCCTAATTCTCCAAGGTATTAAAAAGACATACATGGTGATCTAAGTTGTGTTCAGTTTTCTTGCCAAACAGTGAATCAAGGTTGTATTAATTGCAAAAATCAAGATTAGAATAATTTTACTGAAAGGAAAAGATTTACCTTATTTTTGTAAACTTCAGACAGTCACATGAGTGGTAACCTAATGCGGACTGTATAAAACATGAAACATGTGAATGCTTTACAGCTGGTTTTGATCAGCTTCCTTTGTTTAACATTAAGAGTTAACTTCCAGAAGACACATACAAGCCATACATCCTACAGGTAATGACTCCCAGATGGAGATGCTCTTCCTGTTACTGTGTCTGATATCATAAAGAATAAGCTGTAAGAAAGGGAAACAATACAAAGTGGGTAGAGATTCTGATGGAGTCTGTGAGCAGCAGGATCCTCCCACCATCCTTATTGCCCAGCAGAGTTGAAGACTCCAGTGCCCCAAGGTTTCTGAACTCTTAAAAGATGTAAGGTCACATTCTTACACATACTCGAAGATTTTTAAAGATGTAGTTAACAATATTAATCATCAATTCCTTCTTGCCGAATACTTGAGTCGCAGCCTCCTGAGTGACAGTCATGATTCTTTGTTCCCTAATCATCTCTACATAAAACCTACTGTTGAGTCCTTGGACTCTAGTTGTTCAGTATCTTGGCAAGAGCCCCAGACATCACCTCTCTGCCCCCAGACTCATTCATGCTCTGATAGTCAAGTTATCATCTAACAACAGAAGGTAAAATCTAAACTCAAAGATATAAGTAAAAAATAGCTCTTGACTTTTAGCAAACGTGGTCTGATTTTTTTTAAGTTTTTATCTCCACTTTTCCTTTCCATGGTACCCTCAAAATGAACCACTCACCTTCTCGGGCTGGCCGTCAGCCTGTGCCTTCCACTGTCCATTACTCCCACAAACCTCTACATGGTTCTATGATGCTTCCTCCTATGCCAGCAAAAAGGGTATTTTCCTTATTGCTAGTGGAAGAAATTGTACAGGAAGCCATTTCTTCCTTTAGAAACAAGTATGACATCCTGTTAAACATGCACTCTTTATGAGCAGAACCTTTATTCTCCAATATAACATATCTGCTAAGGATTATCCTCTCTGAGGACATGAATCATTCTATCTTGGACATAGCATAGGATTTTGCTCACTAGAGATACTGAAAAAGTATTTCTATGAATAAACTAAAGAAAACTTACAGTTCTACAAGGACAAAGTAGTATAGAAAATATAAAAGGTATGTAATCATATTTCATCCTGTCAAGCAGAAAAAAAACAAGCATAAAACTAAAGATAGGATTAAAAGTGACAAATAGTTCATGCTTCAACTTATTCTTTTTTGCCTAAAACTTCATGTAATTTAAAGATGTATTTCTTAGAGAGAAAAGAACAAATCCAAACACTTCTGGAAAGTAAAAAAAGTACCAACTGTGGGCCAAAACTTGGAGGAATTTCTTAAACTTAGAAATTAAATAAAATCAGATGGATGAAAAACCACAATCTAAAACGTTACAAAGACAGGACTGTAGGTAGGTAAAACTCGTTCCTGCAAGGCTCCAAACACCAAGAGGATAAAGTAAGAGGGACCTCAGGGTCAGTATCTGGCAATTCATACAGGCAATGTGGTAACTGAACTAGGAAAAGAAAAACATAGAGTTTTTTCTCTGAAGAGCTGAGAGAAGATCGTAGACAGACTTGTAACCCTAAATTGATGAGCTCTAAGTTGAGTGAGAGATCTACCTGAAAAAAATAAAGTGGAGCGCTATTGAGGAAAAGGCCCTATGTTGACCCGTAACTTCCACACAAATGCATGTGCTTGAACATAGACACATACCTACACCACACATACACAGAAACATCTGATAAGGATATTAAGTAGGAAAACACTGTAAAGGTACTAAAAACTAAAGATACCAACAAATGGAATCCTTTAACATGTGAAAAAGAATTGGTTATTAAGATCAAGAAACTTTATTACTACAAGAAAATTTCCATGTCAGAAAACCTATTGATATTGATACTGAAGGGAAAATGAATTGTGTATTCTACATCAATAATCATAGAGCTATGGTAACAAAATATATGTGAAATTAACAGTCTTTCTTAATCAAACTTAAAAGACATAAAAATGGAAGCAGTCTGCTATACACAGTATCAACAGATAAACACTAAACAGAGAAATGGTGGATTACTTTCCAAAAAACCCAAAATACTTCAAAGAATCAACAAAAACAAATAACAGCTAGTGGAAAATGTGAATGGTTAAAAAGAGACTATTCATGAACAAAGAAATTCAAGTGGCACAAATGAGTGAGCAGTGCGATATCTCACTACTAGTACTGATAAGCAATCAGTGCCAGAGAGATATTACCTGCTAGGCAAATGTAGGGTGGACAGACGCTTAAGACAAATATTGCTGGTGCAGAAAAAAATTATTAGAATGCTTTTTTAAGCATTATGTAGTAATATTTAATAACCCATTATTCTAATGCCAAACTTGGGGAATCATGTACAAATATTTGTGTTATAAGTATATCTACTGAAGCTTCCTTTATTTGGAGCAGAAAAAGCTGGAATAGGATCAAATATTCCCCCAATAAATCATGGTACTTTCATACTCTGATATATTATTAAGCAAGGCAAAAGAGTGGGAGATTAACATGGCATTAAAAAAGAAGCAGACAGCAGAAAACTACACAATATTTAAGTGACACAATCCCAATTTTGTAGAACAATGACAAAAAAATGACCATGTTTGTTAACTTTTACTATGCATTTGTGGAAAAGGGCATGGAAAGCTACATACTAATGGTATTTGGAAAGAACAGATGGAAAAGAGGGGAGGACAGTAGGAAAAAAAAGTTGAGAAGATTTCTCAGTCAGTAAAAGCCAAGTTGTGCAAGCACCAGGATACTGCATTTGGATCCTCAGAATCCATGTACAAAGCTTCATAATGCCAATGTAGAAGCTGGGGTCAGGAGGATACCTAGAGCTTGCTGGCTATCTAGTCTCCCTGAATCAGGAGAGTTTGAGGATCAGTGAGAGACTGATAAGAAGAATGACTGAGGATGATATCTAACATTGACCTCTGGTCTCCATATGTACAAGCATACATGTGCACACACACACTTGTGTATACACACATACATACACACAGTGGTCCCAAGTGGTGTATGATATGACATTTATTTAAAGTCAATAAATTAAAGGTAAACACATGATGGTAACAAATGTGGCAAAGGGATTGTCACCAAACATTGTGATTTGATGAAATCACAATGAATATTATGAATTCTGATGTCTTGACTTTCTTATGTATACCTACAATGACCACGTGTACTTACAGAACTAAAAACGAAGCTACTTTCATCATGTAAAAATCAAAATAAAGACTGCTACAAGAGAGATTGGAATGAAAAATCACTTGCTCATATTAATTATATTATTTTATTATTTATATAATCTACATATTATTTATATTAATGTATATCAATATAATATTATTAATATACTACATAGTAATATGTTAATAATATACACTATTAATAGTACTCAACTATCACCATAACTCAAGCCGTCCCTAGGGCCGTTGCTCTGGAGAGCCAGCAGCTTTCACAAATGGTGGGCTATGTAGCAGCTGTTACTACGAAACAAGTGTTTTTCCATTTTGGTTCTGTTATAAATGTTGAAGGAAATAAACACACACACAATGGTCTTCCAAACTAAAGTAAACTTGAAGCTCACACTGGTGCATAAATCCTACCTTGGTGATAGTGGAAAAATGAGGTAAAATGAAAGGCCAAGTGTTCACTTTCTACAGCACAAGTGCCAGCATTCACACTGGTTATGGAAACATGGAATGGCCAAGAATACTGATGGAATAAAATCAGGAAAGACACAAGGCAAGCAAGACAGAAATGGCTGGAATGAGGCCACCATCAACACTTGCCATCTCTCTGGTGACACACGCTTCTGAAGAAAACCAAGCACTGCCGTGAAGCTTGGTAGAGAAAAGCCTTCGAACCATCTTACTCAACGGGAGCTTTGTAGCTGTCAACTGTTATTCAGATAATGGCCAACAAATGTTATTTCCTGAAGCCTATCCATACATTTTACTTATAACAGGAACACATTCAAAAACAAAAGAAAAGCATGTGCTCACTGGATTGGACAAATAGCAGTATAACTTGAATATGTACAGCTATTTTTAATAGGATCAGAGTTACTTAGCCATATGATAAATTATGACTGAGTAGCAATAAAGAGAAAATTACACTGTAGGACATTATGTTTAAATAGACTTCAGACTAATGAATACATCTACTCCAATGGTGATTACTAATAAGACTTTTTTAGACTACCCCACCACTGATGTGCCAAGTCATATCCAAGGCCAACAGTTCTGATTTCAGTAGGTTTGACTTCAGCCAGCCTCAAAAATTAGAGGCGAACTTTCCTAAGGTCCTGTGACTTTCTCTGTGTCTTCTTTTCTTCAACCCATAAAAGGGCTGAATACCTTACAGAACTTTCCATCTTTTTCTTTGTCAATCTGTTTCTGTACTGTTCCTAGGTGATGTTACATGACCTTATACTACCTTCAAATCCTTTGATAAGCCAATGGTTTTGACAGGCAAATACATACTTACTTTATGATGTTTATTACCCTTTATAGATAATGTAACTTCATACACTACTGGATTGTGAGTACCCTGGATGAAGCAAGAATATGTATGTGACATTTGGGCAACAGTATGGGCTCACTTTATCTCATGTAATTCTCCAAATATCTGTGATGATGATGGTGGTGGTAATGATGTCTGTTAAAATGACCTGAGAACTGTCATATTTTCGGCTAATATTTTTTGCAGAGTAATGAATTGTTCCATGCAAACTATGCCAAATAAATCGGTAGATATTGCATTTGTTCCAGGTCCAACTGGTTCAGCATCTCCCTCTGCCCCAGCTTCCCTATTTCCAGACATACAACAATACTGAAATCAGCCCCATGTATCACTCTACAATGGCCTCTATTCACATAGAGTTCCATATCTCTCATTTTAAATTGAAAGCAGGAAATGACTAAGCTTAGGGAAGAAGGCACGCTGAAAGCTAAGATAGGTCAAAAGCGAGGTGAATGTAAAGAAAGAAGTGCTCTGGAAATTCAAAGTGCTAATCTAGTGAGCAAAACAAATGAAGGGCAAGGAAGGGCCCCAGTCTTGTTGCTGATATGGAATGTTTTAGTGGTCTGGATAGAAGATGAATCCAGCCACGACACTCCCGAAAGCTGAACGCTAATCCAAAGAAAGGTCCTTGCTCTTCAATTCTGCTAATTCTAGAAGACATAGGAAGTTACAGAAGAAAAGTCTGAAGCAACCAGAGTTTGGTTTATGAGGTTTAAAAAACAAAGCTGTCTCATAACATAAACATAAAGATGAAGTTTTAAGGGCTGTTACGAAAGCTATAGCAAGTTATTCAGAGCTGGCAAACTGCTATACAACACAAGTTTTCACAGTAGATAAAGCATCTTAGGTTGGAAGAAGCTATATCTGAGATTCTCACAACTAGAGAGGAGAAGCCCACACCTGGTTCAGTTTTAAGACAGGCTTTTCTCTTGTTGGAGACTGAAGCAGCCGAGACTTTAAATTGACAGAAAGGCTTGTTTAGCACTCTAAAAATCCTGTTACCTTTACAACTGTGCTAAATCCATAATGTCCATGCTCTATAACTGGAAAACAAAGCCTGGATCATAGCACATCTGCTTACAACATGGCTCACTGGATCTTTTAAGCTATTGTGGAGACCTGCTACTCTGGGAAAAAGGAAAAAAAGACTCTTTTCAAAATATTACTGTTTGCTTACCACGTGTCTGGTCACGAAAAAGTTTTGACAGGAATACATATTCAGTTTAGTATTGTTTTCATGCCAGCTAACACAATATCTAGTCTGCAGCCCATGGATCAAAGAGTGCTTTTTACTTTCAAATCTCAGTAGTTAAAAAGTACATTCAGAAAACTATGATTGAGACAGTTAGTAACTGCTTCAATGGACCAGGGTAGAGAAACAGAAATCCTCATGGCACTGAAATGGTGACGCCTGGAAGGTAGTCTGGCCACCAGGTCCCACCCTCAAGAAGGCGTCAATGCTGGCCTCACAAGTGGGTTGTCTCTAGCAAGAACAGGCTGGTTCCTTTGAGAATGGTTCTTACAAAGAACTGGGGGGCTGCCTCTTCCCAAGTCCCTTGCTTGCTATTTTGCCATGTGACTTCTACTCCTGGGCAACTAAACAAACTCATTTTCTTTACAAAAGCATTTAGACTCCATGTGTCTTGTTAAAGCAACAGAAAATGCACTGGGACAAATGTAAAAGCAATGCTTACATGCACTGGCAAAAAAAAAAAAATTATGTGATTTTACTTTGGTGAAATACTCAGTTTATTGTAGTAATCTGGAGCCAAACCTTAATATCTATAAGCTATGCATGCATGTATAGATTGACCACCAAACTCACCTTAAAACGTGGTCTAAAGTTTAACTGTTTTAACACTTAGATGTCTTTCAGTCATCTCAAGTTGAACATGATTCTTTAAAAAAAATGCTAGTGTTTCTCTGAACACTACCATGCACCTAGCTGCTCAGAGGAAAGACTCAGAAGTCACATAAGCTGAAAATGGTTCAACTGAATCACCACAAGATGGTCAGACAAGTTGTTTTTAAATGCTGCAGGGGCGGGTGTTCTGGGATCTGCTTCATGACATGTTCATGCTGGTGAGAATGCTGAGCTGCACATGCAGCAGTTACTGGAGATGGAAAAGAACTAGAGAATGTGCTTCATGAGGACCGGGGTACTTTTGAAAGTGATGAGCCTTTGCTTCAGACTCTGGAGAAGGAAAGAATCCACTTTGAGGTCAGAGTGTATCATTCCCCTACCTGACAACTCACTGGCTTCCTATCAGCCTTAGAAAGATCTGTCTGTAGTAATTGATTTATCAATCAAGGGAAAACAAAATGTTTACAAACTTCTCTCCTGTACAAGGGGAAAGATAGTAAAAGCCTACCCAGAGGAAAGCGAGGCCTGCCTAATGTCACCCCGTCTCCCTTCACTATACATCTCCAAGGCTCTGACCCTCACTCGCTTGGCAACACACGCCGTTTTGCCCACCAATTCTGGAGCACATTCCACTCAGTTTTTAATATCTGGAATGTTCTTCCTTGGGATCATATGCATTGTATTCTTATCTATTTAAATTTAGCTCATGTGTCATTTCTTCTGAAGGAATCCAGCATTACTGTTCCCATTCTTTCTGTATTTCTCCTTTACAGGTAACTATGTGACTTCACAGGAAAAAATGACTGCTAACTGTGTAGGCTGCTCTGTATCCACTTACTATTTTTCTGGGACATCAAAATATAGTTATTGTGAGATAGGGACTTAGTTTTTCATACTATTGTATTCCCAACTCCTAAAATACTGCTTGCCACATTTACTAATAAATCTTCATGAACAAATATATGGCCAGTCAACTCTGTCATTTGCATATAGGCAACAACCAAGAAAGCAAAAAAAGTTACTTGTATTATATCTGACTCCACATAAGTATGCTCTATTTTTAACAGAGTTGTGCCCAAGAGTAGCAGGAAAAAAAAAAAAAAAAAAAACCTTGCAGTAATTGCAGAATATTTGACTCTTGGGCCTGATAAAACATTAAACCGGGAACTATACTAAACTGACTGACTGCTCCAGCATTTTCATCCAAATTTTGCACCTGGAAGAGAAAGGAAAAAAGCCAGGTGAACTCTCACTTAGTACATACAATGTCTTACCCTTTTTTTTTTTTTTTTTTAAATTTGGGATCTAAGCAAAATAAGGAGTTTGAACAAAATGGAAGCTGGTGAACTTCCAGATGAAGAAATGAATTTCTATGTATTTCTATGTACTATGAGAAAAATGTGTCATCCAATTTCATCCTGAAGAATTAAGCATTTAATTTATATCCAGAACTATTTTCACATACTCAGAAAATATGCATATATTTACCTAATGCATCAACTTCTATTTCGATATAAAGTATTTGTGACACTTTTAAATTACAAGTTTATATTTATTTAAACCCCCAGATAATGTTCTCTAGATAAATGAATCTATTTATAACTCTTTTGGCTCCACATAACTTTTTTCAGAGCTTTTCGTGTCATAAGCTAGAAATACAATTACAGAAATGTCGAAGAGCTTGGTTCATTCTTGGGTGAACTTCCTCATCAAGACAAGTAATGATTCCAAAATTATTGAAATCCATCTAATCACTTCACTTTATGTTTTGCTCCATCTCTCTAGTTCTCCTTTCTGGTAACCAAGACACAATGACTTTTTATGTTACTTTAAGTCTTAACTCTAAAATAGTGCCTATGAAATAACAGATAATCAATAAATACTTGATGAATGGGTCAAAAGAAGGATAAATTTTTGTTGGTCAAGGAAAGCATTTACAGGAATTATAAAAATAAGTGTGAAGAAAGACAAGAAACACAAATATACTGAAACATTGTAACTACTGTTACAAAGAAATCTGACTCAACTCCCTCCCACATCTTACAATATTTGGTTTTTAAGCATAGTTTTTTTTTCCACTGAAAGCTACATTTTAATATCTACCACTATAACATTTGTAGCAATTCCACTAGAGTAACTTCATATTTAGTCACCAAGTTTCTAAGCTAAAAAATAAATTAAATCTTTAATGATGATGAATTTTTTATTGCACTAATAGTATCATTTCCCATTTCAATGAGACATACAAAATAACACATTTCATTCTATGAATTAGCTACCAGAGTCTCTGATACAATTGATTGCTGAATAGATTTCCTCCAAGTTCTACAGTGTATATCTTTCCAATAAAAAATAATCTTATATTGACCTAGACTTGGGAACAAAATGAGGACTTCAAAATCCCAGCTTCCTAAAGTGTGCGTTTTGACCCCACGTGAGGTCATGTAACTGAAGGTCAGGGCTGACGAGAAGACGGGCAAGAATAATAAGTTTCTAAATATGCAACTATCTAAAATTAATTGAAAATAGACTTGAGTCTGAAGAGTTTCTGGAAAGGTTTGCCTGCACTGTATGGTACAACTTCCTGGGAATCTCGGCTCTGAACACATTTACACTGCTCATGAAGCACACTCACTATGCCAACAGCATTGCCTAAACCAACTTGGCTCCGATTTCAGACTATTACACCTTACAAATTGAAGTGATTTCCTGTACAGACAAAGAGTTTTGTTTTATAGACACAGTGGTTTAATTATGAAAAACACGGGCTTTTAATGTTTCTTTGCTATTACTCCTAAACATGTTTAACATATGAAATTGGAATGTCTGTGGATTGTACTGTCTTTAATGCTTGATTTTAAAACTTGTTGTTTATAGGTTGGAGGGCTGACTTAGCAACTAAAGTGCATGCTGCACAGGTAAAATAACCAGGATTTAGATCCCAAGTAAAAAGTCCAGTAGGCATGGCACTAACCTGTAATTCCAACCTTGGAAGGCAGAGACCAGGACTCCTCAGCACAAACTGACTACTACCTCTGAACTATAGGTTTGATTAGAGATCTGGCTTCAAAAGAATAGAGTAGAAAGGTGATAAGAGCACGATTCCTAATATAACCTTGGGCCTTTTTATGATGGACACATATGTGCACCCCAACACACATGCCCACATACATACAAACATGTATACATATGTGCATATACATACATATTAAAATAGGATGAATAAAAATTAATAAAAATTGTCATTTGCATCAATTGCTTGAATTTCATAAAAAATTTTAAGTGAATCTTAGAACATGATTTCCAACAATTTCTGAAATGTTACAAAATATTACTGCCACTTTATATTCCACATTTATGCTAAGTGATGTTCTTAGAACTGATTATGACATAATGTGGATTAACTCTGAAAAATGTAAGACACTCTACATCTTGCAGTACTAAACATTAAGATTTCATTTTTCGTGTAAAATTAAGTAAGCATACTCATATTATTAGCATGACTTTTTGTTTTAACCTATGGTGAAATAAATTATGCACATGTGGAATAATTGTATTAAAATTTTTAATGATTTACTTTAAGCAAATGTTTGATTTGTATATCTATTATGTATACCTACACATATTGACAGGTTTACGTAAAAATTTCTGGGTTGAAAAGGGGTCATGAATGGAAAAAAGTTTAAGCAGTCCTATTTCAAATGTCCCTTGGGAACGTATAGGAAATCATAAAAATATAACATTACAAAGTCACCACTTCAAAAACCACAAACAACCTTGCCTCATTCCTACCCAACTCCTAAACAGCGTGGCCTTGTTTCATTTCTCCATGACGAAGCTTGGCTTGATTATCTTGTGACCCAAGGACCAAGCTAATAACCACTGGACTTGGGAGTTGAACAAAGTGTTCAATTGCAAAACACAGATTACAAAGGCGATTTTAAGAATATTTGCCTTAAAACACAAAGTTTTTCCACAATCTATGCTTCTTTGGAATTTTGGCAAACCTCACCAATAGGTTTAACAATTTCATACAACTAGAAAACTGTGTGTCACTGGTGTAGAAGTAAAACTATTATCTGTAAGCAGGTACACTTAAAATTTCGTTGAACCTAAATCTATTTCTGTAGCTATTAATAACTAAAATTCAATACTTAAGATATCAGAATAGTGAACACTAGGTGTCAGTGTAAGAAATGGAAAAATATTTTTTAAAAACCTGTTGTTTCCAATCAGGTGTATAACAAAAAAAAAAAAATCAAAAACAGCTGTGACCACATTCACTTATAATTGTATAATTCAGTTAACAAGCCAATCTTCCATTCAAACAAAAGTTTCCACTCCAAAAACATCAAGAGTTTAAAATCAGATTAAGCCGATTATTAGAAGTTATAAGTCTTTTGTGACCTCAGCTATATAACTCACAGAATTTTTTTGGCTTCTAACAATATTTAAAAGAAAACTTTATTTTCAAAAATGCAGTTTTGAATAATGCTATTAATTCCCAGACAAATCTGATAGTATTATGCTTCATAATTTTGGTGGTGAAAATTGTTTGAAAATAAATGTCAAGTGAGGTTCAAAGGGTTCTGAGGAATGAGAGTACAGCTCAGTGGTAACACTTGTTTGGTATGTATAAGGTCGCAAGTTCTAGACCCACAATGGCAAAATCAGAAAAAAAAGTTACAGAAGGTTAAGAATTTTCCTGAAATGGAAGCTTTCTAAAGAAATTTCAAGGTATGAAGAGTAAAGATGCTCCAGGACTAGGAAGCATACACCTGCAATCTCGGCACCTGAGAGGCTGCGACTGGAAAACCTCAAGTTCAAGGTCATTGTGAGCCACATAAATAGACTCTTGACACAAAAACAAAGGGATTTTCAAAAATTTACAAGAAAAAATAAATTTAAGGTTACTAGAAAAAACAAATCACAGAAAATTAGGAAACAGAATCCAATCTCACCAAATCCTGTTTCTTAAAGATTAGCTTTGAAATGATCTGGATATTTTGACTCGCACCTGTAGTTCCAGCCCTCAGAAAGCTAAAGCAGGCGGAACGCCATGCTGGGTTACAGAGCAAGACTCTGTCTCAAAAGGAGGAGCAAATACATACATAAAATATGAATGGAAAATTATGACAAAAATCCTGTCTAATTATTTTGCTAATATTTTGGAAAAAGTTTTCTGAATGGACTCTTCAGATAGGCTTTTAAAACAAGTTTCCAAAAGAAAAGTATTAGGGCTTCCTATTTTACAATATTCCTCTTCCCTCTCTCTCTCCCTCCTCCATCCCTCCCTCCCTCCCTCCCTCTCTCTCTCTCTCTCTCTGAGTGTGTGTGTGCATGTGTGTGTGTGTGTGTGTGTGTGTGTGTGTGTGTAGTATATGTGTATACACGCCTGCAGATGTATACAAAAGTAGGAGGGCAACTTACAGGGAGTTGTGATTTCTGGGAATCAGACTCAGGTCATCAGGCTTACATTCAAGTGCTTTACCCTGTAAGTCAGCTCTCAGGCCCTAAGGACATTGATAGCATTACCTTATGTAGACATGAAGATAAGTGTTTAACAAATCCATGATCATTGTAATGAAAGGGTTATTTTGGGGAATTGAACTTTTTCTTCCACTTGCCAAACTCTCTTGCAAGTATCTGTTTACCCACAGTCCTGCCTCCCCATGCTGAGATTGTGCCCAGGTCCTCATAAATGAATTTCAGTAAGTCATAACACAGTCATGTTAATTTATTTCTTCACTCCTCTTCTCTCGAACTCCACATCACTGAGTACTTGTCATCTCAATTCATTGTACTTTCTAAGCATGTTGAGGTGGGGTATATTTTTATACAACATTCTGAAAACTATTATGGCTGAAAAAGGAACAAAATAAACATAGTAGACATTGCTAAAATATGAACTCTAAGGACTCAAAAGTATTAGGAGAGCACGTGCAAAGTATCTGGATGCGCAAAAGCACCTACACACATTATCATATATTATGCCTGTGATGGGAGTAAATGCCAACAGATTAGATGCTCAGAGAGATTCAGAAATATGCTGAAACCTGTAGAGCTATCAAGCTATGCCTTCAAGATTCAAAACAGGCAGTGCTTGTTTTCAAAAGCCTTCTACTCTGTCACTCTATCAGCCTTTCCCAACTCTGGCATGGATGTCTAGGGCCGAAGCAACAAGGGAGTCTCCTTTAGAACACTGACTGGTAAGCCAGAACATGCCAAGCCAGCACATGGGAAATGTACTAATGACTCCAAATATCCACCACATTTTCCCTCAAACACTGATGCTTTGATGAGGATAACTGACTGTGACATGGTTTTGAATAATCTCTTCTTAGTGACAGAGGAATTAATTTGTGCTCACAATGGAATATTATTAGTCAACAGTAAATCTAATGACCTGAAGATGAGACAAAAGGAAATACTGTCAATTCTGCTCTTCACCTGAGCAAGTTACATTCAACGATAATATGCCTCAAAAGTCATGCGATGGGAACTAGAGTAACAAATAGGCATGTTCATTTTTTGTTTATACATTCCAAATAATATTCAAAAGGATATTATTTATGATAAACGGTTCCAAGACTAGCTTACATTTTCTTTCAGTCTATCTTAAGAAAAAAGTGAAATACATTAGTACATAGGTACAGACATGTAAGTACAAATACTTGTTTGTGGAAAAGTTAATTGATATTTACACATGCAGAGTAAAACAAAAAACAAGCCAGCTTTGGTCTTGGTCTCATGTTTCTACTGCCATAATAAATACATATCCAAACAATTTAGGGAAGAGAGAGATATTCATGTTCATGGTCCTAGATTACAGTTGATCATCACGGCAGGAGAGTGATACCAGTGTTGGAAGCTAGGAGAATGGGCCACATTACAACTACAGGAAGAGCAGGGCAAACCTTCTAGCTTGTCAGTACGCCAAAGCCAGCCCTCTCTGTCTTATCCACCTGGCTAGGGAATGGTTGCACCCACTGTGGGATGGGTCTTCCCACATTCATTAGATAACTTTCTACAGTCTTGTGCAAAGCCTTTCCTTAACTAAATAATTCTTTGTAGGTATGGCCATAGGCCCATCTCTTCACAAGGAAGGTAACATTAGAAAAGACCTAACTCACTGGTAAATCTACACGTGATCTTTTGGCTCTTCCCTCTCACAATCAGGACCCAATTCTTTTCTTTCCCACATTTTCTGTCTTTTGGGTGAGATCACAGTTTTCATCATTTGTAACCATGCTACACCTTTCTAGGCAAACATGTCCCTGAAATTCTCTGTTAAGTTTTCCCAAACCGTGCCTATGCTGTCTATTTTCAGTTTTGACGTTGTGTTTCTAAAGTCACAATCCCCGACACTGCCCTGTTACTGCTGAGTTTTCTACTTCATGAGGCCTTCATCTGAGACTCTCTGCCCCTTCTCTACTTCTTAGCAACAAGATACTGCACCAGCCAATGCTGGTCTAAATATCCCCATCTCTATCTTACAGATATCTCCAAAAATGGTACTGTGAGATTTTCACTCTTCTATACAAGAGCCAAGTTTTCTATCTGCTTTGCTCACTATACCACTCTAAAATGTTGAATTGCCTCCAGTTATCCATAGAATTGCTCAGTCTGAAGTTCAATGATCCCACAAACCTGTTCTCAATTTTCTTCTCATTCCTCACTTCCAGTAAACACTGCTCATATTCCAATGCAAAACTCAGAGGACTTGATCAGAGGTGACGTCACAGAAACCAATGAATAAGTTGATTTCTCAGTATAAAATATGAAATCTATAGTAAGCTCTCTGACATTTAAAGATAGACATTCAACTCCTAAGTTCATTCAAACACAAATTTAATTGATGGTTACTAAGAAGCTTCTCTCTCTCTCTCTCTCTCTCTCTCTCTCTCTCTCTCTCTCTCTCTCTGTGCATGAACAGGCATGTGCACAAGAGGATCCTTGAGTATGTGTGCCTGTGGAAGTCTATAGGTGACACTGGAAATCAATTTGGATTGCTCTACTTCCTTATTACTTTGCTCTGGGATTTCCCAGGCTCCAAATTCCAGGGCCAGAATTATAGGCTGCTGCCACTTCCAATTAGCATTTTTACATGAGGTCTGGGGATCTGGCCCTTGAGCTGTCTTCCAAACCCTCTTTTGTTCTATTTTGATGACCTTTATAATTGAAGCTCTACATAGGAAACACTGTTCTTCTTTAAAGCATGCTCATGAACCGCTACTGAATAGGCAAAAAGGAATAGTCTTACCGAGCTGGGGTGAGGACAGAGACTGCTGCGCAGGTGGCTTCCACCAGGGAATTTAACTACTGCATTGCAAAGCATCAGGAGAGTGGAAGAGAAGGGCAATTCAGTGGCCATCAATCCAGTTAGCCCTCTTTTCACATATAAATCTGCTCTTTATTACTTTTCATAATTCAAGAGTATTTGAAATTCATTCCAATATGAAAACATAGTAAACCAAATTGAATAGCTAAGTCGTTACCTGACAGATTCATACAGTGAAAATCTAGCATTACTTTAAAATGGAAGGAGGATAATCCCATCCCGTGCTAAAATATTGCTATGGTCTGCAACTGAAATGTTACCCACCTCCCCAAACTCATAGGTTTAAACAGAGAGTCCACAGCTGGCAGTACTGTGTGGGGAGGCTGCAAGGCCTGCAAGGCAGAGGTAGACAACTTGACAGTAACATTTATTTGGATAAAGTGCCCTCCAATAAGCGCAGGGTCCTAAGTTTGAATCTCCAGAATCTGTGTAAGCTAGCTATGTAGCTGAATATACTGGTTATAGTTCATAGTCCAGCTTGACGGGAGAGCACGCACCAACACCAGGGCTGAGGGAATTGGCCACACCATCACCACATAACAGCTGAGAGATGGACAATCCTTACTTGCCAGACCAGCATGTCTGGCCAAGTGTGCACAAGGATGCCGATTCTCTCAACCACTTCTCTGTATTTTATTCCAGGGCTTAATCCCACCCCCCATGGGCTGGGCCTTCCCCATCAGCTAACAATCTCCTTCAGGTTCGCTCTGGGCTTAACTCAACTACTAATTCTCCACAAATGTGCCCAGAGCTCAAATTCTCAACTGTTAAGTCGAGTAACCTAGCATCCTTGCAGGGAAATGGGAAGTAGAGATAGGAGAATTCTCAGAACCTCAAGGGCCAATTAGGCTGACACATGGAGCAGAAAATCCTGTTTTCAAACAAGGTAGAATCAGGGGACCAAAACCTAAGGTACCTCTGACCTCCAAATGAGCATCATGGCATGCAGTGTTTAAATTCACAGAAATGCAAGCATGTGAGCATCTGCATGTATCTGCACAGACAGCAGTTTTCTTATCAGCAATTTTTTTTCATTTTAACACTACACAAATATCATGGTTAATAATCTAAACTTTCCTGATAAATGAAAAAATTAATAGATAAAATACTCAAGAAAAAAGAATGTTTGTATAGTCAAAACATGTATCTATCCTAGTGTATTTACTAACCTTATTTTTTTAAAAACCAATAATAGACGGGAGTATAGCTCAACAAGAGCGCGTGCACTTTGCATGTGCAAAGCCCTGGTCCAACCGTCAGTACCAAACAATGCAACATTACAGGGGAAGAAACCAGCACATGCTTTCTTAGTAAATTACCAAGCTTGTGCCGTAATGAGACACATTCATAGTAGGATATGAGCTGTGATAACCAACACTAAGAAGAACCCATCAGTTCTGTGGTGATCCTGACTGAAACATGCAACCTCATCCTCAGAAAGAAAGTAGAACAACAGAAACAAGTACATTGAAAGGCTGTGAAAGAAAGGGATGGCAAGCACATGACAACTTATCCAATGGCAAGGCGGTACTAGATCCACGTCTCTGAAGAGACAGATTGTTGCAATATATGGTGGAATGCACTGAGGCAGTCAACAGTACTCTACCAATACTATTTATGGGTTTTCATAGCTAAAAAATTATTACTGTGGGAGGAAGTGATAGGGTTTCTGGGACTGCTTTGTATCATTTGTGAAAATTTCATTGCCCAAAATGAAAATAATTTTGAGGAGTTCTAACAAGCCTAGAGCAAAAGAAAGCTGAAAAGTTCCAGATATGAATAAAATTAAAAAAAATGTTTTTAGAATCTCACTTAAAAATCAAATGAAGAGGAAAGATTCCAAATAAGATTATACATGTTCTTACCAGATTGACTAATTGTGTATGAACTACATCTTCAACCAAAACTGCTGTTTCATGCAGAGGCCTCCTAGCATCACCTAAAGAAAACCTGCAGAAAGAATGAAAGAACACAGGGTTACTGAAGACTGAAAACCACGGAAAGTAGCTTAACATAATAAGCTTAATATAATGGTGTGAACTGCTCTCTGAAACAACCAAATGTACATGCACATCTTTACAGGCAAAGGAAATAAATGTCTCTTTTATAAGCTGCGTCTTCCAGAGATTTTTACAGAATATTTGTTAAAGAGTATGCACTCTATCAAAATGCAAAATGATACCAATCGCTTCACAATGCTAACAAAAATCATCATGTAAGGATACTGCTAATATAAAAACACAGTAATGGTCACATAAGTTATATAGGCATATGATTCAATTAATATCAAAAATTGACTAAGGGAACCTCTCGAGCAAAAGGATCTGAATTCAGATCTCACATCCCATGTAAAAATGCTGAGCAGAAAAGGTGGCCTGTGCTTCCAGCCTTGGATGGCAGATCCTGGGAAACTTCAGAACAAAGCAACAAGGAGAGAGAGCAATCCAGAGTGTTTCCTGACATCACCATTGGACCTCCATGGGCATACAACCCAAGTGCCCCCTTGTACACACACACACATATACACACACACATACACACACACACACATATACACACACACACACATATGCAAGTGAAGGAAGGAAGGAAGGAAGGAAGGAAGGAAGGAAGGAAGGAAGGAAGGAAGGAAGGAAGGAAGGAAGGAAGGAAGGAAGGAAGGAATCATTGTCTGTGGGCTACTTTCTTTGTGATGGAGACCTTGCTTTTTGCCCCTCAGATAGTTGACACTGCCATAGAATAGACACAGTATGACACGAAGGTTTCAGATGACTTCATGTCCCCTTCAGAAAGTTTCTTTTCCTCCTTCCATGAGTCCCATGAATTTCTCTAACTGGAATGAGACTGAAGGAGTAGCTCACAGCTGTCAACAAAGTTGACACTTGGCAGAACATGCAAACACACACTGTGCTGCTTTTGCACATCTGTCTAAGGGAATAGAGACAAAAGTCTGAACATGACCAGCATTGAAGGCAATTAGAGTCACAAATGTATGTCAGTGACCCTTACGCTTACATTTTTTATCTCTAATCTTTACAACTGAATGGTTTAAAAAATTTTTTTATTATTTATTATTTATTCAATTGTGTGTGTGTGTGTGTATGTGTGTGTGTGTGTGTGTGTGTGTGTGTATAGAACCACGGGCGAATTCGGGAAACACCATGGACCACTTCCACCTCCTCATTTACTTTGCCCCAGATTCACAGGCTCCACCCTACCAGGACCAGAAACACAGGCCGCCCCCGCTTCCACCTGGCATCTGTACGTGGGGTCAGGACCTTCCATCTGCAAGGCAGAGGCTTAACCCCTGAACCATCTCTCCAGCCCCACAACTGTATGATTTTTATCTACCCTTCTCAAAGGAAGAATTGAATTGGATCAACAATAGCTCTGAGAAAGCTAAAGTGAGAGGTAAGTATCAAACAAACATCTAAGGGAGACATTGCCTTGAGATCATTTTTTCTCATTGCTTGACAAACAACATCCATCTCCTTTTCATCTTATAACTTCTTCTAACAGTTCTCAGGAGGGTTCTTCTCCTGTAATTTAGAGGACATTGCTGAGACAAAAGAGAGACAACAGGATCATGGTTATCACTCTGTGCTGGGCCAATCCCTGCTTTAAAAAGGGATTTAAAATCTCATGGTCATAAATTCAGTTACAGGCAAAAGGCAGGACTCTGAACCCATCCAGGAGTCTTTCTATACAATACCATATTAAGTCAGTGAAAACTGTAACAAGCTAGAATTTAACTTTAGGTAATGATTTATCAGGTTGTAAGATTAATAAATAAATATAAAGGATGTTTGTTTCACTCTTTTGTAGAATTTAATTTTTTGAGGCTTTCAGAGATATCATTTCAAGAAAGTGTTTATACCTTAGGCCAAAAGTATTTATTACTACTAAGACTTCACAATAATATTTTTGTTACATTTTAGGAAACAAACTGACCTCTTATATAACATTGGAAATAGATAAGTACAGTGTAAACACAACAAAATCAAGTCTCAATATGTTTAAAAACCTATCTGTGGGTCTGGTGGTATTTGTTCACCAGTGGAGCAAATGGCTACCTACCAAGTTCAATCTCTAGTACTGAAAAAACAAAAACAAAACTGAACTGTGCAAAAGGATGTTTTCTCTGACAATTCAGAGAGATGCAAGAAATTATGCATGGTTATCAAGAGAATCTTCAAGAGCAAGCGATGCAATTACACAACACACACAGTTACCTAGGGAGAACAGAATTCTACACTATTGAATCTCTATTTAATCATCAAAATGTATACAAGTGTGAAAAATTCCAATACTGCCTTCTTGATTAATGGTGTCTATAACAAGTTTATTTTGATAACTGGTAAGTTTGGGAAGCACCTTATATGTTATATTTATAGAATAGAACTCAAGGTGGATGGCAAAAGGACTGCAAATAAGCTGCAGCCTCAGATGCTAGAGTATGAAGCCAAGTCCTTGGGATTCAAATGAGGAGATGAGATGGTAAGAAGCCACAGGAGCTTTTTAAGAAGCTGCTCACTAACGAGCATTTCTTGTAGAACTTTTCAGGTCTCTCATACTAGGGAACTGTTGTTTCAGACTAATAAGCTAATGAAAAGCTGATTTTTCTATTGTCATGGCACTAAGCAGCTAATACAACCAATTTTAACGATTCTCAGTAGGTCACCAAATATGGAAACTCCTGCTTTTGCATTGTCAATCAATGTCAATGTCTCTCTAATAAACAAGTCTGAATGCCAAGTAGTGACCAGCCTTACCTACAAAAACCTCTTCTACAGAGAATGTTATCTTTGAAGTACCCCCAATCTCAGACCACATGCTTCTTCACAATGATACAAGAGATCACCATCTTTACCACAGAGAAATGGTTCCTACCAAAGTATGCTTGACAAGAAACAATAAATATGACATTCCCATTTATTTCAAATACTAAATGATGTTGTATTTTTGTCGGTACTTTTGACATAATATTCAAGATGTCTGCTCACAAAAAAAAAAATCTGTTGGGGGGCTGGAGAGGTGGCTCAGGGGTTAAGCCTCCGCCTTGCAATCGGAAGGTCCTGAGTTCGGATCCCAGATCCCACGTATAGACGCCAGGCGGAAGCGGGGGCGGCCTGCGCTTCTGGTCCTGGTAGGGCGGAGCCTGTGAATCCCGGGGCAGAAGGAGGTGGAGGCGTCCATGGTGGTTCGCGAATTCGTCCGTGGTTCTACACAGACACACACACACACACAAACACACACACACACGCGCGCGCACATACACACGCACATGCGCACAGTTGAATAAATAATAAAAAATTTAAAAAAAAAATCTGTTGGCTTAAACCCTATTGTCTTATTCTTCCCTTTTTACTATGAGATATTCTTAACCAATCAACAATATTGAAAAGATAGTATGAGGAACACACACGCACACACACACACCATGTATACACACATGCACACATACATACTAAGATCTATTTTGATTTAAGTCACAAATACATTCAGTGTTTTCCATGTGCCGAGCATCATCATGGATGCCATGTTCACTTCAACCTCTTACTTTAGCCTGCTATGTCTATCTCTCTGCCTCCCAGAGGGGTATTCTGTACTTAAGTAGAATCCTGTTTTTTTTTTTTTTTATAACATCCAACACTGCGCTTAGTTCAAAATACTGGATCCCATTTCAGATGACAGATCTTCAAAACTATGAATAAGTCTTGCTTTCAAAGTTTTGTTTTGTTTGCTAAAGAGCATCTTTTAGAAAAAGCCTGATATATTATTTACATATCTTCAAAACTTGATTTTGATTGTTTAAAGAATACATTCTTATGATTTTTAAATAAATTTACAGAGTTGTATACCCATCACACAATCCACTTTCCATCATTCCTGAATAATGCCTCATGGCCCCTGAAGTAACTCTTTCTTCCCATCCCCAGCCCAAGGCAACTAAGGAGACGAATGAACTAAAAACATATATTTTCCATGTTCCCAGTTCAGGATAAAGATTCCTCCACTGAGGTCTGTTGTTTGGCCCCTTCCTCACAATAACAGCATCCCCCCTGGAGGGCAAGAGAGAAGCTGCGGCAACGTACAGGAAGCTTCACAACCTCCTGAAGGTTACAAGGACAGCCAATGGTTCACAGGAGACTTTCTTAGTGGGACTGCTTTCCAGTCCTGCAGGAGCTCCAGGGGTTCAACTTTCATGAGTCATCATTGGGGGGGTGAGGGTTGGTGATGCAGCAGCCTTTGAGTCAATCCTACTCCTATATAAGTACCCCAATGAACTCACTGGTTTACCAGGTAAAACTTGGGTAGAGTAGTTATTTGCGCTGTCATCAGGGCCTTAGAAGGGGTGAATAGACGTTTGTTTCTCTCTCTCCAAGAAAAGCCACACAGCAAGGTCTCAGTATAAATCACAGCCTTGGGAAGAATTTCCCAAGTACTACCACTCTCAGTGCCCAACCGAATCAGACTGTTCTAGTATTTGTCTGGTCATATATTAAAAGTCTAAGTTTGTTCTGAATATAGAGGTTCCCAAACTAATGAATATACAAAACAAACCCCTTCCAAACCTCTAACCTAAAGGTTGAATAAATCATAAGTCAACTATAAAGCCAGAAGAGCTATTAATCACTATTTTTGTGGAGAGCTGAGCCAGTTTTAAGGCAATTGGATGAATTCTATCTGGTCTGTAAGGTGACTGTGAGGCACAATGCTGAATATCTTTTGAAACTTTTCCTCCACGACCATGACAAACCACATACAAAGGTAAATTCCTTACTTAAATATGATATGAATTGTGAAGCCATGTAAACTGCTGAGAATTATACATCCCACAATCTTGAGATTGAGCAAGTCCAGAAGGTACGCTGACCGAACTCTCAACATTTGAAAATATAAAACAAAGCCATTCCTAAATTCTAATGAAATTATACTTCCTTCAAGCGACATATAAACTTTTGTAAAACTACATGATAATCATATCGCTTTGTTCATACTTTTTCTCCTACAGTTATATTTGCTGCAGCAAAGACATTAGTTCTTCCATACACCACAATTGAGAGTAAATAAAGATGTAAATACAGAAAGCAGTGAAAAGTCATTATGCAACAACCACTTTGGAAACTTGAAAATTAATTGTGCAAATATTTGTGACTGCCAATAGGAAAATGCATAATATATCCCAGTTGCACTACATAATATATTCCATGTGCTCCTTCAGAAAGGGATCCAATTTAAATCAGGAAATATACAAGACAATTGTCTTTATACAATATATAAACTAGACAATGATCAGTCACTTTTGTTCTGAGAAAATAAAGAAAACATTTATCTCTAGTCTCAACAATATTCCTCAATCAAAATGGAATTTAGATGCCCAGAAAAATGCATTTTCAATATATTCTTCATAACAAGAATAAAAACTTGATGACATGAGAAAGATGTCAAGATATAATTACATACATGAATTCTATTGAGAATAAACATATAGAATGCATTAAAGTGATCTTTGATAGTCCACAACTTGAAATGATGGCATGTACAAACAACTTTTTATAGATGTTTACATACACTATCATTGACATGTGTATATTAGTCTTTAACTTGCCCCCCACCCCCAGCTTTGTCTGCATATCTAGAAACTTACAATGGACACATGAAGGCATCTAAGTTGATAAAAAACATATGGTTGTCGCTCTGTATCTGCAATGTACTGGTTGCAGGTTCCACATACATACAAAACTCTGAAGATGATCAGTCTCTCTTCAAAATAGTGTAATATTTACATACTGTCATGTACTTTAAATCATCTCTAGATTAGCTTCCACAAATATAACTGCTATATCCATAACTGTACTCTATTACTAAGAAATAATGGCAAGCACATGAAGTTGAATCTACAGATGGCAAACCCATGATACAGGAGGCCAGATGTACTTCTGGGGAACAATCAACAAACAGACTGTAAACCGTTATCTTCATGGGCACTGGGTTTGGGTAATGAATATTAATAATAAATCAATCAATAAATCTAGCTTAGAACCTTCACAGATCTATTGCTATTTCTATTTCTATTATTTTCATTCTTATTCTAGAATTCCCAAGGTCAAATATTTAATGAGTGGCAGAAGTAGAATTTCATCTCCCAGCAGTCTCACTTCAAATGCAAAAAAAAAAAACAAAACTCATATACTAGCAAAAAACAAGTCATATACTACCTTACAGTATTTTCTTTTGTAGAAACTTTCAAAACCTTGGATTGCTTCAGTACCCACCACAGTGAAAAAGAGAGGAAGTTGAAAAATGGTAAAAGCATATAACTGAAGGAATGCTGCAGCAGAGTTCAGCATGAAACAGGTTAAAAGTAACTTTGGTCATCTAAATGTGGATATAAGAAATGCTATCCAATGCATAAAAACATACTAGCTAAACTAGCAAGAGAGGAAAACTATGGAGAACTAAAATATCAAAGAATTTGCACATTATGAACCAGAAAAAGGAGTCAAGAAGGACAAATAAAAAGTTCTCTTTCTATTTATACAAATAATTGAGATTACCACAAGAAACTCACCTTGAAACTTTTAGACCTTTGTTCTCTGTATGTGAGATGTATGGGCGTATGATTTGTGTATGTATAAACGTGTGATGCATGTGCTGTAAACAAATGTGTGTGTGTGTTCGTGTGATTCATGCATGCCAAAGATTGTGTGAAGAAGCAAGAGGTCACCCTTAGGTGTAGATCCTGGCCTCCCACCTTATTTGATGTAAGACCTTTCCTTTGTTTGTTCTATGAGCTTTTGAGCATTCTTCTGTCTCCACAGAATCGCTGGTACTGGGATTTGAACTTAGGTCTTCACATGTGCAGCAAGCATTTCACCAATAAACCATATTATCATCCCTCACCTTGCTTTAAATTCTTAAGAATTATAAAATATTAAAATTTTATAACTTGGAGAATCCATAGTTCCATTATCAATAAATCATTTGGAAACTTACAAGTTTCTAGAACCAAATAATATAAAATTCTACTAAATAATACAAAAATTTCCCAAAGGTAAAACCTGGTAAATCTATATTTTACTTCAGAAATTCTAGTACAGTAAATGCAAGGTAACTTAAATGCTAAATAGATGTATCATAATACAGATATTACACAGAGACTAAAATTGTAACTCAGAAACAGGTTAATTAGTGTGAAACTATTACATAAAAGGTATAATTTTCCTTGGAGTTTAACACACCAATATATTCTTATTCCATATATAGACATTATATCAAGATATCAAAAAGACCCAGAAAAATCTAAACATTGGGACTTCCCCCAAATGACTTCAGGTCTCTAGTATCTCTGATTAGCATAATCTCAAGATCCAACAGGTGTAAGAGTTTAACCTTCTTTATTTGTAAACAAATTTCATTTTTGAAATGGGTTAGCAAATTGTCCTTTAATCTTTACAAGAAAAAAAGCCTGGTGAATGCTGAAGGGAAAGTGTGGCCCTATGCCCTGGAGTCAAGAGGTATCTAGGATCCAAATAGGTATCAACAGGCTATCTCTCTACTATTGATATCGATCTAGAATATTATATAACCTGAGTTCTCCTGGGTGTAGGATATCCCTCTCTACTCTCCTTCCAAATAACTCAAAAACCTATAAAATTAATTTAGGTGATTGTTCAAGTATGACTTCTTAGCTCCACACTCAAAAAAAAGTATTTAGCATTTCAAATTAAAATGTTCAAAACATACAGTTTGGTTCTCCTTAAATTTGACAATGTGTTTCTACTTACTGATTTTTAATATGAAATGCTTATTGAAGAAAATTAAGAATGAGGCTTCCTTCTTCAAGAAGGAAATAAATAAAAAGTCAGAGTGAGAAAATGATGTTTTCCACATACACAAGCTTCAATTTCAAGTGAGAAATGCAAAACGAATCTGTTTACCGTTACTATATTTTCACATAGGTGTCATCTTTATTGTGCTGTTAAAATGCAACAGTCTAAAATAATCTATTCCAGACCTGGAGGGGGGGGTCTGGCAAGGAAGAAGAAAACTAGCAAGGTCATCTGCAGCATTTTTACTGCATGTTATAGAATAACATGGAAAAGTACGCCTTAATTCTGTTTAACTACTTGAAATTTTTTAAAACCAGGCATAATTGAAATAGCTCTATACCTTTTGCAAAAAGTACAACTTTAGCACAGTTTCACTATACCATCACAAAAGAATAATTTCTGAGACTTTTAGGAATAATTTTTAAACTTTTTGTTCATTGACAATCTCATACATATATATAAAATGTATCTTGATCATATCTACCCCTAACACACACTCTTCCTACTCAACATGTCCCTTCCCACCTTCCTAAAAAAAAAAAATCTTGTAAAATATAAGTGTCTACTTCAACTTGTTTGCTATGAAAAGGGAATGTAAAAGGCACCAAACCTCCACATGTGCTTTATTTTGGTAATTAATTTCATGCTAATGACATGACAAAAGTAAGCATTAAGGACACATGGGTTATTAAAACAACAAATATGTAGATGGATATTGTTTAGAAGTTCCAAATTTAGACTATTGTTGGAGAAGATAAACAGCAGGAGATCTTTTAAAAACGGAATAAGGAAGGAAAAGTAGCTGTGTGAATTTTCCATGTTAATTTCCAATGCAGTGAACAGTAGATGTCTACAAACTGTTCGCTTCCTTGCTTTGGGATTGTACACTGAAAATAAAAATTAGAAATTTAGAGGGTGTCCCCCACTCACAGCCATGGCTTGAATATGCTTGAAAACTGGGGTTAAATTGCTTTGCCTTATTCCAAAAGTTTACTTATGCATTTAGTAAGCCCTGTTTTCATTGCTGGGTTTCCAGTACAAACACGCATACACACCTTAACCTGTATATAAGTTTAATTCCACTTAACAATATTCTTTGACTATCAACCAGGCACAAAGTTCTCTCCTAAATGCTACAACACACAACTATGAATAAAATCAAGTCCTTCTGAGCCTAGAAATGTATTCAGCGCATTTTCAAATGCATGTGTGAGCAGTCGAGCACATTCTTCAAGTTAACTGTCTAAGATAATGGCACTGTTGTACCATGATATACAAAAAAATCTTACAAGTATAAAGTTTTAAATTTATACCCTTTTAAGGTGCAATTTTAAGATTATGCTATTATAATTCCCCCTCAAAAATCATTTTTTAGTCAGGAAAAAAACCTATAATTCAGAGATCATTTATTATCTGACCGTTCTAGTAAAAGGCCATAATGACTTTGTAGCAAATGCACAACTGCCACACTAATGACAAAGCAGCAATCCGTAAATATGTGAATGGGTTGAAGTCACAGCCAGCACCTTATGAATAGTATTGGGAAGCAACTTCATCCATTACATGTCACAAAACATTTCTCTTCTTTTGCTTTTTTCCCAAGAATTTAAAATTGGTAAAACACAAGAACAAAAGTGCCATCTTGGTTAAACAAGCTGAACGAACACAGGCACCTAAACAGATTTAGCCCACAAACCAGTTTGCCAATCCCTGGTATATCTGGTTGCCAGTAGCTCACAATAGATGAATTAAGAGTGAGTTTTGTAAATACTGACAGTAAATGCTACTGTTCACAAGAATGAGAAAAGGAAACACATTCAAATAGTCAAGAACAGATTCTTCAAATAAATGTTTAAGAAAGAGGCTGTTTGTTGAAAACATAATAATCACTGCCTGTGATAGCTTCTGAGACGAGAAACTGTCTCATTCAGATAGATCAACCCTACCTTGTCAAGCATTCAGAGAACAAGTAAGTATGGTCAAGCTCTTACTTTTGCGTAGTGTACAGCTGGGTGGTTTTCTCAATGTTCCCAGAAGATTCTTAGAACTTTATCCCTTTCCCAGTAGCTCCTCAGAATGTGACCTGAACTGGATGTAAGGTCTTTACCAAAGGAATGAATTTAAACCAGGGTTGGTTCTAATCCAATATGACCAGTACCCTCAGAAAAAGGGAAATTTGCATACGGACACAGAGAAGGAGGAAGAGAGAAACCCTCTCAAGAAGAAGGCAGTGGATGGGCAGACAAGAAACCAAAAGAATGAGGTTGGTTCTTCCCCTACAGCTTTTGGGGAGCGTGACTCTTAATTTTAGACATTGTTTGGAGACAGCACAGTCCTAGAAATCATTATATCGCTATAGAGTAAAGGAAGACATTGAAGAATTCCTCCAGATCCTCAGGCTTCCTCAAGTACCAGGACTGCAGGCCTGTTTCTCTAGGACCTGCTGAAAACTAGACTCTTAGACTGTGGTTTATCTGCTGTCTTATATCTTTTGAAACTGTGCTACAAATGTCCTTGGAAACCAAGAGAGAAACACATCGAAGTCAGACGCATGGCTTCCCATCAGCATTCAATTAGCATCTGTCACTGTTTAATGGGCAAATAAAACACTAAATTCAAAATAAAATGAGTCATGGATTACACAGAACTGTCAAGTTAAAGTTAAATTGACTGTTGATGCACAATAAGACTAGAGAACAAGACTCTTTTTCTACCTTACTTCAGATCAAGTGTGCTTTAACATGGGAAATGGCCACATCCACCTATGTCTTAGTATAAGGTTCAAACATCCTGCAGGAAGACTGCCTGAACCCATGGGCCCTGGCATCCTCGGTGTGCACAACATGTCTCTGCATGCTAGGTCTCATGCTTCGGTAACCTCCAAGACCACCTGCCTTCCAAATGGAGGGAGCACAAGCAACCAGAAAAATTATTTAGAGCCATGTCAGTTTTATTTTCTTTTTAATTATGTTATTCCACTCGAAGAAATAAAAGGAACTATATTTTTGTTAAAGCAGTCCTGTTCTCACATTGCCATTAAATGGACTGTTAGCGCTTTGGTAGCAAAGTATCAGTTTATTATGAGACAGGAAGAAGAACTTGAACATCATTTTAAGTCAAAGACAGTAAAAAATAGGGTCAGACAACAATGTGAAGGTTATTACACAGTTGTTACATATTTGGAAATCATTTACATAAAACTTATAAGCTGCAGGGCATTTTATGGTTATTAAGAGAAACTCAAATTTTCAGTGAATATCTTTGAAAATAAGAATTTTCCAGGAAAATTCAAAAACAAACAATCACAAAAACTCTACCTTCGAATTTCTCTATCTTGGTCCAGAGGGAAATGATTGCTATAGCCATGACAGCTGTTCCAAAGTCCTGTATTGTTTACTTCATATAAATCCATTCATATAAACCCATTATTAGGATCTTTCTAGTCTCCACACGAGATATTCTATAGTATGTAAAGTAAGTCAAGGTAGTAGGTTCTAAAGCAAGCCATTAACCTGACCTCCCAAATTATAATGATCTAAAAAACTCAAAATAAGTCTGTTCAGCATAAAAATTGTTGAGTTACAGGAACATATAAAGAGACTCCTCTTGATTGTACATGTTTGGATACTGAGATGACTTTAATTTTTAAAATTGAAGTTGGGAATTCTACAATCTATCACTTCCACATATATGTATGTAGCTTACAGGGTCACCTTGATGTGGCAGGGGAAATCTACCTGAACATTCTATGCCTGAATGCAATCACAGTAACATCTACATTATATACACTCATTGCTGGAAGAACATGGTCAATTACCCAAAATATCCTCTCTCATGACTTGAGAGGAACTTCTTTACATGCCACAATGCAAAAGGCAACTCCAACAGATTGACACAGGATTGCCGGTTGTGTTACCATTGATGGAGTATGGCCACTGCTCTGGGCTGTGGGGAGGATCAAGAGGGAGGGATGGTGAGGTGCTTGAGTCTCTTTGACAGCAAGGACACAAGA